>JAUCMX010000015.1:10702189-11243000 GCA_033459395.1 Hemibagrus guttatus
ACACACACACACATACACACATCCACGAAAATTAGTACACACACTCATCTCTCTCTCTCTCTCTCTCTCTCTCTCTCTCTCTCTCTCTCTCTCTCTCACTCACACACACACTCACTCACACACACACACACACACACACACACACACACACACACACACACACACACACCCCTCCCTTGGCATCGCTACTCTTTCCTGTCTCTAAGTGACTGTAGTCGCCATGGAAACATTGCGCCGAGCACCTCTAGAGCATGTGGCTGTAGCACATTCAAGTCACACAAAGACTTCCAAACACACGTACACACACACGTTTTCTCTCTCTCTCTCACTTACACACTGACTCTGTTAACACCATATGTCAGGATCACATGAAGACATGAGCGTAAAAATCCATTATGTAATTTCAACCCTGTCGATTCGGCAATCAGATCAGCCTACAGTAGGTAAATCAAACATTCACCTACCTGCCCAGTCACATGGTAAAAAGGAGCAGAAACAAAAAGAGGGAAAAGCTAACTTTTCACTCTTCCGCTAATCCTAACCTTGGCGTCCTTGTCTGCGGTCCCTCTCCCACAGTGACGGCTCCTACCCCTATGACCCAGCGTCCTGGCAGCAAGGCACCAACCAGCCCCCCGGCTCCCTTTCTGTGGTAACCACAGTGTGGGGGGTTACCAGTCCTTCACCCAGCCAGGTAAGCCTGGCCTTCAGCATTGAAGAAGACATCATTTAAAATAGATTTGTATCACAGCATTGTTGATTTCTCAAAATTAAAAAAAGTTTTGAAAAGTTGTTGATAAAATTTATATTAATGCTTTTATTCTAATACAATATAGTTTTTATGGTAGCAGCCTTTAACTTATATAGTGGATCATGTAAGTAATAGAAATTATTAAAAAGTGCTGGTATTTAATGAAGAAATGTTAACATTTATGAAGGGAGTCAACATACTAACAGTCAGTACAATTTCAGGAGGCGACATTGCTCGTCTTTGTAAGCTGTAGATATTTTGTTTCATTACTTCGAAAGAAAGAGAAAAGAGACTGATGTTTATAGCTGCTAAAACATAAGTGATAAATTAACTTGTCTCATGGATGTTACACACAGTTACATACATGATATGTAACCTTAAACTGTTAAAAATGCATTGTGTGTCATTTGGCAATAGTTAAAAATTGTTGGCTGTGCTGTGTTGTAAGAGGACTAAAACACTTTGGATAGGAGGGGACACGCTTTTATTAGAAAGTAATCCTCTTCATTGTGCCAGATCACATCACTCCACTCTGCCTGTTGATTATTTTCCTATTACTGAACACCCCAAAGTGTTTAATTCCTTGCTTATATTTGACATCATAGTACTTAGCTTCTCATGACACGTTTTCTGGATGATACTTTTGGTCCAGTCACCTTGGTGTAATACTGTATTGCTTTTTATTATTTAATCATTTAGTTTAAAAATCATGCAATGGAATGTCAATGATAATTACAGAGAAGCAAATAAATTCATAGTGTACTCTTTCTCTCTTTCATTAGGTATTTGGTGCTCCTATGGGCCCGGGTGGCAATTCAGCTGGTGGTCACATGATGCCTGGCAACAGCCCTGGCATGAACTCCCCCCAGTTCATGGGGCAGCAGGGCTACCCGGAGCCCAACAAGGGCTACATGCAGCAGGGGATGTATGGCCGGCCTAGTGGGGGATACCCGACTGGACCTGCATATGGTGGCAGGTAAGAGGTTCCCACAGTTCTGGTGTTAATTCAATCTTACAGTGGTGAAGGAATAGGATGACATCAGTGTTTTGGTTGAGCACCACTACTGCAGGGGCTGAGCATGCTCTGGCCTCTATGTTTCAGAGAGGAGTCCTGCCCCTGCACTGACTCACCTAGCCAGTCACAGACGTGCACGCCCATACCCCCCCCCCCCCAAAAGTGATTTGCATAGCAATATATCTTCAGATTCTGATCATTTACTTTTTCTCTATGGAATACTTCAACAATGAGGCTTTCTACTTTGCATAGCAACACACACAAGCAGCTACGCTCACACACCATGTTAGAAAAAAAAATGCAACATCTGTTTTTCAATACGGCCAGTAATGGTCTTCTGTTGAGTTGAATGGGAGATGATGTGAGTCAGCATGAATGACAGCTTGTTTTTGTTTGTGCCCTGTGTTTTTAGTTACCCCAATAATGGTGGAGGCTCCCTCGGGATGCCTCCTCACGGCGTTCGCCCTCCCACTGACTTCACCCAGGCCGCCGCCGCCGCTGCTGTCGCTGCCGCCCGCTGCCACAGCAACCGCGACCGCCACGGCGACTGTTGCAGCAATACAAGAAAAGCAGAACCAGGAGATGAACTATGGGCCTGTAAGCAGCATCTCCTGTTTGTCTTTGTTTGCTCAGTTGTTATCAGGTCATCTTGCTCACATTTGACCACAGATGATGTTTTATTGCACAAAAAAGGAATGTCACTTGACCAAAGGCAGATGACCTTTATTTTGACACTTGCTTCATTTGAGGAAAGAGGCAGGAAAACAAAGAGCATGTCATCTGTTGTGTTCTTGTTGATGGAAGTATACAGATTTCAGCTCAAATTTCTTTTTCACATTGAGCACTGTGTTTGAAATCTAGCATACCATTGTGTGGTACAAGCTGATGGTTGCACTCACTGTGCCCCCTGCTGCTGGAACATCAGATCACACCATACCAATTCTAGAATATGGCTTTAATTAGTCTAAAATGAGAGCTTTTTTCCTGCCTTCCCTCCATTCTCATTATAAAAACAGACTTTACACACTGGCAGGCCAGCAGTAGACATCACATCATAACCGCGGTGTTGAGGGTGGATTTCATTGTCCGTTATGGTGACCTAGTTGCTGTTTTCCTATCTGTGCCCAGTGCATGTCACTGGCAGGCAAATCTCCAGCCATTGTTTCAAGCTTGCTAGGTCTGATGGGTGTAGGGGCCTTTTTGTTGTTTTACTCCTTTTTTTTGCCTTGCAGATGGGTGGTGCTTCCTCTTACAACACACAATTCATGCCCCACCCTGGACCCCGTGGCCCGCCAGGCATGGCCTCCTCCGGGATGGTGGGCTCCAGACCCCCCTCTATGGGAGCCATGTACGGTTCGCAGGGACAACGTATGCCCCAACACTCTGGTTACCCTGCGGGACAGCAGGGTCCTCCATCACGACACCAGCAGGGGCTGAAGCGCCCTTACAACTCTGAGGTTAGTAAGATGAGGTGTACTGCTTTTGTGTCTTTCCCTTTTAGATGTTAGCTGTAATTTAATGGACACAGTGTTAAGAAAGCTAGTAAAATGTTTTGAGCATACTAAAATAATATTAGTGTACTCTTCTTGTTTTCATAACAAACCCTATTGTGTATGTTTGTTTTTACTATGATCGTGTTTTGAGCAAGATCCTGCATCACATTCTCATCCTAGCATGATCCTCCTATTCAACAATACTTCCTCTGTGCTATTTGGTAATTTCTCAGTAATATGTTGGTGTAGTAAAGCCTCCATCATGTGATTGTCAGACTTCTCAAGATCCCAATTTATTTGGAAAGAAACAAGCAACATGATGTGTATTAGTGTCATGTCTCAGTCATGTAACTGTTTCCTCTTGCAGGGATTCCCAGGGCAGCAGTATAGCTCTGGGATGGGAGCAGCAGGTCCTTACCCCGGCCAGGCCATGCAGTACCACGGCCCCGGCCCACAGCGCTCTGCACCTTCACCTTCCTACACAGGCCACAGAATGCCGATTCAGCAGTCCAGCATGGGCCAGTATCCTGCAGGACCAGGAAACCCAGGCCAATATTACAAGGTGAAATGGCTTACTTACAATCACAGCAGAAGACATTTTGAAAGATTCTGATGGCTCTCTTTGCAAGCAGCTTGTGCTTCTCTATAGCAAGCAAGCGGTATCAGATTTCGTGGTGAGGAGGTTCCTGCTTCTTTATTTTGTGGTAGACAAACTGCTGCTTTGTGAGAGTGAAAAACACTGAAATCTGATAGTGCTACTGCCTGAGTGAACATAAAAAGATCTTGTAAATGTCGCACACAGCAAAAGACCAATCAGTTCTGTGGTTTAAAAGATTCACATATACGAACATTGCCTTTAAACTGCTGCTGATTGGTTGTTAAATACGCTTCAATAATAGGTTCAGTATTATTTGTATATCCTAATTGACCATTAATATTGAATATGTTGCTATAATGGCAAAATAGTAGTCATGCATGATGATCACAATGGGACTGAATATATTCTATACTGACATAACCGTTTATATTTTGATTGACTGATGTTAAGTTAATTATTTGTTTTTCAGGCTGATCAGTTCAACGGGCAAGGCAACAACCACGGGAGTTTGGCCACAGGAGTGGGTGGAGGTGGAGGGTACAACACGTTTAACCAAGGAGCTGTGAACGGGGTCAGTGTCCCCTCTTTCTTTGTTTCTCTCTCTCTCTCTTTCTCTCTCTCTCTCCATTCTTTCCTTTTGTCTTTCTGTCTGTTTGTATGTTCTTGTAAATAAGTATGCAGGTCAAATCCAGTTAATATTTAACAATTTCAGAAGCACCCTGATTGGACTTTGTCACTGGGTGTTCTTTCTCAGAGGAGCACTTCCTCAAAAAATGCTAATGTGTTCACTGAAGCAATGGGCTAGCATAACTTAATTTGCGTAAGACTAAGTTAGCTTTGTCGTAGCTAACAGAATGTTTTAACAAAATGTGTGAAGTTAACATTACATTATCAGTTGTACTGTTTCAGATGTGTATTTGTAATCAGTATTTATTATTATTATTCCCCCTCAGCCTGGGCGGGCGATGCCTGGCTACCCCAGCTCACCCCTCCCAGGGAACCCTACACCTCCCATGACTCCTGGTGGTTCATTGACGCCCTATATGTCACCTGGTCAGGATGTGAAGTCTCCCTTCCTTCCTGATGTCAAGCCCAATATCAACACAATGCAGCCCCCTACAGGTACCAGTGCTCAAGCATTCTCATTAGATTTTCTAAATTTTTCCTTACATGTAAGCTGCAGTTCACTATATACAGATATATTAATAAACGTGCTTCCAATGTAACCAGCACCTTTTGGACTATTTAAAAATATTTACTGGATTGCTATTTTTTCTTTGAGTTGACATCAGCTGATGCTTTTTCTCGCAAATGTGAAATAACAGCTACTATGACAGCTGAACAAATTTATCATAAAGTGAAACAAATACTGAAATCCTATTAACATTGTATAATTATTTCTTTAAATAATATTGGCTATTATAGACTTTCCCCAATGTTTTGTGTTCCCTGAAATATACTGATTTTACAGGTTTTTGAAAGCTTTCAGTGGTAATAGGCTACTGTCTTTAGATTTGCGTTATAAGTGAAATTAGAGTAAACAGTTTTTCCTAGATTCTTTTTTCTTTTCAATTTTTTTAACCTTGTCTGTGGTAACTCTGTGCTACAAATACTTTCTTTTATTTATATATATATATATATATATATATATATATATATATATATATATATATATATATATATATATATATATATATATATATATATAAAAATATTGAAAAAAATAAATAAATAAAAAATTATGCAGTTTAACTCTTTTTCTTCTACAGGAAACCCAAGCGATGACCTGCGGCTGACTTTCCCCGTTCGGGATGGGGTGGTGCTGGAACCCTTCCGGCTGGAACACAACCTGGCTGTCAGCAACCATGTCTTCCAGCTGCGTGACTCCGTCTACAAGACACTCATGATGAGGTCAGACACACTAACCACACACTAGGTCCTCATCCCATGATCCCATCCCTGGCTCCTGTATCTTTTGCATAAATATTCTTGGATCTTTGCATGAATGTATCTCCTTATAAGTGTCTGGCATAAAATTGTGTTTGAGATTTATTGCTTCTAAGTCATATAGTATGTGATTACTGTGTTTAAATACTAAGCATAAGTATAAATGTACTAAGAATAAGGTTGAAAGTAACATTAGCTGGCTAACAATGGCTGCACAGGAATGTAGAACAATTGATTAGACTACAGCACAGTGCACAATGTCATGCATCTAAACTACTAAACTATGATATGCCACATCATCTCCTCACATTTAAACACATCAAACAAAAACAGACATCATGTGCCAGCACTTTAGTAGCATTGAAAGCTTTTGACTCCTTTCTGAGGTGATATAAAGTAGACATCAGATAACCAGTTTTTACCCACTTTGTCTTTTGCACTAAAACAACAAGCAGACTGAATGGAAAATAAAATTCACTGAAGGGGAAAGTACACAGGATGTGAAAGCCACAATTGTTATGGGTAGGGGTTAGTTTGCAAGCATTAGTCTTGTGAGTCAGTTGAAAACAAGTGGTCAAATCTTCATCTATGGTCATTAAGTTGGAGGAGCTGCTTATTATTAAGTAGTGCTCAGGTGTTGGCTTGCTTGTTTTTGGCACACATTTGAAAAAATATGCTGTCTTGAAAAATATAGTTGTGGTAAAATTCTGGTTCTATACACACATACTGTCTACTGATGTCATGTGCTGGATTGTATTGTTTGATTAGGCCAGACCTGGAGTTGCAGTTTAAGTGCTACCATCATGAGGATCGGCAGATGAACACCAACTGGCCGGCCTCTGTGCAGGTGAGCGTGAATGCCACGCCCCTCACCATCGAGCGAGGCGACAACAAAACCTCCCACAAGCCTCTCTACCTGAAACACGTGTGTCAGCCCGGTCGGAACACCATCCAGATTACAGTAACCGCCTGTTGCTGTGTAAGTATTTGTGTTTGTGCTTTCTGACACTTCTTTAATTTATGTTCATTATGAAAGCAGCTATGACGAGGGATTATAATAATAAAATCGGGATTAGAATCATAAGTGCTACATCCATACTAACATTGGGCTCTGGCCTAGAGGAGGAATGACTACTGTTATGGTTTATATGAAGAAACACCTTCAAAACCACACACAAAGTACCCCTGATCACGTGATAGTGAGTTTAACTCCCTAAGGATGGAAGCTAGATTAACCAGCACATCCTTGGGAAACGGAACTAAGTGAAGAAGAATATAAATTGGACATTTGCCTTTCTCATATCATACTATGCTACCTGTTATAACTGTGAGAAGTATATTGTGTTAAGTATGATACATGTTTGACATATTTTTGACATTTACACCTCCTCTGCAGTCTCATCTGTTCGTGCTGCAGCTGGTCCACCGGCCCTCAGTGCGCTCTGTGCTGCAGGGTCTTATGAAGAAGAGGCTCCTTCCAGCCGAGCATTGTGTCACCAAAAGTAAGCCCCAGTCTTGCCAGTTCACCCTTTGTTTACATTGAGTATAAAATATTACACTGATCATATTTGCTGTCATTCATCTTCACTTCTCTGCTTCCAGTCAAGAGAAACTTCAGCAGCGGAACCATACCGGGAACTCCTGGGTTAAACGGTGAGGATGGCGTGGAGCAGACGGCCATCAAGGTTTCCCTCAAGTGTCCAATCACTTTCCGACGCATCCAGCTTCCAGCTCGGGGCCATGACTGTAGGCATATACAGGTGAGAGGATGAAGGGAGTGAGTCCTTCTTTCTAACTTTGTGCACTAAACATCTGAAATTGAAAGTTGAGGGTTTTCTTGAACCTTATATTCAACTTCAGCCAATGTTTGGTTAGGATAAGGATCAAGCTGTTTGTTGTATGTATCAAGCTGATAAAAGTATGTTAAGTATGTTTGCGCTCCAAATATTTTTTTTGTATATTGGTTCCATAGAGCTCTGCCATTAAAAATGGTGAGTAAACAAGTAAGCCGCTCACTAGATGCTCTAATTTCTGGTGTTTGTACCTTTAACATGCTGTCATACTTTACAGATTAGTAAAGGTGCCTTTCTCTCTGCCTGTGTTTCTCCCACAGTGTTTTGACCTGGAGTCGTACCTGCAGCTTAACTGTGAGAGAGGGACTTGGCGCTGTCCTGTGTGCAAGTAAGAGTCCTTTGCTGTTACGCAAGACATTTTTAGATGCATCACATTTAACCTTAAGTGAAATAGAATTAGATGAAGTGCTACCTATCAAAAATCTTTAATGGTTCAGTCACCCCCTTAGGTACTGTGAGTCATAAAAGCATGGATTGCTCATTTGAGAAGTGAGCTTCTGAAGCAGAACATACACACACCATTTGCACCCTGTGTAACCTTTTAATGTGCAGACACTTGATCCAAATGGAGTTTAATGAAAAAGTCAAGTAAAGCTCACATAGGGGAAAAACACTTTTAAATTACATTGAGTTATATTTGCATACTTGTTGGAGGGAGGATAACAGTCATAAATCTCTTAACTAGCAAACCTGATCACGCATTATTACGTTAGATTATCTACCACTTTTTAGCCATGTCAGTTTCCAGGCAATAGATATCAACGGACTGGGGAGTGCAGTTGAAGTTGCAAATACCTATGGGCTAGCTAATGAATGTATAAGACAAAAAATATATGTATTACAAGACAAAATATGCAGTGTCTCAGTGATGCTGAGCTTGTGCAGGCAGTGGGACACTTATCAATATATAATCAATACTAGGTTCAGATGTCACATGTGTAACTCTGGAAATTGTCCAGGTTAACTATGAGCTAAGCAGTTTACCATAGCTTGATTTAGCTAGGTAGCCTTTCAAGCATTATTCTTTTCACTCTCTTTAGTAATTTATCAATCCCTAGAAGCAAAACACATGGTTTTACTTTCAAAATAGTGTAAAAGTGATTTAATCAAATGTTCCAGCAACCACTTTAATTTCAACACTTCTAAAACCAGAACTACCACCACAAGTTATGAAAAAGGACCCCTATGCTACAATGCTCAAATCACTTGTGCTGTATTTTTTTTTTGTTTTTTTACAGTAAGACAGCTCTTCTGGAGGGACTAGAAGTGGATCAGTATATGCTGGGTATTCTCATCTATATCCAGAAGTAAGTTATTGTACATCGCTGTGAGCTTAATTCAGTCATTATGAAATAATTTCCTGTCATTTTTAACCTAAATTTAAATGTGTTTTTATAGTTCAGACTACGAGGAGATCACTATTGATCCAGTGTGTAGTTGGAAGCCAGTCCCTGTGAAGTCTGACCTACATATTAAAGAGGACCCGGACGGTCCAGCGCTGAAACGATGTCGCACCCTCAGCCCCAGTCACATGATCCTGCCCAGTGTTATGGAGATGATCGCTGCGTTGGGCCCGGCCTCGTCACCCTACCAGTCCTTACCACAAGGTGGCGGCAGCAGCAGCACACCAGATTACCCCAGTCAAGGTTGTTAATTATTTTGGCTCATGCATACTGAAGATGCATTAGATCTCTCTCCACAATGCTGCATATGCAGCAGTTAGAAAACATCGTGATCGGTTTTTATGTGTTTTCGAGGACAGTTAAGCCTTCAAGCCAGATCAATAGCTGTTGTGAGATGGAAGAGAAGTAGCAAGTGGGTGGGAAAACATAGATAGAACATTAATAGATAAAGCTGTGTAGACAGATAAGCAATACCTGACTGTTCTGAACAATGAAGTCCACCTTTTTAGCTTGAGTACTGAACTCAGGCTGAATGTTGATACATTGAGTGCATTTTGTTTCCCTTTTCTCTTAGCCGGTTCGGGATATTCCAGTCAGCCTGGCTTCTCGGATTTCCCGAACGCCCCCGGGACTCCAACCCTGGGCGAGTTTTCCTCAGGTCCTCCGCCCCTCTCTTACCAGTCTGACCTTCCCAGTGGCCTACTGACACCTGAGAAACCTGTGGGGCACCCCATGTCTGGACAGGTAGCAAATCTACACTGTTTGTGCCTCTGACAAGTATTTTGGCATATCATATATTTATTTTTTGGCTTGTATTTAACAAATTAAATATCCAATTGTGTAACTCTGGGCTTAAGTAACTTGACTGCAAGTTAAAGGAACATACCTTACACCACTGACATGCATTAGTTGCATTAATAGCATACTGCAGCAAAAGAAGCTGATGGCTTTACGGCCCTGTGTGCTGCATGTGAGAGTAAGAGCTCCTTGACTGGTTCTGGAGGCGACAGAATGACCTGCTGCACCCTCAGCCATGTCAATGACAGCTGCTACTCTGAACTACAGCTTTCACACACTTAAAGCCTCTGCTTTTAGGCACACATTCTGTTTCTCTGTATGCACCTACAGTTTCATAATCACTTATGTCACACTCTGATTTTCCCTTTTCTTCTTTTTTTTGTAGATTCCCCACTCAAGTCGCATGGACCCATCCCACAACCCCCTCCAACAGCAGCAGCAACAACCACCACAGCAGCCACAGCAACAGCAGCATCAACCTCTCCATGGCAGTTCCAACCTGGGTGGCCCAGGAGGACCCATGCATTCACGCAACTCCAACCAGAATCCCCGGCTGCACACGGATAGCTTTGGCCTGGGTGGTCCCGGGGGGCCAGGCGATGTAACAGAGCCTGGTCTTGATGTGAGTCACCACTAAGTCATTTGGTTTATGGCATATCTTAATGACAGAAATCCATGACAGATCAACAACCCTAATACTGTCTTTTCTCTTCTGCTTCTCTAGCTGCTCCCAGAGCTAACAAACCCAGATGAGCTGCTGACCTACCTGGGTCCTCCTGACCTGCCTAACAACAGCAATGATGACCTGCTCTCGCTGTTTGAGAGCAACTGAATTCACACACAGCTTGTACACCACCTCTAGCTTCGCCACACCATCCTTTAAAAAAAAAAAAAAAAAAAAAAGCAGTAAATACTTCTAGCACGCTACAAGGAGGTTTGGGGGATCAGGGGTTGGAATCCTTGCAAACATTGAGTCTAATTATTGGCCTGCTCTGTTCCTTTGAGACTGGAATGCAGAAATGCTCATAGCGAGGAAGTTGCAGAAGATATAATCTGACTTTGACGTTACTGTTGGTCTGCCTCTGAAAAATGTCATGGTTTTATTGTGTTTTTATTTTATTCTTTTTTCTAATTTGAAGAGTCCATTTTATATTTCCAGCTCCTGCAACACCCATTTGTAGAAAAGCACCTCATCTGATGTCTAACTTGTGCTTGGTGTAAATTACATTGCATTTAAAGTTTATGGAATTTGCCCATTGTCATTTATTCTTGATAATGATTTAATCAATTGTGAAGTACTGACCATTCTTTAAAAATCCAGAATTTGTCAATAACAAGAAGAACCGAATTTTGATAAAGCTACGGGCTCTTTAAGAATGACATCAGAACAAAAAAGCCAACATTTTGTCTGGCCTCTGTTGTAACTTGAATGCATGTAAAATGTTGGGAATGCCAATGGACCCTGCAAAACACAAGACACAGACATGCCTTACCTCAAAAAAAAAAGAAAAGAAAAATCTCCACCAGTAAGCTCGCATGCTATCATATATGCCCACACCATTACTTGATCTCACAGATTTGTACCTGAAGTCCAGGAGTTAGCTTATACTTTGTGTTAGGAGCCTCTTTCAAGCCTGCATGCCCTTGTCCTTCGCCTTGCTGTTTAGAGATGCAGTCACAAAGCGTATCTCGCTGTAGCATCAAAGAAACGTACTGTACTCATTTGCCGAACTTAAAAAAGAAAAGAAAAAAAAAATAGTCTGTGTCTAGAAGGAGGGGCTTTGAGTCCTGCCCAGCCACTGTAGATATGAGTAAAACATTCAATCCCTGGGAGTGTGTTTACGCAAGATGAAATAGAAGAAGCACACATTAATGCACAGACATACCACAAGCTACACCAAGTGTGTTTCTTACACATGCACTCCTCTAGTCGCAGTTCTATGCCTCCTGGCTCCTTCTCCTTCAACAATGGTGTCTTCCTGCACTGTTGGCACAAAGTCCTGTGCTGATTGTACACAAGAGAAGGAACAAGTCTCAATCCTGATCGTTTTCTATCCACACAGCCTTTACCTTTATTAGGCACCATGTTATTTTAGTTTGCCTTTAGATATGCAAAATATCCATCACTCAGCAGAAGGACGCGGCAGAAACAAGAGGTCTCGCAGAGCACAAGCATCCCAATCACACATCTTAGACAGGGTATCTCTCTCACAAAACGCACACACAAGCTCGCAAAATGCAACTCTCATTTTAAGAGTGCATTCAGGTCCTAAAATATTGCAGTCACACATTTCGTCTCTGACATCCGGATTGTTCATTTTTGCAGTATGATGACCTCTTGATAGTCTGGTCTTAATGGCAGTACCCGTTACTGATGAACAATTAGGTAGCTGGGTTTGAAAATATGTACAGATATAGGATTATTATTGTTACAGATGTATACACTCTCTGTACCCCATGATAAAACACGCATACACTTTAAACACTATGACAGTTTTTTTGTTTTTTTTGGTCCAAAAAGCTCGTTCCTTTTCAGTTCGCAAAAAGAGACTCGATGGAGAGAGGAGGACAGCCTGCTGCCCTGTATCCTGTCTTGTCTTACTTTATTATTTATGATTGCTCTCTGGATGCTGTCGGCTACGTGCAGTTTGTATCCTAAACAATCCAGGGAGAGTCAGGAGTTCTTGGATGTGCAATTGTTTTGAAGACATTTGTGTATCATACAATTTTATCTTTTGATTATATATAATTATTGTTATTATAATAATTATAAAGATAATTGGTGGACCTGTATGCATCTCTCTTATGTGTGTTATCTAGCAAAGTTTATGAATTTGTTTAAAAAAAAAAAAAGGAAAAAAAGTTAATTTCACCATCAGTTCTGTGACCATGAAGGGTTTCAATAAGAGAGCAGAGAAGCGACTTTGAGACCAGAATTATGTCACACTTAACTGTTCATCCAACTGTTAAGAAAAAAAGATGTTTGACCGTCATGTGTAGGTGAATCCTTTACGTTTTAATGATGGAATTAAACTTGAATAATCTTAATCATTTTTTTTTTGTTTTTCTAAAGATGTGAAATATTTCCATTATGTTTTTTAAGTAAAGACTTAATCCCCATCCTGTTGCATTTGAGTTATTTGTGATTGTGTGATCACTGCTGCTTCGAAAATGCTTCCCAGTGGGAAGTGGATTAAATGCCTACATTCAAGTTTGTGACAGTTTGCTTTATATCGAAGATTTATATCGTCTTTGGTTCAGTTACAAACCCACATTACATTTAGTGCGTAATTTATTGAATTGATGATTAAGCCAGCTACTAACTGTACTTACACTATAATAAATATACCTTTGATCAGCTTTCCATAACTGTGATAAAATGTAATAATCATCATCATAGACCCCTAGCCGTGTTACACATACTCCTGGCACGTAAGCTCAATCATTACCGACTACATTGAATATCACAGAGGTCCTTTAGTTTCATTAAATTAAAGCCATTAAAGCACTATGTTTGTACACAATCCTAATAACCAGACTCCTGCAGGACTAATTTAAAACTCCATTAGAAAAGCATCAGACAGGTGAGTCACGTCACCTGTTAATCCATCAGGTGTCTGTACACTGTAGTATGAAAACCATGAAAAATCCCAAATACGTTGCTTTCTGCTGCTCCCTGTTCGGGGTCGCCACAGTGGACCAACTGGTCCGCACAACAGCTTGGCAAATGTTTTACGCCGGATGCCCTTCCTGACGCAACCATTTTCCATTTTTTCCGGGCTTGGGACCGGCTCTGCATCCAGGGGCTGGGGTTGAGGCATTGGCTGGGAATCGAACCGGGCCTTCCGCATGATAGGCGAGAACCCTACCACTGAGCCAATCCCAAATACCATCATTAAACATTACACGCCATTACGCAACCTCAGGAGAATGAAAACGTGCAATGGCGTCCATGTTTTTTGGGGGGGTTTTAAGCAAGAAAGACTTCCCTGTTGTGCTACCATGTTCGAATTTTAATCTGTATCCTGTATTTAAACTGACACAATAAAGACGTGAATAAGAGACGCCAGATAAAACTGTCCATAGTTCATAAACATTCTGTCGCTCTTCGTATAGATTTGTGCCGTAATGGCGAATTGAATCCCCGGCCGACGCCCTCGCGCCATGACACACGTCACTAACCGCGCGAATACAGACACACACCTACACGGTTTGCCGAGTGCTTATTGGATAACATTTAGTGTCGTCATTGATGCAAAGAGCAATGGCCCAATCAGAAGAAGGCTCGTGATAATTGGAACTCTGCTGTAATGCTATGTGGTAGCTCAGTCTCTTATTGGTTGTATTGCGTGTCAATCAACGGTCTCACGTCTACATATGTTCCAATAGGAATCAGCTTCCGTGCGGCTTCTATATATTCAGGTTTCCGTTAACATTCGGTCTGCTACATCCTGTTCACGGCTCGCCCGGGTTTAACTTTTAATAGCAGAGAGTAAAACACGTCTGTGTCCGACATGGCCAAACCCAAAGTGTTTTTTGATATCACCATCAATGGAAAAAATGCAGGAAGAATTGTGATTGAGGTGAGAATTTACCTAAATATGATTAACGAGCAGACTCGCTACGGTTAAACAGTTCAGACTCGGGAATATCGTTACTCGTACTGTTCCTTGTATTGTGGAAGAATTAAGAGACTTAGTTTCTTATTAAATTTAATTTCAGGGTATTTAGGACGTATTTTAACTGTACACGTGTCTGTATATAAGCAACTGGTGCAGCTTTAGGCTGTAGTAGTAGTAGTAATAATAATAATGTAGGCGGCCTCGTGTCATTTTTAGTCTTTGACTAGATTTAGTTGCTTTCATTCGCAGCTTTCCTTAGGGCGGAATTTTTAGACGGAAAATAGACGGCGCATTTTTTTTGTTGTTTTGTTGCCATCTCGCAGTAAAATGGTCACGTGTTTCGTTTTAGACCAAAGACAAGTTTCCCCTCAAGCCTTCGGTGCACGTTTTGAGGAAATTACGGACGCCATCTTCATTTCTATCTTGGTGAAAAGGTGCCATTTTGAATCGCCATTAAAATGCACATCTTTGCGTAATTTGGTTATATTTACTCTGTCGTTATCTTTGTGGCTTTGAATATAATTTAGTCGTCTTCAGAGCAAGGGTTTTTTTCCCTCAATTTATCTGCGCCCATAACTCATCACGCATGCGCGCACGACTTTTGTCGAAATTACACTATTAGGTATCTATTAATGGTGCATGGAGAATAATACAGCGGGACTTATGAACTCCGTGTCCTCCCATGCCTGAAAACTAGACTTCAGAAGAGCCGAATTGAGATCAACGATTTATTCAGCCATTTTAGCTTCAAACACTTCTATAATAGCTGTTGATTCGAATGATTTGTCTCGCATTATATGTATTCTCTTTAAAAAAACAAAACAAAAAACGTGGCCTTTAATGCTCAACTGAGCTACTTAGTACATCCCTGTTGTGAATCGTTAAGTGTAGCTCACGCACGAATCGACTCTTTCCGGTGAGTCATATGGGCCAACTCTACTCTCAAGCCTGCATTGACCCGCTAGCGGAAGATTCAGGATTTTGTAAATCTCGTGTGCACGCATGTAGTGGTTTTACAATGCTTTTTAAACCGTTCTTGTAACAAATGCCGTGAAGATGAGTCATTTTGGGAGGGAGTGTCGGTTCCTGTTGGTAAGCGGAGCAGATTTGACTCCCTGAAAAAACTGAACTACTTTAGCCGACAGAGGGCGCACTACTACATTCACCGCTCAGGGCGGTTTAGGAGGGGATTTGGCGTCCTACAGTTTAGCACTGATTAATTCAAATGTTGTGAAGAAAGTCATTAACCTTTCCCACCATTGAAACCTATATAGAGATGTAAATTGTTAGGTCGAATTAATACACTGATTTACATTGCACCGAATTTCTACCAGTTTTCTCTCTAAAAAAAAAAACAAAAAAAACTTCGTGCTTTGTAGGGCCAAATACTAACAAGGATCTCTGCTTAGGTTCAATTTGCACGCTAGGACAACTACATTTCAAAAGCAACTAACTTGGATATGAGATTGTTACAGCACTTTAGTTCAGGTATCCACCCATAAGTACACGCTTGTTTTCTGAGGGAATCTCATGGACGAACTAACAATCTTTACATAATCCAGTCACAGTTGAAGTCCATTGCTATATTTGGATGAGAAATACATTGAAAATGTACCGTTATGGTTTTTAGCCCCTTAAAAAGTCTCGAAATATTCTGAAAGTTGAATGTGTTTAATGACCAGGAGTTTAAAAAATGTAAACACTTGACTGTGTGATTCTCTCATGGGTTTTTAACTGTAAAATTCTGAGCTACACTTTGACATGCACTGACTGGTTTATGTAAATAACTGGGCTAGTGTGGCTTTGTCTCTGCCCATTTGTGCACTGGTGATATTATACACAGAGCAGTGAATGTATGTTGAAATCAGCAGATCCTGATCTTTTTCCCTTTTGGTTTCTCCTCAGCTGAGAGCAGATGTGGTCCCCAAGACTGCTGGTGAGTTTAATTTCTCTTCTGGTGTGTTATCTCCCCTGTGACTAATGACCAAAGGAGAAAAAAATTAATTTTTTTAAATGATCACCTCTATACAGAAAACTTCCGAGCTCTGTGCACTGGAGAGAAAGGATTTGGCTACAAGGGCTCTGGCTTCCACCGTGTCATCCCAGGTTTCATGTGCCAGGTAAGAGAGCCCTGCTCCTTCTCTCAAAAGACCTCTAAAGTAGATCAGGATTGTTTTTCATACTGGGGAATTAAACCACTTGGGTTATTGATTGGATCTGAATTGCTCTTGCAACTCTTTAGGGTGGCGACTTCACGAATCACAATGGAACTGGTGGAAAGTCCATCTATGGCAACAAGTTTGCAGATGAGAACTTCTCTCTGAAGCACACAGGACCTGGTATTCTGTCCATGGCTAACGCAGGACCTAACACCAATGGCTCACAGTTCTTCATCTGCACTGAAAAAACCACTTGGTGAGGGCTTGGTTTTAAATTTTTCCCCCCTCCCTTTGCATGGCAGATGCAATGTAACTCCTTAAATACTGTTAATGCTCTTTCTTATGCATTTTATTCAAGGAACATATTTTAAGCTTCCACTAGGTGTTTCAATTGTCTCTGCGTGTCTGTAGTTTTTGGTGTGATTTTTAATAAAACAAAATAAAAATGTAGCCTGCTCTGTTCCCAAGAAATGGCAAAGAGTATCTCTGCCCTGAACATACTTCCGTAGTGCATGACCTTTTTACTTTTTACCTAGTTTTACTTCTGACTTAAAAGTGCTGACACTGGAGACTCCTTCCATAATGACACTATGAACTGTTACTATAGAAATATTATTAATGTTTCTTAGACCTTCAATTGGTCATTTTTATTTTTTTCCTCTCCTCTTGTTTAGTTTCAGTCAGCCTATGATCAGTGAATATCTTTTTGTTAATGTATTTCTGTTCACTGCAGTTGAGGTGCTGTAGCCTCAGTGGATAGGGGTTCATATTGTTAATATAAAATACCCACTTTATCAGTACCTTCTAAAATCTTTAAACCAGCCTGCCTTGCACAAAGCTCATGAGCTGCTGTCATGTGTTTTTGAATAAATGAATGTATCAGTGTTCCCATTAAAAGTGGATGATCAGCATATGTGAGAACCCAACAGCCAAGTGTCATGCTCATGCTCCGTCTTCTCTTTGTACAGGCTGGATGGCAAGCATGTTGTGTTTGGGAGCGTGGTTGAGGGCATGGATCTCGTCAAGGCTATTGAAAGCAAAGGGCAGAGCTCCGGCAAGTGCACTGCAAAGATCCTCATCGCTGACTGTGGCCAACTTTAAATACCGTTTCCCAGTTTTCTTTTGCATTCCTTTCCCTTCCTTTAATTTCCTCATTCCTATTATTGAAACACTTGTTACAAAAAGTACAATGATTGATTGATGTGCGTAATAAATAGAACATTTGTTTAACAAAATATTAAAGGTGGAACAAGAAACCTTTCAATCTGTTTTGTTATGATTGCCTCCCAAATGTTAAATGCTGTTTGTTTATTTCAAGCTTTTCAAACCATAGAACATCATTCTTTAGAGATTTCTAGGACTGAAGTGGGGGTTTAATTTTTTAAAATGGTGCTGATGCATTTGGGCTCTTTTTTTTTTTTTTTTTTTCTTCCTCCCCCCCCTTATGTCCAACAGGCACCAGGAACAGCACTTTTTTTTTTTTTTTTTTTTTTTTTTTAAAAAAATCAAGTTGGATATCTTAAACAGCCCTAATACTTTCTGGAATCCTAGCACTATAGTTGTTGGAACTAAAAGCTGTAATTAATGGAAAAGGAAATCAAGGTGTGTTTACTGTGCACTGCATGCCTTTTGAGAGGAAAATAAATTTGAAAACTTCTCAATGTTTAGTTCTATGGAGAGACTGAATTTTACATTTTTAGTCTAAATTAGCAACTCAATGTAATACATTTTGGCTTTGTTTACATAACCTCAACTCAACTGGCACATGTTTTTATACTACCATTGCTAGAATACCGGCCCGTGTACGTGTATTGTAGCAGTTTTTTGGTCCTTTCCAACTCTAGACGTCCTGCTGCAGGATGTTGACTGGAGTGTTTGTACTCGAGCGTTGCACTCGAGCATTTGCTTGTGCCTAGTTATCTACACCAGTTCATCCAGTATGCTGCCGATGTGCTTGTTAGGCGCGCCGATTGGTTTGTTGCACATGGGACACACACAGCGCACCTCCAGCCACTTTAACAGACACCTGCAGCACAGGAACAAGAACATCACAAGTGCTATGTTCTATCAGAAACATGATCAAGATGAGGACAAAAAGCACTTGTGTGCATCTACAACAGCATTGAAGCTTTAATGTTCATCTTCCTATCTAATCAATCATTATTTCATGATAGTTTTAGATGTATAGCCACTCAGATTATTGAAATGCTAAACTGGAAAGTAAGAATCTACCAAATATTGATATAATTGCTAAGCCTTTAATCATGGCTGCTGTTATCAGTTATTTCCTGTCCTCAGACAAACCTGTCTGACGTCTTAAAACCTACACTGAGCATTTCTGTTTTAAAGAGTGTTATAAGTGTACTCTCACTGAGATAAATTCAGACATCAGCTGCCTTAATGTGCCCTTATATTTCATGAGAGTAAACACTGCCCAAAATGTTAAGCTTTGCATGGTATTCTCATATGTATTCTCATAAACACGGATGGACGCGTAGACAACTGACAAAGTTCATCAAGTAACAGAGGAATAAGAGGAGGCTGTTTTGTTTTTAGACAAATTAGAACTAGAAATAAGCCCTTCAGTTACTAATATGTATTTTCAAACAGGAAAGAAGCTATTGAAAAGAAACCATTTCAGACATTTGACTTGTAACCTGAGCTTGTTTGGCTCGATTCCAAAATGTAATCAGTTCGTCTGCTCCAGTGATAATTCCATATAAACCACTCCTTGAGTCATTGTGCTAAGGAGAATCTGGGACAGATGGACAGCCTACCTGACAACATAATGCTAGCATCACCTAGTGGCAGAGGCATGGAAATGATTAGCGTTGACAAATTGCTGTGCTGTAAACTCAACTGTGGTGAGGACATGGCTCCATCAAACTCAGGCATCTTGTTTTACTGTCACATACCTAGTGTAAGTCATTTCAACGACTCAGATGAGCAATGAACTATTTTCAGGATTAGATCAGATGCTGTCTTACTAGCAGACATTTTTAGGAAAGCAGACTTCTAAGACTCACTGGTGATTGTTTTTTTTTTACTACTTATGGCAATATATCTCTCATCTATGAGCTATCAGCACAATGAAGACCTTCTGCACCTCTTCAGCATTGTTGAAGGTTACCTTTTGTGAAAGCCGTGTTGGCATGGCAACATCGCAAGTTCGTCTTTTAATCTGAAGTCCTCTAAACACACGGCACACGTTTGCTAAAGGACAGAAGAAAACCGAGCAGCCTGGTTACTAAGCACCTCTAAACTTCACTTTATTTACTGATTTTTTTAGATATTTACATTAAAAAAAAACTTACCCCATGAATATTCAAGTGCTTTGTCTCGTCCTTCAATACAACCTGTAAGAAATAACAAGGACACTTGAGTTTGTAAGTACTCAAGTACTCAGATCTTTATCCAGCAGGCTGTTGTGTAGTGTCTGCTGAGTCATATTTACCAGCTTGTAGGCCAATCTTTCAGACTGGGCTTGATGTCGTAATTTACTGAAAGACACAGGAGCACAATGAGTCAGGAAGACAGCAATGGAGAGAATGGCTTTATAATTAATCAATTGCAGAGCAATTTTAACTAACTACCATCTGCTGTGGCTTCTTTCTCCTGAAGACCAGCTGGAATGCACTTTTTTTGTATATACATACCTGTTTTTCAGTAGCAATTAGTAAGTAGAAATATTGGAAATTCACTTTTTCTTAGCACAAAATACTGTATTCTCTTAAGAAACACATTTGCTTTCTCATGTTTCTTATGTTTCTACTTTTACTAAAACATACGATTTGGAAATTGTATGTTTAATTAATAACCTCATTCTCTAAAACGTACCTGGCTTTATAAAATAAACTTCATTTATGTGCTATTTTCTCAACCACATAACTATGTGAGTGTGGAGATTTTATTATTTATTTGATGTGTGTGCCTAATCAAATGAGTGCTCAGTGGATTTCCATTGGCACATAAAATGAAAAAACAAAACCACTCATTAGCCTGAACCAGAACAGTTAAAAAAATTAGTCCCGTAGTGGAAATGAGCTTAAAAGCTACTAACCTGCCAGGAGGTCCACACTGGGGTAAACTGTCAGTGAGTGAGGGAGTCGGTCAGTTAATCCGTGAGTGAATGGGTGAGTCAGTTAGTGAGGGAGACGGTCAGTTAATCCGTGAGTGAATGGGTGAGTCAGTGAGTGAGGGATTCGGTCAGTTAATCCGTGAGTGAATGGGTGAGTCAGTGAGTGAGGGATTCGGTCAGTTAATCCGTGAGTGAATGGGTGAGTCAGTGAGTGAGGGAGTCAGGCATTCAGTAAGTGAGTGAATGGGTAAGTGAGTGGATGAGAGTCTGAGTGAGTGAGGCAGTCAGTCAGTGAGTGTATGGGAGAATAAGTCAGTGAACAGAGTCAGATCTGAATCCAATCAATAACTAAGTCAATAACTAAGTCAGATCTGAAACCTATCTAGCAGTTACTCTACACAATGTTTCAAAATCCCTGAAACACTGACATACCAGATACACTCACACCAGCACCACCCACACTACAATCCCTGTCACAGCTGTGATAGGACCAGACTATCATCCAAATAATATCTGGCCAGTGTTATGTCTGTTGTGTTCTCTTTTCATTGTTGGATATGGTAAACAGCGCTAAAACCTCTGCATTAAAGCAGGCTTAAAGTTTAAAATTTACATCTATATAATGCCCCTGTATAAAAGGTTTGCTGTACATGAAATGGCTTAAAGAGGTGTCACTGTTCACTTTCCCATCAGTGAAGTGGAACAATTCTATAATTATTCTTCTGACACAGAACATTGCAATGCAAATCTTAATCTTATACACTTTTTTTTCGTCCACATGGATTTGTCAAACAAAGGTGAGACTGCTGAGTGCCAAGAATAGCAACAGGAAAAAGATGGGGTGGTATGATCTGCTGCTGAATTGTTTGAGCCAGGAAGTATCTCAGGCCAGAGGAAGTCCCTTAGACCTGGTGTCTATCAAATACATTATCAAAATCACAGTATCTAATAAGAGTGTACACAAATGGAGTCTAGTGTTTCACAAACTCTAAATATTTTTCTTTCTAATCCCAGCACCAGGTCAGAGGATACATCCCAAACGACACACTACTCTAATAAATATTGTGAAGGACACAGGGACATAGCAAAAGCACTCACCAGATCCAAGGCATATCATATTGTTGATCAGATGATGACCAAGAGCTGAAAATGATGCTGGCTGCATACAAAAAACAGGCAAGCGCTATGAAATTTACCTTATAAAGCAGCAGCAAAATATCAGGCTCAAAATGAAGACGAATATCCCGGTGCCAAAGATGACTATGTAAATATTCAAAACTAGGTCCTGAAAGGCAACAGCAGGCATAGTGCTCTCGCAGCAGATCATCTCCTGTAATTTGAGGTGCCCTACAAGAGACAAAGTAAAAAAGGTGAACTGATTGAAGCTTGTGGGTACGAGTATACTAAGATTCCTGTTCAGAGTACTGATACAAAGAAACACAAAACCTCTTAAAATTACTCCTGATATGAGTTGTGCTTTTTCCTGGAAAATGTCATTGTTCTGCATACTTTGAGACCAGCTTTTTCCCCCCCCCAAACAAACAAGCATTTGGTACTTAACTGTTAATTATTTGATGACAAACAACAATGAATAGAAAATGTATAGCACATTCATTCTATTTTCCATTTGAGCAGTCATTCATTACATATTCATGCAGATTAACAGAAAAGACAGATTTTATACTTTTCATACTGTTTCTACTGTTGTGTTGTCTTCATTTTTGTCATTATTCATGAATCACAGAAAAGGTCTTTAACCATACAAAGCAGTATGACTATCCGTAGTACGATATCTATGCTGTTTATCTGCATTTCATTCGAATAAATAAGTACTACATAGCTGTCTGAATGAAAATTTCAATAATGTACTGTACATTTTCCTCATCATTATTATTTGCCACCAAATAATTAATAATAAACCATTTGACTGAAAAGAAAATGGTGGTCTCTGGCTTTTGCTCAGAAGTGTTCATACATTACTTCATACATGCATGAGGTAAAATCACATAGCTATTAAAACTGCACCTTGACCAAGTTTAATCTATTTACGTCGTATTTCTAAAGGTCACAACTTTTTCTTTGAACCCGTTTGTGAATATAAATAGCCGTAAGAAAATATACATGTCCAGAAACTGGCTAGTTGTCGACGAGAATAAAATGTTTTGTTGTTTTTTTCTGAAATAGTGCGCAGCTAACAGTCTGAACAGCTCACCATTCGGAAAGGGTCCGTGTAAGATTTGGATGAATATGGCGCCTCTGTTTCTAAATATTTCAGTCGATATCTTTGAAAATAAGGCATTCTCCGTGGAAAGGTCTCCGGTTCTTGTTAGCCAGGCTCCATGTGTAGATGAGATGAGGCGGAGGATGCGGTCACGACACGGCTGCTGATGCTACTGTTGACGGTGTGTTCAAGTCATGCAGGAGAAGGGGAAGGTTATGCAACGCACTAATATAAAACACTTACAGAATATGCTATGACATCTGATCATAGAGTTTTGTGTTGTTGTTGTTGTTGTTGTTGTTTTCACACGTGATGATGTGACTCATGTGTGATCACATGTGAACAACACGTGAAAGTTCAGCCCTGAAATTACACGAGATCCTCAAGTAGCACACGTGTGTCTGTGAAACAGTATGTCATCACGTTATTTCTTATTATACTTAAAAATAAGAGCCCTGTATAAAGATAAGGTGAAGATCAAAATACATATACTGCGTATGAAACGCGGCATGTGTGAAAGGCACGTGTAAATTCCATATGTGACATCCACATGACATTTAAAGCATCTCATGAGCTTTGTCGCTTTATCTAAAAATAGTTGTGGCCATTGAGTGATGAGTGTTATAGTGGTAGTTTGTGGTGGTAGAGAGGTGGAAAAACTAAAGGATTAAAGTGCTGCTGCATCTGTCTCTTTAAGTAGAGATGAAAAAAGTGTGAATTAAAAAAAAACCCATCAAAGATACCATTGAAGATTACACGTTTATTATAAAGTCTATTTTACCATTAAGTTTCTATTATTAACTTAAAAGAAAAACTGATTACTTGTAATTAATAATAAACTAAAGTTTGGGAGAATTTCGCTACTAACTACTGGTGGATTTATAACAAATGCTGATTAATGATGACACTAGTGCTATCCCTTCGAGTGCTGACTCGAATACCCACAATATAAAAGACGATGATACTCAAGAGCATCCCACTGCAGAGTAACACAACAGCCTGGTGAAGACATGTACATGCTGTATTACACCATTTCTCTTCTCTGGTTCTTACCGAATAAGATCATTATAATAAATCCATCCATAGATCCATTTTTCTGAACCAATTACCATACGCAGGGTCACGAGGAGTATTACCTGGTTTGCAGCACTTGTTTCTTAAACTTCTCTGAATACACGTTTCTCTATATGACAGATTGAAATGCTTTGACACTTTAAACATATATTTTATAACCATATGTATGAGTTAAATAATCTAGCCATGGGGGTCACAGTCCAGTGACTTCTGTGCCGGTCGCAAGCCCGGATAAATTGAGAGGGTTGCGTCAGGAAGGGCATCCGGTGTAATTCATTCATTCATTGTCTGCCGCTTATCCGAACTACACTCGGGTCACGGGGAGCCTGTGCCTATCTCAGGCGTCATAGGGCATCAAGGCAGGATACACCCTGGACGGAGTGCCAACCCATCGCAGGGCACACACACTCTCATTCACTCACGCAATCACACACTACGGACAATTTAGAGATGCCAATCAACCTACCATGCATGTCTTTGGACTGGAGGAGGAAACCGGAGCACCCGGAGGAAACCCCCGAGGCACGGGGAGAACATGCAAACTCCACACACACGGCGGAGGCGGGAATCGAACCCCCAACCCTGGAGGTGTGAGGCAAACGTGCTAACCACTAAGCCACCATCCGGCGTAATACATTGCCAAATTTAACCATGCGAATCGTCAGTACTCTGAATTTCATACCGGATCGGTCGAGGCCCGGGTTAACAACGACCGGGTGAATTAGAGGAGAAAGAGAGATTCTGGAGTGAATTAGATGAGGTGATGGAGAGTATACCCACGGGTGAGAGAGTGGTGATAGGAGCGGATTTTAATGGACATGTTGGTGAGGGGAACACATGTGATGAGGAGGTGATGGGCAAGTTTGGAGTTAAGGAAAGAAACCTAGAAGGACAGATGGTAGTGGACTTTGCTAAGAGGATGGACATGGGTGTGGTTAACACTTATTTTCAGAAGAGGGAGGAGCATAGAGTGACTTACAAGAGTGGAGGTAGGAGAACACAGGTAGACTACATCCTGTGTAGAAGAGGCAATCTGAAAGAGATTAGTGACTGTAAAGTGGTAGTGGGAGAGAGTGTAGCCAGACAGCATAGGATGGTGGTGTGTAGGATGACTTTGATGGTCTGTAAGAAGAAGAGGTCAAAGATAGAGATAGAGAAGAAAACCAAGTGGTGGAAGCTGAAAAAGGAGGAATGTTGTGAGGAATTTAGACAGAAGTTGAGGCAGGCTCTGGGTGGTCAGGTAGTGCTGCCAGATGACTGGGAAACTACAGCAGAAGTGATCAGGGAGACAGGGAGAAAGGTGCTGGGTGTGTCATCTGGAAGGAGGAAAGAAGATAAGGAGACTTGGTGGTGGAATGAGGAATTTCAGGATAGTATCCAGAGGCAGAGGTTAGCCAAGAAGAAGTTGGACATGGACGGGACTGAAGAGAATAGACAGGAATTACAAGGAGTTACAGCGCAGAGTGAAGAGGGAGGTGTCTAAGGCCAAGCAGAAGGCATATGACGAGTTGTACACTAGGTTAGACACTAGAGAAGGACAGAAGGACTTGTACAGGTTAGCTAGGCAGAGGGATCGAGATGGGAGAGATGTGCAGCAAGTTAGAGTTATTAAGGATAGAGATGGAAGGGTGCTCACAAGTGAGGAGAGTGTACAGAGGAGATGGAAGGAGTACTTTGAGGAGCTGATGAATGAGGAAAATGAGAGGGAAAAAAGAGTAGAAGGGGTGAACTCTGTGGAACAGAAAATAGATAAGATTAGAAAGGATGAAGTCAGGAAGGCTTTGAAGAGGATGAAAAGTGGAAAGGCAGTTGGTCCTGACGACATCCCGGTGGAGGTCTGGACGTGTCTAGGAGAGGCAGCAGTGGAATTTTAACTAGTTTGTTTAACAGGGTTTTAGAGAGTGAGAAGATGCCTGAGGAATAGAGAAGAATTGTGTTAGTGCCGATCTTTAAGAATAAGGGTGACGTGCAGAGTTGCAGCAAATATAGGGGGATAAAGTTGATGAGCCATACAATAAAGCTATGGGAAAGAGTAGTGGAAGCTAGGTTAAGGAAGGTAGTGGAAACTTGTGAGCAGCAGTATGGCTTCATGGCCAGAAAGAGCACAACAGATGCAATTTTTGCTCTGAGAATTTTGATGGAGAAGTATAGGGATGGTCAGAGGGAGTTGCACTGTGTGTTTTGTAGACTTGGAGAAAGCGTATGACAGGGTGCCAAGAGAAGAGCTGTGGTACTGTATGAGGAAGTCAGGAGTAGCAGAGAAGTATGTCAGAGTGGTGCAGGACATGTATGAGAGGAGCAGGACAGTGGTGAGGTGTGCTGTATGTCAGACAGAGGAGTTCAATGTGGAGGTAGGACTGCATCAGGGATCAGCTCTGAGCCCCTTCCTGTTTGCTATGGTGATGGACCAGTTGTCAGAGGAGGTCAGACATGAGTCTCCTTGGACAATGATGTTTGCAGATGACATTGTGATCTGTAGTGAGAGCAGGGAGCAGGTGGAGGAAAACCTGGAGAGGTGGAGGTTTGCACTGGAGAGAAGAGGAATGAAAGTCAGTCGTAGTAAGACTGAGTACATGTGTGTGAATGAAAGGGAGGGAAGTGGAGCAGTAAGGTTACAGGGTGAAGAGGTGAAGAAGGTACAGGAGTTTAAGTACTTGGGGTCAACAGTCCAGAGTAATGGAGAGTGTGGGAAAGAGGTAAAGAAGCGAGTGCAGGCTGGTTGGAATGGGTGGAGAAAGGTGTCGGGAGTTCTGTGTGATAGGAAAATATCAGCGAGAATCAAGGGGAAGGTGTAAAAGAGGTAGCAGAGCTGAAGATGTTGAGGTTCTCTTTGGGAGTGACAAGGTTGGACAGGATTAGGAACGAGTACATCAGAGGGACAGTTCATGTTGGACGTTTGGGGGACAAAGTTAGGGAGGCCAGATTAAGATGGTTTGGACATGTTCAGAGGAGGGAGAGTGAGTATATTGGTAGGAGAATGTTGGACATGGAGCTGCCAGGCAGGAGGCAAAGAGGCAGGCCAAAGAGGAGGTATATGGATGGAATAAATGAGGATATGAAGCTAGTGGGTGCAAGTGTTGAGGATGCAGAAAATAGGGATAGGTGGAGAAGGATGACTCGCTGTGGCGACCCCTGAAGGGAAAAGCCGAAAGAAGAAGAAGAAGACACAACACGTCAACATCAGGGTATATTTTTGAAAGTCTACATTTTGTGTAGTAGGCACAGTGAATGATTTTGAATTGTATAAAATTGAGGCATGCACAAGAGGTTGATCCATTTACTCTATTCAGAGCCTCATCCTATGTTTCGTCACGTATTTCAATTCTCATGTCCTTTACCCACTCTCCTCAAATTCAGTCAATTAAAACATCATTTGGAGACATAATGATCATATATATTGCTGCAATATGACCTTTAAGAACAATAGGATTTTATAGGATTTTATCCAGCAATGAAGCAGGTGGAAGAACAGGAAAAGTTGAGCTCTGAGTTTGGATAAAATGTTGGACTTTAAAGTAATGAAATAGATTGGATTGTGAAAATTGAAATTTCTCTCAAAGGTTACTAAAACTAGCAAAAGTGTTATCTATATAAAATCACTATATCTGGCCAAACCTACCCACTGCCACTGTACATACGTGAAATCTAGTTTGCCAACAGGGAACAGATACTTATTACACAGAGGGCTTAGCATAGAAAAATTGTTGAGTTTATGCCTTTATCTAAACTGTAACCATATCTTGATTCTAGAACACACAACTGGGCTTGAAGAATATTTAGAGGGAGAAAACGGTAACTTCATTGTTATTAGAGCAGAAAGTGATGTAGAAATACAAGTATTTCCTTCCGCTTTATACCAATCAACTTCTGGTGTATTATACCAACAAACAATTTTTTGGAGGTTAGCGGCCCAGTAGTAGTTCAAAAAATTAGGAAGCGCTAAACCTTCCAGGGACCTGTGTCTTTCAAGAAACTCCTTACGAATTCTAGGATTCTTCCCCCTCCACAAGAATTATAAAATAGGTTTATTTAGTGTATGGAAAAAAGCTTTTGGGAGAAAAACTGTAAGGGACTGAAATAGGTCCAAGAATTGAGGTAAGAAATTCATTTTTATACAATTCACTCTGCCTGCTAGAGGTAAGTATAGTGTGTCCCATCTCTGAAGATCAGATTTAATTTTACTTATTAGAGGTAAAAAAGTTTTTTGCATATGAACCTGAGTATCTCTGGGTAATGTGAACTCCCAAATAGTTATGTTGAAAAATGATCTGTTCATGCAAGAAATACAACATATTTCTGTTTTGAATTAATTATAATAATATTAATTAATAATATTGAATGGGTTCAAACTGCGTTGTGCATAATAATTTGGAACTATATAAGCTGCTGTAACACAAGACTTTCCATCATGGGATCAATAAAGTACCTATCTATCTATCTATCTATCTATCTATCTATCTATCTATCTATCTATCTATCTATCTATCTATCATTACTGTACAAATGGTTTCAGTGGGACTGAAGCTAGTGAGGAAGCATAGACCAGGTGTCGTCGGTGAAGCCCAGTGTTTCCAAACACAGGTGAAGTGGATAGCATGTCCCTTGGCTTTCTGTAAGGCAAGAGAAAACAGAAAAACACAAATATGATATCAGTGAAGTATCACTAGCTGTTCTACACAATATCAGAGCACTCAGCCAGGAATGGTTTCTGATTCAGCAGACTTCCATGGGTTAACTCTGCATAGAGCTCTCCTAACATCAGCCGTGGGTTAGACAGAGCACCTGGTTGGGAGGAGGGATAGTCTTCCTCGCCACCACATTGTTCTGCACCTCAAACCGAGCGTCTTTTAGTGCATCTAGAAGGTAGCGCACTATCACAGGCAGGTGGAGTTGTCTTGTACTTAGTGATCATCTGAATGCCCTTCCACATGCGCCAGGTGTCACCGCTGTAAAAGAAGTGGCTGTGGATTCTCCGGGCGTGTACTCGCTTTGCCTGTCTGATGGCTCGGAACAGTTTGGCCCTTGTTGTTCTCAATGCTGCTGTCACCTGCTCTGTAGGCAGAGTCTTTAGACCAGCAGTGACACCTTTGCAGTCATCCATGGCTTCTGGTTGGAGCATACTGTTATACTTAATGCACTCTTGGAATGCCTCTCCCTCTCGATCAAGCAAATAAGTGGATGGGAACTAACTGTTGTGTGTATATGGAGCCATTTTTCTTTACATATAAAACGAATCCTGAGTTGCCATATCATCACATTAACTGTTGTATCCTGCCATGGCCAATAGGGGCGGTAATGCCTCTTAACCATGATGCTCGTTACAATTCAATCCAAGAAGAAGGAGGACAAGAAGACGACAATAGCGACCAAATAATATATACAAGGGAATAAGGTAAGTTTCTGTATTAAAATTGTTAATAGAAATTGCATAACGTTAAAAAAACCAGCATGAGCAAACACCAAATAATGCAGTTACTATTGACTCGCTAGTCAGTTAAATTATTAAAAAATAACTGCTTTAATAAATACGCTAGCTAACTAGCTCGTAGCCAGTATTAACTATAACTAGAATTAGCGATAATCTGAGGTCGCGTTAGAATGAGCAGCACAGGTACATGTTTTTTTCCCCAAGTGAAAACAGATGCATTGTTTTCATTGTAAACGTCGTGCCTTGCTGTCACCCCTCCCCCACACTAATCCTACTTTCTGTCCAGATAATCAGCACTAGTACTCTTAACCAAGTTACATGAATGATTAATACTTTCATGTCCAGGTGATTGAAAAACATTTCACTGCTGATCCCAGATATATGACAAAACATCAAGATGACATCAGTCATGATTTACTCCTACCAGACCTATCAAGATGTGTCCTGCATGTATAAAAATCTTAACAAGTGTATGATTAATCAATCTTCTCAGATGAGGCAGCGAGTCTTCACTGGGGTTGTGACGCAGCTGCAGGACCGCCATGGGATTGTAGACCGAGATGTCCGCTTTGCAATGAGGTTTGTCTTAATCTCTAAATGCTTTGCATTAAAAATTGCATTGCGGTAGAGTTGCATGCTTAGTTTCTGGACTTTCTGTTTCTCCAGTGCTGTAGTAGGTAGAGCGCCCTTGGTTGGCGAGAAGGTGCTGGTAAAGGCGGTGCAGGATCCTTCGCAGTCTGTCAAGTGGACAGCACAAAGGGTGCAGGTGCTCAATGGCCAGGTAAGCTGTCAAGGCATCCTTGTACTGTTTGAAATCCAGTTTTTTTTTTTTACCTTAAACACAAATGTCAGTTTGATTTCATTGATGTGTTCCCCTGTCAAGCCATTTAAATCTCCTCCGCCGCTTCTACACTCCACAACACCAAATTTGATGCCGAGCATTTTGGGAAACAAGCGTCAACCTCTGCTCAAATCTCCTAAAATACCACCACTGATTCCTGGTATGCAGCCTAATCCAGGTAACAGTGTACTACCGAAACAGCCATGTTGTACAGTTCTTCAGTGTACGGATTAAAAGTAAACATGTTGTCATATCTCAGGTGGCATGCTCCAGATACCCCATCATCAGAAGCTGCCATGGTCTGCTCCCTGGGCTGTGGGAAGCAGGAAAAGACACAATGAGGTTGTGGTTGGGCGGAGAGGCCGACACTGGTGAGTGGTGGATAGCAGATGGCTATTTGATACATTTTCTAGGACACGTTTGTTACAAATTAGAATGGTGCATCAGGAAATTTATGCAAACTTGCATATCACTTCACAGAGTGAAGTTAACTACCATATCAGCTCATACTGCATGTACAGTATGAACATTTTAACACAATTTCCCATTTCTTTAAATACTTTTCATGTATATTATACCACAGATAGGTTGTGTATTCTCTCAGCATGCAATCAGACTTGACGATAAACAGATTCTCTTCAACTTATTTTTTATTGTTTGATTCAGGGAGGAAGCCGGTGGCTCTTGGGGAGGTGACAATGCGCACCAGAAGAGACTGCGATGGAAAGCCCCATCTGATGAGGAAGCTTCCAAAAAGAGCACTTCTCAAACCAGCACCAGCTCTCCTCTCTTCTCCTTTTTCCCACGAGACAGGTGGGTCCACTTACACCAGAACAGTACAAGGTTGATTAAAGTGCACTGTATCACAGCATCTGTTTATTTCACTCTTTCAGTCTGGCCTGTGATAATCTGGAGCTACAGCGGCGCTACCCACACCTCCATGCTCCCTTTTCCCTCTTTTACGTTCAGCTTTGCTGGCCTGAGAGCTTCCCTCCCAGCCATCCGCTTCCTCTGGCAGTGCCCTGTCACTTCCATGTAGGCTCGCAACAACCTAAAACAGAAGTGACTCCATCTCCAGACTCCACAGACAGCTCCATCTACTCTGTTAAGGTAATCTAAGGTGGAGCCTAAAGCCAGATTTACACTATATGATTTCAGTTGTGAGCTGAGCTCTGGGGATGTGATACACATGATGCAAAGACAACCATTAATGTTGACGTTTTGGCAGTGTCACAATACGAAACATGAAATTAAAATATTTGTTTAATTTTTTAAATAAAAAGTTACCAGCCTACATGCATGGCCCCCTCATTCACTGAGCAAAGCACATCATCAGGCATGCTGTTATAGTTTCCAAACAGCTGTTATAGTTTAAAAAAAACGATCTGATCGTCCAGTGTAAAGTATGTATCACAAAAATACTAGTTGTTTACAGTAATGCTTTTCCATTCATCCTTGCAGGTGCTGTTACTGTCCATGCCTGGCATTGAGGACTTCTATACACAATGTTGTAACTATGCAGAGGATGGGAAGGTGCAAGGAGATGCAGTCCACCCTACAGTACTCTTCAAGGTCTGTCCCCCCAACATTTTTCATATATAGTATTTAAGTTGTCTTTATTGGGGTGTTTTAGCATTTGTTCCACAATTTGAGTCACAAATTGAATGCAAATTCTTACAAAAAGCAGCATGCAGATGCATTTAGAAATACACATACAGTAAACAAAAGATAGATGTAACTGAACATGCAAACAATAGTTCTAGCATTCAAGGTGAGTGTGGGTGAGACACTGAAGGCTGCAGTCTGTCCTTCTTTTAAAATGACTTGGATTATATCTTATTGTGTTATACCAGAAAGTTGGTGTTTTTCTCTCATTTCATTTAGTCATTTTGTGCTTTATTCTGCACAAGGTCACAGTGTCTTGTACACTCAATGGACCCCATTCAGCACAATAGATACTAATGCTGTCAGACATTTTGCATTAAATCATAATTGTGGCTCTCCTTTTTTTTTTTTTTTTCCCCGTCTGCCATTTTGCATTAGTTTCTGTTACTGGAAAAAGCTGGAGAGCTACAGCTCCCAGGAGGATTGTGGTCCAAAGAGGACGGGTCCAATCCAGCCAAAGACAGCAGCACCTTCATACGCACTGCAGTGCGCTGTGTGATGGAGCAGATGGATCTGGACCTTTCAGCTTGTACACAGTGGTCAGTAAATTCAGCATGCATACAGAGATTCACATTGTGGCTGACTCTCAATGTTGCAACATGTTTGATCTGCTTCGGGAGTAAATCAAGATGATGTCCGTTTGATTTAGACGTCATCGCACAATCCTTGTTGACGTCTTTGTCTCCCTTTTTAAAGGCATAAAATGGCAGAGCTGAGATTACTTTCTGGGGATAAAATGGAGACTGTTATCGTCTTGATGCCAGATGTGTGGAATTTAGTGCCGACAGCAGAAGAGTGGGCTAAGTTACGGGAAGAGCGAGAGGTCAGGACACCCACGTACTGCATGTTTAATCACGTCTGAGAACATCAGCAAAATGTTTCATGCTCATTTTGAATATTATTTTTCTCTTGTTCTTTTTTCAGGAAGATGAGTCTCCTCTCCCTGACGTGCCCTCACTGGTAGTCCAGCCCTCTGCAGGGTTCACACTGTCTACAGTCTCCCTCTCGTCTTTATTGGAGCCACGGATGTCACAGTGCAGAGATGCGTTTGAGGTTTGCATCCGTATCACGGTCATAAAACACATCAGTCGATCACGTTCCTGTTTTCTTACAAAGGATTTAGCAATATATTCGGCAGCATGGAGGACCACGATTATCCAAGTTCTTGAACAATGCAAATATCAGAATAAGAACTTGCCCAAACATGACACAGAATGTAGGGATCTGGTTCTTACTCATTTAAGATTTACCAAATTTATAAACAAATGGAGGCGTAATAGTGATGACAAAGAAAAAGAAATGAACTCATACACTTGAACACAGACACAAACAGCACCAATGAAACAGACTGTTTGTGTCTGTCTGTCTGTATCTGTGTGTGTGTATTAGGTGGGTTTGGTTAGCGAGCTCTTCAGCGAGATGCTCCAACGGGATTTTGGTCTCCAGCTGTACCACTCCCTCTGCAGCCTGCCTCAGACTCCGACTCTTCCTGACTCTGAAATACAGGCAGAAGACATCAGCTCTGCCCTGGTACACACAGTTCATGTGAACTGGTTTAAATAATATGTTCGCTTTCAACAATTTGCATTTCAAAGGACAATACGTGGCAATTTTCCTAACGTCCTCCTTCCCCCCTTTGCCGTTTCATTCTCTCCAGCAGGATGATGAGGCAAAAAAGGCGAGTAAGGACATCAGAAAGAAAGGAGCGTGTGATGCCAAGCAAACAACAAGCAAAGAAGGGGGTGAGGAAGAGGAAGAGACCAAAATGGAGGATGAACCTGAACAGAGTGAGCACCAGGCAGAGTTTGAGGAAGAGCCTGAGAGTCACACAGAGGGTGAAGAAGCACTGAGTGCTGACATAGTAAGAGCAAATATACTTGCATGATATTACGTTTTTGTTATTTTCTGAAATGACACCTCATCACTGATCAGGTACATCTTAGTATCTTGTCTTGTTTAAGGAACGAAACTGAGACTGGGGTGTGCTGTTACAGGAAAGTAATCAACAGGGTGGTGTGATGCAGCTGGACATTAAGTGAGGTCACTGTTATCGCCCCATAGTTGATTATTGTTCTTTAACAGCATGTGCTGCAGTGTTCTATTTCTCTTATATCACAGCACTTTCCCAACTGTAAACTTAAATCCATAAAACTTAAATTTTTATCCATTTATGGTTACATCCACAAAACAGCTATAAAATGTTCTCACTCGCCACTTTTTTTTATTCCTGCATGAGATTAGTAAGACATAAATCTTATTGGGCACTGACACTGGAGACTCCTTGCAAAAATCCTAAATAAACGTCGTCTCCTCCTTACGAGGCAGACCCGGCAGCAGGGATTTATTTACTAACGACAGAGATTGTGTATTTGGTGACCCTATTCCTCTGTGCATGGTTTCAGTTTGTATTTGAGGGGGAAAATGAGGGGAAACCGCTCACGAATGGATAAGATGATATAAGAATCTCTCACTGAATTAAAATTATTTTCAATTTAAGATGGATTTCTGTCCATAGCGAACATTTTGACAATTTGTTTTTTTCAACTTTTATTACATAAACTTTATTTGCTTTGCATAAGCTATTTACTTCCCTGACAGTGGATCAAACAAGTAAACCATTCAGTGTTTCTCTCTCTGTCTCTCCCTCTCTTTTTCTGACACCCTCTTAAGGAGCTTCCCCGTAGGGTCCTTTTGTCATGGGTGTTTTTTGATCGGCAGCGCTCTGGCTTCCTGAAAGAAGAGGATGTTCAGAACATTCTGCTCTCCCTTGGACTCTACCTCACCACTGCTCAGGTCTCTTTCATTTAAAAATGAGCGAAAGGAATTAAGTTATTTTCAACTAAAAATGATGGGGGGGCAATAAAGTGTTTATATATATGTATATGTGTGTGTGTGTGTGTATATGTATATATGTATATAAGTATTTATATAAATTTCTCAGGCACAGGATCTGGCCAGAAAGATGTCAGTGGATGGGATGTGCATGTACCGTAAGATGTGCTCTCGCTGGACCGACTCAGACGAGGTAGCCTGTGACCTCAGCGCAGAGGGTACGAGATAACAACATACAACTCACCCAAGCACACACTTCCCGAGAATATTCTTCATTTTGTTTTGTGTCACCATCTCTGTTGTTAGGAAATAAATCCCTGCTGCCGGGTCTGCCTCGTAAGGAGAAGGGCTCTACCCGTCGCTCATCCAACAATGCCAACCCCGATGTCGTAAACTACAAAGGGACCGTTGTGAACATCCCCAACCTGCTGCAGCACCTTGAGAGCAGCAAAGCAGCACAGCACGAGATGGAGAAACGGCTTGCTGAACTACAGGCAATGCTCGGTAAGGCATGGAAAATGAGGTTCCTCCCTCTCTCTAGGGTTCACAGCTAGTGTTGAAGCAGAGGTGTATGTGAAGTAAAACCACTTAGCGCTTCATTTCTCAATATAGTTTTATGCAGAAAGATAGAAAAAAAAATGCGGCTTAAAGGTCTAAAGCACAAAGCTCTCTGTCCTGAAGACATGATGGAAAACTCAAAGTTACAGCCTTACATCAGTTTCAAAAGTGCTTTCTTTGTTAAATAACCTTTAGGTATATTTTCAACCTTACAAGAAACTGTGACTTAAATATGTCTATTGTGAAAAACGCTATACAAATAAATTGAATTGAAAAATAACAGCCATCGCTCCGATCAGAGCTGCTTTTCAAAGACAATGAATCAACCGTATATCAGTAATAACAAAACAGTGCACCAGTGTAAATATATCCAACTCTGCTGAGTAGCCAAATGCCACATTTTAAAGCTTTTTTTATTTTAAAGTTTTATTACAGCAACTAATAACCAATATTCTACACAATAGTTTGTTTATTTATTTAGGTACCTATTTATTATTTGCTAATAATAGAATACGTGTACAGAGTTACATCTTTTGTCATAATGTGACCGAAGATAAAAGCATAATACCTGGTTTTAGGATGAATTAAGTGTTAATGAACCGTGGATTAAAGTTTGTGCATGTTTGTATATTTTCAGACGAAGCCAAAGCGAGGCCAGACTCGGATGAACAGGAGCAGCTGAAGTGCAGGTTGGAGAAAGTCGAAGCCTTAAACAAAACCTATGAGAAGACTCTAAAAGAGAATGCCGGCCACATGCTCACTGTCATCGAGAAGATGCAAAAAATGGTAGATCAGGTAAAGACCCATAAATCTTCTGTCTTTCGTTCCTTTTATATTTTTTTTTAAAAATGAAGGCACTTACTTCAGTTTTTACTTTATAGACGACAAGCCTCACAAGGACAAAAGACACGAAAGCAGGAAAAGACTAACAGTTTCTTCACATGGCAAAGACAACAGCGGCATTTTAAAAACCTCGAAACTTATTTCCTTTTCACCTCTTTTAAATCTCTCTTGGGATATTTAATGGAGTTGTACATTTTTTTTATTTTCAAAACCTCAGAATTGCTCAGCTTGGCATTTCAGTCGTACATTTGGCAAAAGTCTGATTTTGTTTTTTTTTGTTTTTTTTTTGTTTTTTTAAAAAAAAAGAAGAAATGTTTGAGTAACCTGCACAGATGTATTAAGATGGGGAGGATAATGTCTTTTATTTCGTATAATTTCTTTCTATTTGTTTAATCACATAAGTAGGAGAATGATATTAAAATGTTGACTTTTTAATTTTTTTTTGGTCCTCAAAAACATGAATTGCTATGTGTTTATATCTGCCGTCTATAGTGCTGTTGAGACTGAAGGGTGTCTTGTTGCAGTGTAACGGTCTCGATAAGGGACCACTGTTGTCAGGAATTGCTCAGACTACTGCAATAACAGACACCTATAGATAAACCTAACTCTGCTTCACCGCTTGTCTCAGCGGCTATAGCGTGACTTCTGGACTTTCTTCCCTTAATTTATGAGTCACTTGTATCACCGATTGTCACATTTTTAGTTCTTGTGTGCACTCCTGTGATCCAACAATAAAAGATGCCATTGTGAATTATAACTTGTTTCAAATGAATTATTGCAATAAACAAAGATTTAACTCGTACATCTTCTTCTTTCGGCTTTTCCCTTCAGGGGTCGCCACAGCGAATCATCTCTCTCCACCTATCCCTATCTTCTGCATCGTCAACACTTGCACCCACTAGCTTCATATCCTCATTAATTCCATCCATATACCTCCTCTTTGGCCTTCCTCTTTGCCTCCTGCCTGGCAGCTCCATGTCCAACATTCTCCTACCAATATACTCACTCTCCCTCCTCTGAACATGTCCAAACCATCTTAATCTGGCCTCCCTAACTTTGTCCCCCAAACGTCCAACATGAGCTGTCCCTCTGATGTACTCGTTCCTAATCCTGTCCAACCTTGTCACTCCCAAAGGGAACCTCAACATCTTCAGCTCTGCTACCTCTTGTACACCTTCCCCTTGATTCTCGCTGATATTTTCCTATCACACAGAACTCCCGACACCTTTCTCCACCCATTCCAACCTGCCTGCACTCGCTTCTTTACCTCTTTCCCACACTCTCCATTACTCTGGACTGTTGACCCCAAGTACTTAAACTCCTGTACCTTCTTCACCTCTTCACCCTGTAACCTTACTGCTCCACTTCCCTCCCTTTCATTCACACATTTGTACTCAGTCTTACTACGACTGACTTTCATTCCTCTTCTCTCCAGCGCAAACCTCCACCTCTCCAGGCTTTCCTCCACCTGCTCCCTGCTCTCACTACAGATCACAATGTCATCTGCAAACATCATTGTCCAAGGAGACTCATGTCTGTTACAGAGCAGAGTGAAGAGGGTGGTGTCTAAGGCCAAGCAGAAGGCATGTGACGAGTTGTACACTAGGTTAGACACTAGAGAAGGAGAGAAGGACTTGTACAGGTTAGCTAGGCAGAGGGATCGAGATGGGAAGGATGTGCAGCAAGTTAGAGTTATTAAGGATAGAGATGGAAGGGTGCTCACAAGTGAGGAGAGTGTACAGAGGAGATGGAAGGAGTACTTTGAGGAGCTGATGAATGAGGAAAATGAGAGGGAAAAAAGAGTAGAAGGGGTGAACTCTGTGCAACAGAAAGTAGATAAGATTAGAAAGGATGAAGAGGATGAAAAGTGGAAAGGCAGTTGGTCCTGACGACATCCCAGTGGAGGTCTGGAAGTGTCTAGGAGAGGCAGCAGTGGAATTTTTAACTAGTTTGTTCAACAGGGTTTTAGAGAGTGAGAGGATGCCTGAGGAATGGAGAAGAAGTGTATTAGTGCCGATCTTTAAGAATAAGGGTGACGTGCAGAGTTGCAGCAACTATAGGGGGATAAAGTTGACGAGCCATACAATGAAGCTATGGGAAAGAGTAGTGGAAGCTAGGTTAAGGAAGGTAGTGGAAATTTGTGAGCAGCAGTATGGCTTCATGCCCAGAAAGAGCACAACAGATGCAATTTTTGCTCTGAGAATTTTGATGGAGAAGTATAGGGATGGTCAGAGGGAGTTGCACTGTGTGTTTGTAGACTTGGAGAAAGCGTATGACAGGGTGCCGAGAGAAGAGCTGTGGTACTGTATGAGGAAGTCAGGAGTAGCAGAGAAGTATGTCAGAGTGGTGCAGGACATGTATGAGAGGAGCAGGACAGTGGTGAAGTGTGCTGTAGGTCAGACAGAGGAGTTCAAAGTGGAGGTGGGACTGCATCAGGGATCGGCTCTGAGCCCCTTCCTGTTTGCTATGGTGATGGACCAGTTGTCAGAGGAGGTCAGACAGTAGTCTCCTTGTACAATGATGTTTGCAGATGACATTGTGATCTGTAGTGAGAGCAGGGAGCAGGTGGAGGAAAACCTGGAGAGGTGGAGGTTTGCGCTGGAGAGAAGAGGAATGAAAGTCAGTCGTAGTAAGACCGAGTACATGTGTGTGAATGAAAGGGAGGGAAGTGGAACAGTAAGGTTACAGGGTGAAGAGGTGAAGAAGGTACAGGAGTTTAAGTACTTGGGGTCAACAGTCCAGAGTAATGGAGAGTGTGGGAAAGAGGTGAAGAAGCGAGTGCAGGCAGGTTGGAATGGGTGGAGAAAGGTGTCGGGAGTTCTGTGTGATAGGAAAATATCAGCGAGACTCAAGGGGAAGGTGTACAGGACAGTGGTGAGACCGGCCATGCTGTATGGTTTAGAGACAGTGTCACTGAGGAAGAGACAGGAGTCAGAGCTAGAGGTAGCAGAGCTGAAGATGTTGAGGTTCTCTTTGGGAGTGACAAGATTGGACAGGATTAGGAATGAGTACATCAGAGGGACAGCTCATGTTGGACGTTTGGGGGACAAAGTTAGGGAGGCCAGATTAAGATGGTTTGGACATGTTCAGAGGAGGGAGAGTGAGTATATTGGTAGGAGAATGTTGGACATGGAGCTGCCAGGCAGGAGGCAAAGAGGAAGGCCAAAGAGGAGGTATATGGATGGAATTAATGAGGATATGAAGCTAGTGGGTGCGAGTGTTGAGGATGCAGAAAATAGGGATATGTGGAGAGAGATGATTCGCTGTGGCGACCCCTGAAGGGAAAAGCCGAAAGAAAAAGAAGAAGAAGAAGAAGAAGAAGCCCTTCCTGACGCAACCCTCTCTATTTATCCAGGCTTGGGACCGGCACAGAAGTCACTGGACTGTGACCCCCATGGCTAGATTATGTTGACGAGTTGCATGATCAATGTAAAAGTGACAAAGCAGATTTTTTTTCATATGTTTCGGGCTTGCCAAAAACTGAGTGACTATTGTACACTAATATTTCATTCATTCATTGTCTACCTCTTATCCGAACTATTCTCGGGTCACGGGGAGCCTGTGCCTATCTCAGGCGTCATTGGGCATCAAGGCAGGATACACCCTGGATGGAGTGCCAACCCATCGCAGGGCGCACACACACACACACACACACTATGGACAATTTAGAGATGCCAATCAACCTACCATGCATGTCTTTGGACCGGGGGAGGAAACCGGAGTACCCGGAGGAAACCCCCGAGGCACAGGGAGAACATGAAAACTCCACACACACACGGCGGAGGCAGGAATCAAACCCCCAACCCTGGAGGTATGAGGCAAACGTGCTAACCACTAAGCCACCGTGCCCCCTCTACACTAATATTTAAAACACTAAATGATGCCTTTAATTTAGAAATAAAACCCAGTGTTGAAAACGCTATTTTTGGTGTACCAGAACGCAAAATACCATTGACAAACAAGGTAAAAAAAAGTTAACGCTTTTGCCACTTTATATATATACAAAATTTTATGAGACATGGCAACCTATGATCACATATTTTGAAAAGATGAAGACTCTCCCCATTAACTGATCATTATAAAGAAATTTGCAGAAACTGGTTTAAACATGATCACCAATATTGTTTGATTTTATATTTATGTAAAGACCACTCTGAATGTGTCAGAATATTGAGTTGTATTATTATTATTTAATTTTATTATTCCTACAACAATATTTTCCATCTGTAAATATGTACAATATTGTAAAGTTTATCAACATGCAAACTCCACACACACGGCGGAGGCGGGAATTGAACCCCCAACCCTGGAGGTGTGAGGCAAAAGTGCTAACTACCAAGCCACCCATTTGATAAAGTTGACATTTTATCATTATTAACCCAGCTACAGTCGCAGTCTTGTTGGTATTCACCAACCATCCTGAATTCCATCCATCTGGACCCCCCAGTGTAGCAATGCATTCATCAGTGAATAAAATTGTTAGTTTTAAAAATTAAACATGAAAACTAGTCTTCATGTATTTCTGAGCCCACTGCAAACATTTCTTTTTGTGATCATTGGTTATGGGTGGCTGAAATAAAGCTTTATTCACAAAAAAATCTTTCTTCCTTGCCAGCATGCAGGATGCTTTTTGAATCTAATTTCAATGTGCATTTGTTCAAGGAGGCTGCAACCAACGGTGACTATCAACTTGGAGGAGTACACATCAGTGACCAGCTACATTGGCAAGTGCATTGATGATATGACCATCTCCAAGACCATCACCGCACGCTCCAACCAGAAGCCGTGGATGACTGCAAATGTGTGTGCGCTGCTGAAGTCCAGAGACTCCGTCTTCAGAGCAGAGGACAAGATGGCCTTAAAAACAGCAAAGGCCAAGCCATCAGAGAGGCGAAGCGTGCATGCACCCAGAGAATTCACGGCCACTTTCAGGACAGCGGAGACACCTGGAGCATGTGGCAGGGATTCCAGGTGATCACAAACTACAAGACAACTTCACCTGCCTGTGACAGTTTGAGGTACAGAACAATGTGGTGGCACAGAAGACCATCCTTCCTTCCAATGACCAGGTGCTCTGCTATCCACAGCTGACGTGAGAATAACTCTATGCACAGTTAACCCACGAAAGTCTACTGGACCAGACAACATTCCTGGTAGAGTGCTCAGGGAATGTGCAATACAGCTAGTAGATGTCTTCATCGACATTTTCAACATTTCCCTGAGCAGTGTCGTAGTTCCTACATGCCTACAAGACAACCACCATCGTCCCTATGATGAAGAAGTCGGTTTCCTGCCTCAATGACTATCGTCCCATCGCACTCACACCCATCGTGATGAAGTGCTTGAAGAGGCTCATCTTGAGGCACATCAAGACCCAGCTACCACCCTCAGTGGACCCCATGCAGTTTGCATATCGTCCAAACTGCTTCATGGACGATGCCATTACCACAACCCTCCATCTAGCCCTCACCCATCTGGACAATTAGGACACATATGTACAAATTCTGTTCATAGTCTTCATGTCAGAATTCAATTCAATCATCCCTCAGCACCTAATTAAGAAGCTGAGCCTGCTGGGCCAGAACACCACAGCAACTGGATCCTGGACTTCTCCAGCATCTCCAGCACCACCACACTGAGCACTGGGGGCCCCTCAGGGCTCCTCACTCTGCTGACTCATGACTGTGCAACAATGCACATCATCAGGTTCACCTATGACATGACCATGGTGGGTCGCATCAGCAAAAATGATGAGTCAGCATACAGAGAGGAGGTGCTACAGCTAACAGCTTGGTGTAAAGCCAACAACCTGTCTCTGAACATTTCTTTTGAAAACAAAAGAAATGGTTGTAGACTTTAGGAGAGCGCATTTAGGAGCGTGGCCATTCTCCGCTGTACATTGACAGATCCTCTGTGGAGATCGTCAAGAGCACCAAATTCCTTGGTGTTCATCTGGTTCATCCGAGAAGCTATACGTTATTATGTTGTTTTACATAGCACCAGGGTCCTGGAGAAACATCTCATTTTACTATGTACTGCATCAGCTTGACTTGATATTGCAAAACTGTGACCTGATAATAATGTGGAACAACCTCTTTAAATAGGTTTTCCTTTAATTAAGATCACCTGGCAAACTAATTAACAAACCTGTCTGAGATTGATACCAGAAATAATAGGAGAAATAAAACAAGCAAAATCTTTCACTGGAAAACTTAAAACATAAAATGAATGACCTCCTGTAATGTTCTCTGTGACAACAAATCTTAATGAGTCTTTTGGAGAATGAGCTCTGCTGACTCTGTAGTGTGTTGTAGAGTGGTTGAGATGGATTGTCCATGATGGAGAGCAGTTTAGTCAGTGACCTCCTGTTCTTCACAGAGTGAACCTCTCCAGTTTGTGTCCAATGATGGATCCAGCTTTGTGAACTAGCTTGTTAATCCTGCTGGTATCCCTGGTGCTGATGCTACCAGACCGCTCACCCCAACCCAACTGCACTGCACCCCAACCCAACTGCACTGCACTGCACCTCAACCCAACTGCACTGCACCTCAACCCAACTGCACTGCACCGCACCCCAACCCAACCCAACCGCACCCCACCCAACCCAACTGCACCCCACCCCACCCCACCCCACCCCGCCCCGCCCCAAGCAGAACACAACACAGGATTTTAGCAGTTCAGGCTCAAAAGCCCTACATTCAGTAGTAGAATGAATTAGTAGGTACTGATCACTGATCATCCTAGGAACATCCCACAAGACCTGTTATTTCCTGATGTCCCATTTTCTGATGTGTGATAAGATGTTCTAACCCAGTCAGATGTTCTATCAAAGTTGCTCAGCTACTTCCACTTGTCCAAGTCGGATTTTTTTTTTCGAACGCATTTAATTTACGGCCAATAGAATGACGACGTTTGGTTTGCGCATGTCTAGTTACCACGAGGGTAAAAAACAACATGGACCCCGAAAGAATACAGTTCCACGAAATGGGATTAGATGACCGTATTTTAAAGGTACTAGTATCATAACTAAACAATACCATAACCAGAAAAACTAGTCATTAGCAATCGTACGTTAATCGTGGCTGCTCGTTAGCTTGCTCGTTACTTGCTCGTTAGCTTGCTCGTTAGCTTGCTCGTTAGCTAGCTCGTTAGCTAACAAGCTATAAGATGCCTTAGTTAAAAGAAAGATAAAGAGACTAGAAATTTCCAGAAAGTGTTTCAGAAACTATTCAAGCCCAAGCCATGACATTTCCTCCACCCGTCTTAACATACGAGCTCTTATGTTTTGGATCATTAGCAGATCCTTCCTGAAATCAAGAAGTCAATCAAGAAGACATTCGGAGCTATTATCTGTTTATACAGATCACTCTAACAGAGCACACCTGGACAACAAAAAAAGCATCTGTCTGTCATAGGTTACAATATTGGATCACTTGAAAAACAGATAGGTTCACTCAAAATGTTCCAGTGCACATCTAGATATCAGGAAAGGAAAGCTGAAATTCTCAGTCACTCCATCTTTTGAGCTCAAACATGATTTGAGTGTAAAGTAGCAAAAACAAGAGTGGATTAAAGCAGCTAATGGGAATTACAAAATGTGTGATTAGAGGCTTTGGTATTGTGCTGCCTCATGCACAAAATGCTCAAAGGTGCAGTTTAAAACTGGAATGCATGATTTCTCAGTCTTGTATTTTCTTCTCTTCTTCTTTTTTTTTTTTTAGATGTAGTTGGTCTTCTCAAGCCATGGCTTTAGCTTAGGGTGTGCATCTCACTGGCGATGGAAAACAAACCTGCAGTATCAAACACAGACATGCTATTGACTTTAAACTGCCAGTTACAGAGTTCAGTATAGCAGCCTATAGTGTAAGGCAGCTACCACATAAACTACCACAAATTTCTTTGAGGCTGTTGTTTTTAATATCATCCTGCCTCACCAGACTTGCCACACAGCTACTGTTTATGGTTTCAACAAAAGATACTACCTTAATTTCCTATTCGCCATGCTCAGACTCCTATTAACTGATTGATTTGTTCACTTTTTGTACACTTTTTATGTACAGTCATAAAGTCTGTAGAGCAGGAGAGCTTTTGCATAAAAAAAGTTAAACAAAAGACAGGGATGTTGCTTGACAACCATTTACTGAGTTATGTGTCCTAAATTAGTATGTTCTTTTAAATGTAAATGTTGAATGTTGTTCTCTTGGCCAGTGTTGGACCTCTTGATAAGAGATTTGTATGTATAGAGGAGTGTTATTTTCAGAGTATACTGCAAAACAATGTTCTTGACATTACTTGAGATTCAACTCTTATAAAAACAAAGCATTAGAAACATTCCAGGTCTGAGAATTATGAAATTAAATATGGATATAACGCTTACCTTTAGTCTTAATTGTCACTTTAATGCGCGTGGTTGGCTGAAGAATACAAAAATAATTGCGGAGTTCTTTTTTTTTTTTTTATACAATAAGTTCTTACATTAAGCTCAATTTGATTTTCTTGAAAAACTCTACTGAAGAGGATAAAAAAACATATTTTTGAATTGGATTTTGGATCAGTTACCTGAATGTTTAAGACGTGATTGAGATATATATTGCATCCTTTCAAGTATAGCAAATTATTCCGCTTTTTACGTTCACGTTTATGACACTGTGTGTGTTGGCAGGCGGTCGCTGACCTTGGATGGGCTCAACCGACCCTCATTCAAGAAAAAGCCATTCCACTGGCTCTCGATGGAAAGGATCTTTTGGCAAGAGCTCGGACCGGGTCGGGGAAGACGGCTGCCTATGCTGTGCCGCTGATTCAGCGGATCCTCACCTCTAAGCAGGTAGGACATAAACATTTATAACTGGTGAGCATGACTACCAAGCACAAGGGAGTAAGTACACATGTTCTGATAAGATCCTTATTTTGGCTACGTTTCATGACAACACAAATCCATAAATAAATGCTAATAATGCTGAAGACCAAAGAAATGCTGCTGTGGAAATAAAATGGCTCGCTGAATTGACTCAAATGGTTATTTTTAAATGCTGTGCAGTACTTTAGAGCCGGGATTAAGTGACTGATTTGATGTAAAGAACAATCGAAGAAAGGCTGTAGTTGTAGGTTGACATGACTTAATGATAAACGAAGCTCTTGATTCTGTTGTGGATGCGAGTGTTATGACTGGAAACTGGAAAAATACGGTAAATTTAAATATTCGTATTTTAAAAGTCTTTTGACGCAGTAAGCAATGGCAAGATAAACAAACATTAAAAAAAAAACCTCTACATCCAGACATGATGGCTGACTGTCAGACCTGCTTTTTTAATGTTGGAGTAATGGACCATGAGTTTGGGGTGATTTGATGATTCATTCATTCATTGTCTACCGCTTATCCGATCTATACTCGGGTCACGGGGAGCCTGTGTCAATCTCAGGCGTCATTGGGAATCAAGGCAGGATACACCCTGGATGGAGTGCCAACCCATCACAGGGCACACACGCACTCTCATTCACTCACGCAGTCACACACTACGGACAATTTAGAGATGCCAATCAACCTACAGTGCATGTCTTTGGACCGGGGGAGGAAACCGGAGTACCCGGAGGAAACCCCCAAGGCACGGGGAGAACATGCAAACTCCACACACACATGGCGGAGGCAGAAATCAAACCCCCAACCCTGGAGGTGTGAGGCAAACGTGCTAACCACTAAGCCACCGTGCCCCCCGGATTTGATGATGTTGTATCTTATTTTTGCGATAGACGGTGCGAGAGCAGGCAGTGCGAGCTTTAGTCCTGGTGCCCACTAAAGAGCTGGGACAGCAGGTACAGGCCATGATCCACCAGCTCACCACTTACTGTGCCAGAGATGTTCGCGTGGCCGACATCTCCGGGAAGGCAGAGGTATCAGCGCAGAGGTGAGTGCAATTAAATAGAAATTCTGAAATTCTCATATTGTGGATATATTGTGGATATATATGTATACATACATATATATATATATATATATATGTATTGTTTTTTTTTTTTCTGTGTAAACTTTCATTGAGACAAAATTGTTTTCTTTATTTAAACATGACTGTTTTTCTTAAACGCAGTTAGCTTGTGCGCTGTAATAGAGTGCTGCAGGAAGTCCCGAAATCCGGGAATAATTGCATTTTTGCACTTCCGGTTGCTTTTTTGAATGGGGTTTTGGTGAAATGCCTGAAATATGATTCGTCGATAACACAAGCTCAAGATCAAGTTTTATTCTATGACTTAAAATCCATCAGTAATACCTCATTCGTGATATTTTTTTAAATTTTTTTTTTCCCTCAGCTTTTGCATGTCTTGCTAACAAGTGGCTAAACCGGATTATAGAGGTTATCGGGGACATGAAAAATCATCTACTACAGCCTTGTAGTCTTTATACTCACGCTCTTACGGTTTATTCTCACACTTTTATTGTTTCAGATACCTCCTTCTACATTATTTATCTTTACACTCAGATTTCAGTAGACAAACATTGCTCTTCTATCAGACTCAGAAGTCTGTTACAGTGCTATGTACAGTTTCTAGCTCAATTGCATATGATTCTGAAACCTTTGCTAAAAACTGAGACAAGTGTAAAATCTTACCTTTCTGGCTATTCCTCAAAGATAGGATCATCTGTTCTGGTTCCCCCTTCTGACAATTTATCAATTCAAAGGAAATCCATTTGTGTGTCGAATAACCAGCCCTTCACTATCTGTACACGTGGCGTATATGGTGGTTTATTCCTCCTATACGCTCTTCTGACGTCCGCAGATACTCACAGTAGAGAATCATGGGTAACCATTTTGCTAAGGATAATCCCATTAAGACAATGACGATCAGTCATCAAAGTTCTATTGCTTCAAAAAACAAAAACAAAAACAAACAAACAAAAAAAAACAGGGAGTTGTACCGGCAATACTGCCACTGTCCGACTTGTATATCCTGATAGCCGGCGCACGGTTTTCTTATTTGCATGACACCACTTTCTCTTCTGCTTTACATTGCTGGTACTGGCTCCACCCATGGGCTTAAACATTACCAGGAATGTTCTGATGGAAGGATAATGACCTTCAATTTCCAATCACCTGTATCTAAGAAAAATATATATTTAAATCATTATTTATTTGAGTCAGTCGTACAATGAGGGACATTATGGAAATTTTTTCAAATTGTGTATAACCTGTATTTATTGAGCGCATTAGAAAAAAAAGGAAGTAATTCCCTCTTCCTTCTTCCTTCATGTTGTTCATGATATTCATGGATATGTGTGTGTGTGTCCTCATCCTCGTAGGCCAATTCTGATGGAAAAGCCAGATATTGTGGTAGGAACTCCGTCTCGGGTTCAAGCCCACATCAAGGCCCAGAACTTGGAGCTGCACACTCTGGAAGTGCTCGTCATCGATGAAGCGGACCTTCTTTTCTCGTTCGGCTTTGAGGCTGATCTTAAGATCCTCATTTGGTGAGTTTTGAAAGCTTTCACATGCATCACACCTTTGAATAATCAGCATTTGCTCGTGCCTGATGAAAGATGAGTCTTTAATGAAGTGGCTTTATTGTTATTTCCCTCAGTCACTTGCCTAAGATCTATCAGGCTTTCTTAATGTCTGCTACACTCAGTGACGATGTTCAGGCTTTGAAGGAGCTTGTTTTACACAATCCTGTAAGTATAAAAAGCAATGAAATTCTATTTAAATTACTACTGAAAGCGGACACCTTTTTAAAAGCTAATAATAATGCAGGATTCAATCCACTGTTAAAAATCATGCTATAAAAGCAAAACTTTTCTCCATATAAGCTTAGGATAAAAGCATGATAAAGAGTCAAGCATCAGTTTAATAGATTCGAATTTGAATAATCGAACATGACCCGGTTCTTGTCCTGTCTAATTCTTACCCCTGTGGTCTGTAGGTCACGCTGAAGCTACAAGGCTCCCAGCTTCCAGACAGCTCCCAGCTGCAGCAATACAGTGTGAAATGCGAGGAGGAGGACAAGTTCCTCCTCATCTACACACTCCTCAAACTCGGCCTGGTGCGAGGCAAGACGCTCATATTCGTCAGCAGTCTGGATCGTTGCTATAGGCTCAAGCTGTTCTTGGAGCAGTTCAGCATTCCAGCCTGCGTCCTCAACTCCGAACTTCCTGTGCACTCGAGGCAAGTTATTCTATCCTAAAATCTTAGAATGCATCGTAAAGCTGGAACATGACTGAATAACCGCATTGTTATGACCCCGAGGTGGCCCTAGGGGGTGACTCAGGGTCAGCAACGGGTGGCTTACCAAGCTGACCGGAGGAGAAAAACCAACCGGGATTGTACAACACCGACCACAACATACATATTTACAAAATTTACAGTTTTGAAGGACACTGACAAACGTAGGGCTGGACATTGGCAGTGTAAAAATGTTTGTTTTTATACACGCTTATCTACAAATAAAAAGAAACACAAAAAAGTAGCTGCTCTGCTCTTACCTCACAAACTTAAGTACAGGGGGTGACACCTGCCCCTTACCTAAGGTGTTTAGACAAGTAGAAGTTTAGTTTAGTAGGAGCACATGCTTGCTTACCTGAGCACTATCAGCAGCACATACACAGTCGTAATACGCAAAAACACGAGTAGTCAACACTGAAGTACAAAAACAAATGGTTCCATACAAAACCCCAAGTGCCCTGCGACATGCTCTCTCTTTTATTGTTCTCCTTGATGCTCTTCCGGGGCAGCGTCCATGTGATGTGGCTCCTCCCCTCAGCAGCGGGGACTGGGTAACTGGCCAACTATGTCACGTCCCCTACTGACCAAGCTGTAGTAACAAAGCCATCACTCAAATAACAACAGTGGCATGGAACATGCATGAATGATTAAAGAGGAACAATTGATCCTATTAAAGTGGCTAAGGAATATAGACATTATTTTCATAATAACGTGTTAGTTTACAAAATCTAATAATGCTTCCAGAAGTTATCATTTCCAATTTCTGTCATGTAACGTGTATAGTCCGAGGTGCTATGTTTATTCATGTTTAACATGAACTGTTTTCGTACTTTAGGTGTCACATCATATCACAGTTTAATCAAGGATTCTACGATTACATCATAGCCACAGATGAGCAGGGGCTTGACAACCCGACTGCCGATTCCCAGAGTGCCGAGAGCAAAGGGAAAAAGAAGAAGAATTCAAAGAGTAAAAAGTAAGGTTGTTTTTTTTTTTTTTTTTTGTAGTTGATCAATGTCCACATTGCATATGTAATTTACTAAAATTGTGTGTCTGTGGAAATAGTTACATTATGTTCTGTGTGTCCTCCAGAATTATTGTCACCCTTCAGTGTGTAAACTTCTGATGTCTGTTGTACCACCCCAAACTTGAGAACCAGTTTGTCTTTATTTTAATGGAAATAATTATCTTTAGAACTACTTTTAAAGTAAAAATTTACTCTCCAAACAGAAATGGCAAAATTATCGACACCCATAATGTCCATTTTAAATAAATGCAAACAGTTTGTCATTCTTTAAAATCTTTTATTTTTCTAATCATGTCCCATTTCCAAATCATCCATTCCCACTGAAAAATACTAATGAGACAAGATGGCTGTCGAGTCAAACAATTAAATTAACTTATATAAGAATACAAGGAACTGAAAACATTGTTGTGTAGGAAAAGGAAAAAGGTTCTGTCCTCTCTTGAGCAACTACTTTCTTGTGTTTGTGGGGGGAAAACATTGAACTTAACCATGTTGTTTTTTTTTCATATATTAATACTTACTCATTTTAATGAAGGGTGCCAATACTTGTGTAGTATCATAAGTTGACTTAAGAAACATTTGGATTCTTTGGGTTTTTTCAGAGGCAAAGATAAAGAATATGGTGTGTCCCGAGGCGTGGACTTCCAGAACATCGCAAATGTCATAAACTTTGATTTTCCCACTTCTGTTGAATCCTACATCCACCGAGTTGGCAGGTGAACATCTTTAGAACTTTTCAGACACATTCACGTCTACTGATTCTCGTTGCTCATATTTTTCCGTTTCTTGGCGTCTTGCAGGACTGCGAGGGCAGACAACAAAGGCACAGCTCTCACGTTTGTCTCCCATTCCGAGGTCCTGGTGCTGGAGGAGGTTGAGAGTTCTCTTACAGGAGGTAACTCTCACAACCAAACATAAACTAACACGCTATGAGCTCTGATGCTGTACAGGGAGGCTGAGAAGTCAGTCAAAAACTTTTTGTATTTATTATTTACTACATACTGTATGATCTACGTGTTCGCTCTTATTTACGTTTAAGGATTTTGCTTAAGAAACTTTGTCAGATTGATATACTACTCAAAAAAATTAAAGGAACACTTTGAAAACACATCAGATCTCAATGGGGAAAAGTATCATGCTGGATATCCATACTGATATGGACTGGGTAATATGTTGGGAACGAAAGGATGCCACATTGTTTGATGGAAATGAAAATGATCAACCGATGGAGGGCTGAATTCAAAGACACCCCGAAAATCAAAGTGAAAAAATTATGCAGCACGCTTGTCCATTTTGATGAAATTTCATTCACTCAAAATGGTACTCAGTAGTTTATATGGCCCTCACGTGCTTGTATGCATGCCTGATAACATCGGGGCATGCTCCTGATGAGACGATGGATGGTGTCCTTCGGTATTTCCTCCCAGGTCTGGACCAGGGCATCACTGAGCTCCTGGACAGTCCTAGGTGCAACCTGGTGGTGTCGATTGGACCAAATCATAATGTCCCAGAGGTGTTCTATTGGATTTAGGTCAGGCGAGCGTGGGGGCCAGTCAATGGTATCAATTCCTTCATCCTCCAGGAACTGCCTGCATACTCTCGCCACATGAGGCCGGGCATTGTCGTGCACCAGGAGGAACCCAGGACCCACTGCACCAGTGTAGGGTCTGACAATGGGTCCAAGGATTTTATCCCGATACCTAATGGCAGTCAAGGTGCCATTGTCTAGCCTGTAGAGGTCTGTGTGTCCCTCCATGGATACACCTTCCCAGACCATCTCTGACCCACCACCAAACCGGTCATGCTGAATGATGTTGCAGGCAGCATACCATTCTCCATGGCTTCTTCAGACCCTTTCATGTCTGTCACATGTGCTCAGGATGAACCTGCTCTCATCTGTGAAAAGCACAGGGCACCAGTCCTGCCAATTCTGGTGTTCAATGGCAAATGTCAGTCGAGCTCCACGTGCCAGGCAGTGAGCACAGGGCCCACTAGAGGATGTTGAGCCCTCAGGCCCTGAAGTCTATTTCTGATTGTTTGGTCAGACATTCACACCAGTGGCCTACTGGAGGTCATTTTGTAGGGCTCTGGCAGTGCTCATCCTGTTCCTCCTTGCACAAAGGAGCAGATACCAGTCCTGCTGATGGGTTAATGACTTTCTACAGCCCTCTCCAGCTTTCTTAGAGTAACTGCCTGTCTCCTGGAATCTGCTCCATACTTCTGAGACTGTGCTGGGGCACAGCAAACCTTCTGGCAGTGACATGTATTGATGTGCCATCCTGGAGGAGTTGGACTGCCTGTGCAACCTCTGTAGGGTCCAGGTATCGCCTCATGCTACCAGTAGTGACACTGACCCTAGCCAAATGCAAAACTAGTGAATAACAGTCAGAAAAGATGAGTAGGGAAAAAAATGTCAGTGGCCTCCACCTGTAAAACCATTCCTGTTTTGGGGTCGTCTCATTGTTGCCCATCTAGTGCAACTGTTGTTAATTTCATCAACACCAAAATAGCTGAAACTGATTAACAACCCCCTCTGCTGTTTAACTGACCAGATCAATATCCCAGGAGTTTAATTGACTTGATGCTATACTAATTGACTTGATGCTATATGATTAAAATGTGTTCCTGTATTTTTTTGAGCAGTGTATATTTGCTCAAAAATATTTCCATTGGTTAATGACTTTTAGACACACTTTTATTTTTTCCCCCTCTTTGACATTAGCTCATTTATGTCTCAGGAGGCCAGAACACTGACAAACTAGAGGCCACATGTAGCAAATGGGTAATTTTTGTTGAGGTACTAGCTATTAAAAGGAGCTAGGTGGATTTTTGAACTAGTCCAATTTGGTGTACAAACTGTGCCTCTTGCAGCACTGTCTTTAATGGCCCCATTATCTGGGGACATGGTAGCTTAGTGGTTAAGGTGTTGGACTACGGATCAGACTGAGGTGCTACTGCTTACCAAATGAACATGTGCTATAATTTATCTGTATTCTAAAAACATTTAATAACATGCATGTTCATAAACAGCATCAACCCTCCAAGTCTTCTGGGCCTTCAAATGATTGCCTTCATCCAATAGACACACACAGGGGATGAATTAGTGCAGGTCCCAAAAATATTAATGTATATTGTATATAAATAGCTGTTTTATTACTTAGTCATATTTTATGCTCTAAGGTGAACTGCATTTGTAAACACACCTACACATGCCTCATAAGTTGTCTGAATTATTGAAGTACACTCTGTACCTGACTGCATGTTTATTGTAAAGTAGAATACTTAAACACTTTTGAAACATCTACTTTCTGAAAGCTAAATGTTTGTGTTCTTCACATGCAGACAGCGGAAACTGTGCCCTGAAGCCATACGGGTTCAGAATGGACGAAATAGAAGGATTTAGATATAGATGTCGGGTATGACGGCTATACGTTATTTTTGCCACCAATTTTATTTAACATGTACCAGTCTTAGAACTTGACTAGGCTTAATATTATTTAAAGCCATTTATTGTGTAAGGCTTTCTGCAAATAAGTTATTATTATAAATCCTGGTAGGATGCGATGAGGTCTGTGACCAAGCAGGCAGTGAAGGAAGCCAGATTAAAGGAGATCAAGCAGGAGCTGCTCAATTCGGAGAAGCTTAAGGTTTGTGTAAAAAAACAAACCCATAAACAATTTATACAAAGCTTGCAAAGGCCATCTTTTGAACTGCTTTGTTTTAATCCAGATGTATTTCGAGGACAACCCGAGAGATCTGCAGCTGCTCCGTCACGACAAAGACCTCCATCCAGCCATAATCAAACCCCACCTGAAAAACGTGCCAGAGTATTTGAGTAAGACCTCTTTTGGTATTAATAGTTTTTGGTTGAACAGTTGAAATTGAAGTCATTAGGGAAGGTAAGCTACTGTGTTCTTAATCCTTATTTCAGTTCCGTCGACGCTGAAAAGTCTGGTGAACCCCCTGTTACGCCGGAAGAAGAAACTCAAGACCAACCCAAAGGGAGTCATGAAAACTCCCTTCAAGGTGAGAATGAAGTGACTTACTTCAGGAACTAACTTTTGGACATTCCACAATGTAACTATAAATGGATAAATAGTATGATGTTATGGTGTTTGCTATCACCCCATCGTTGATAATTTTCCTACAGCAGCATATACAGTTGTTTTATTACTTATTCAATAAAAAAAGGGGGTTGTTTGAGTCTGGACTGTGTACTATATTTACTCTATTAACACCAGAGCATTGTAAGCAAAAATGTTACTGGGTTATATTAGTGGCATGTGATCAGTTTACCATCTAACACATTTCTTATAGTAAACGCATTGAAATAAAAAATAACTAAGCACAATTTACTGTACATCATGTCCATGTCTCCTTTCCTCATCCTTGCAGAAGAACAACAGAGGGAAGAACCCGCTGAAGAGTTTTCGCTACACTGGGAAAGCCGCCAAGCAGAAGAACAAATCCTAACAACACAGGACTGAATTATTCTACAAACCAGTACACACTGGGAATGAAAATTGCTCATTAATCCCCTTGCTGGATGGACATTCTGTGATGAGGCAAATGCTTTTGATTAATGTGATCATTATGAATAAAGAGTTTGACAGGGCAGTAACATTTATCTAAATTATAAAGGATGCCGCTGAGTAACATACCTGAGGAAAGTGAACACACCCACTTAGATGGTATTTGAGGTAGACGGACGTGTTGAGATGGTCAGTGCTCCAAAGTTCATTTCCTTCACTCAATTCTAATGTGAGGAACAAGCTCCAAGGAGTTTTTCTTAACATATAAAGCAGTGTTTCAGCCTTGTTTGTTATTGTAATCATTTAGAACTGAAACTAAAATCATTTAAAACTAAATCTGTTATTCTATCCTGATGGTTAGAAACATTCAGTGTTAGAATTAATACCAAAAATGCCATTCAGTGTTAACACACCCAGGGACTTGACTTTACTTTTTTCCAATCCAGCTGCTATGACTTTTAATCGAACAAATGTAAATTAATTTTATTTCTTTCCCTCTCTTTTAAAGATTTGATTATATGTATGTAACTATTTGCAAACTAAAATGATTTCATTCCATATCAGTTTTAAATGATTACATCACTGGTCTCATCCACAGGCTTCACTGTATGAAAAGTAATTATATATATATATAAAAAAAAAAATCTCACATCCTCACAGATTCAGCAAAGTGCTGAATTTTCAGAGATTGAAAAGAACTTTCCCACTTGATACAACTGCAATGTTAATTTATATGTTTATACAGTGAGCACATTGAAATGGGGATAAGATTATAAACTACAGTACAAAGCAGATTAGCTGTGCATCAGAACCGAAGAAAAATGTTACAGCATATTTAATGCCTAATATCCAATATGTTGCCTGTAAATACTTTTTTTAATGTACATGTCAGGCGTATATTTTGCCAAGTTAGTTTTAGACACAACTACACAAAACATAGTGCCATTCAATCTCCAAGTTAAGACTGAATGAGCTGCAGGGATTTGGCAATTACCAAAAAGGCACCTCAGAAGGTCCTCCAGAGCAGCGCATTATACTTTTGGACAAGGAAACACACTTTGATTTATACAATACAACCCTTACATTGCGCAGAGACAGACACACACACAAGCCACAGAGATTCAGCAACAACTCTGCATAAAGTAAAACACCATCAGATCACTACAACTTTTTTCTTTTGTTTTTTTTCACGCCATGGAATCAAGTACGTACAGGAAAAAAAATAAATCACAAACATCAGCCACACTATGCACGCCAGATATTTGATAGTCTCAAACCTTTCTCTGATGTAGATCAGCACAGAGAGGAGTTTTGTCCTAAATGACAAACGTTTCAGGAATTTAAAAGAAACGAGATTATTAGGTATTAGGTTGCTTTAGTACTTTTATAACTTTTGCTTCTGGTAGAAGTAAAGAAAGGAATCAAAACATTAGAAAGATGGAGAACCCAATGTGATTCTAGACTCAACACTGATTGTAGAGGGTTACCGCTTATTAAAGTAAAGACAATTCACATCTATTAGTTCTGTCAGAAAATAAAGAGAACTGGATGCTGTATGTATGTATTGTTATTAAATGTCATTCAAGGGTAAGGGACTGATTTCAGAGGAGACCACACTTGAAGAAAAAAATAAAAATAAAAATCTAAGCCTAATCACTACCTTTAACACTTGTGCTGACCCTAATAAAACTGGGAATGTGAAAATACAACTAAATATTGATTTTAATTAATCACAAAAGATGTAGGCAATGTAAAAGCCAGTCTGACATAATGCACTCAATTTATTTGACAACTTTATAAAGAATTTTTATGATCAATGCATTTATTAAAAGACAAGAAAATGTAAAACTCATTTTTTTCCTCTCCACTATAATCTATCGCTTGAAATATTCATTATTAAGGCTAACAGTCTAACTGGATGCGCAGCCACTTAAAGTAAGGCACGATGGAGATTTTATGTCTTAACCTTCTCTTTGGACTGTGCATTGTCCATCCTAAACCCTGCGGGCACCGGGGCCTGAGCGGACTGTCTTGGAGCATGGACGAAAACGCGAACTGTCTTACAGTGCAGTTAAGTGTGGTGTAGTCTGGGAAATCAGTCCCTCCTACCCATCTGAGAGGGAAAGAAAACAGAAATAAGAAAAAAAAAAAAATCATGGATTCTCTCTATCCTCGACCCAGTCTCTGGAACTGTTCTCTAGAACTGTCGTGCCTGCTCTGTGACAGAGAGAAATAAGAAACGGGACAGAGATAAAGCAAAGGTGGTCCAGAAGAGTCTGATCGGTCATGATGCATTCATCACATCACCTCACAGCAAGAGTTCTGCTTCCGTGCCTATCAGGGACACAATACACACATGTACAAGGTTAGTGTACTACTTGAATTGAATATACATATGAGTGCAAAAATCACTGATTGCAATAAATCACAATGTGCAGCACCAAGATTAACTTGAATTATACCACAGCACTTTCACTCATTCTTAAACCTGATTGGTCAGAAGGGTTGATTAATAGTCTAATAACAGCTGTTGGCATTAATGTGCTCATTTAAATAAATTGTTTCTATAGCAACATCTTACACAGACCCTCCTATGGTGGTGGTGCCATATAAACTTTTTTTTCCGAATATCTACACAGTGAAGCATGGTGGTGGTAGGATTAAGACAGACATGACAAACCGAATTCATTAGTATAAACACAAAAATTATGAAATTCTTTAATCAATAGAAAAAATGCTAGCAACAGCAGACTGTTGTGGAATAAACGTTGTGATGTAACGTTATTGGAAATTATACCAGAGCTTGGTTGAATACTCGAAAATGATTGGTCAAGAGGTGTGTATTTTTTTATTATTATTATTATTTTATTTTTTTTTTTAAACTATGTTTAACAACATAGTTGATGACGAAGTGTTTTGGGGGAAGACGGAGAAAAAAGGGGAAGCACATGAACGAATGACAGATGACAGAAGTGATAACAGGAACTGGTTTCTTGGAAATTCTACACAAGCGTGACATGTTAATTATTCATTCATTCATTGTCTACCGCTTATCCGATCTACTCTCGGGTCACAGGGAGCCTGTGCCTATCTCAGGCGTCATTGGGCATCAAGGCAGGATACACCCTGGACGGAGTGCCAACCCATCGCAGGGCACACACACACTTTCATTCACTCACGCAATCACACACTACGGACCATTTAGAGATGCCAATCAACCTATAATGCATGTCTTTGGACTGGTGGAGGAAACCGGAGTACCCGGAGGAAACCCCCGAGGCACGGGGAGAACATGCAAACTCCACACACAACCCTGGAGGTGTGAGGCAAACGTGCTAACCACTAAGCCACCGTGCCGACATGTTAATTAATTAAACTATATTCAATAGTACACTCCAGACTGGTTAAGGAACAAAGGAACAGCCTACTTTAGTCATTTAAAATAAGGTGTTTTGTGTTTTGTTCCTTATTTTAAATGATTAAAGTAGGCTGTTATCAGTAATGCTGCCTCATGTCAAATCACGTCACACCACCATTAGATTTTTTACTCCATCTTTGACTATTTTCCTATACAGTCATCGTCTGTTGTTTACTTGTTTGCTTTTAGTCATTTTACATTCGCAAACTTATTTGTTTTTCAGAATCTTAAACAACCAGGTTTGTAAGCATACTGTTATATTTAACATGATCATATAATTCCAGATGTTTTAACGGTTACAAGGCTGAAGGACAGCATTTACAACTACTGTAGTACAGAATGAACTGTTATTTTTGCATTGGTGCTTTAAACCATTTTCTCTCAGCATATTCTGCATGCAGAGTCATTATACTAACCGTTTTATAAAAGGCTTTTGACTGGTTTCCCAGGTGCTCCGATTTCTGTACCAAGTCATCCAGCTTTTCTCCTCTTTCCAGAAGTGACTCCATTGTGTTGTGCTGCAGAAGACATGAGAAATTCACTTAAAACAGCAACGTGTATGTTGGCATGCAGACAGTCTCTAATGAAAGTATTATTACAAACACCAGATGTTGTGGTGCCCCAAAGTCACTACTAGATATCTGAAATTGTTATATGATAAGATATGATGCAAGGTCAATAAGTTGAATAATAGCAAAAAATATTTGAGAAAACATGTGATTAATTAGTGACTGCAATAAAATTCTTTATTAAATATCTGTGGTGCTGTCTGCCCTTCACATAACTTTAATTACAAAATATCATTACATATTTTATTTTCTATTATATTAAACTAGCAGATCTAACCACAGAAAACTGGGATGTTTGCTGAACCAAGGAAGCAAGTCAAATAACTGGAGTGGGCTTAAAAACTGAAACTACAGCATTCTCACACTCACACTGCAACACTGATCTAGCTATCAACTATGCAATAAACCCTTTTAATAATTTATGACCATCAATCTGTTTATGTAACGACATTTATTTACCAGAATAATTTTGGTTTCATCCAGTTCAGCTTGCACTTTGGTCATAGCATCGGCTTCCCGTGGGTTCTGTGGAAATGATAACAGGATTTATTCTTCTTTTAAATGACTTTTTTAAATAAATTAGTCAAAATTCATTCAGGTGGAGAAATGAAATGTGTTCCGTCACTGGAAAGTTTAGGAATAATCTATCAAATAAATAGCCAGAATATTACTGTACATGTTGAAATCAGACACATGTTTAAATGGGTAGATTATGATCATGTAGTATAATCTTTACTGGGTAAAGAGTTTGTGTAAGAGTTAAATGGATCTCGGCTGGAAAAAGTTCCATGATGTTGAAAACATGCACTTGGTTTCCTAAAAGGCTTCTTACCTTACACAACCAAAACAAGCTTTTCCCTAATAATGTGGCAGGGACTTTTTCCTTGTCCACGGTCACCTCTGGCTTGCTCATTAGGGATTTATTTAAATTTAAAATGTATAATTTTTAAATTTCTGCAAAGAATTTAGTGGGTAGATTTTATACACATTTCCAAATTAAGCCTGTTAATTTCAGGGAGTTTAAAATCCTTCAAACCAAACTAAACCTGTTAAGAAGAAATATTTTGCTTGATATTGATGCCTGTGCAATGTTTTTGGATTTGCAGTTTCATTCACTTAAACGGGAAGAATATATTCTGGCTAAAACGCCTGTGAGATTACCAAGGATGTGAATCCATCTTACCTGATACTTGGCCAGGTAGCTGTCTAAAGCAGTGTACTGAACAGTAGTTGGTGAGCCTGAGGGCCAGTCTATGCTGTTCACTTGCCGAGAGAATTCCTCCAACACCTGCAACAGAGGCGAACCAAATTAAATGTAGATATGTGAAACAGATGCTGTGGAACAGCCTGAGCTGCTTTGGCACGTTGTATAAGGAAAATTCTCACAGTTGGCTGGCCAGGTTGGAGGGGAGTTCCTCCCTCAAGTGGAGGAGTTTAAGTATCTCGGGGTCTTGTTTACGACTGAGGGAATGATGGTGCGTGAGATTGACAGACGGATTGGTGCAGCAGTAATGCGGTCTATGTACCGGTCTGTTGTGGTAAAGAAGGAGCTGAGCCGAAAGGCGAAGCTCTCAATTTACCAGTCAATCTACCTTCCTACTCTCACCTATGGTCATGAGCTTTGGGTCATGACCGAAAGGACAAGATCCCGGATACAAGCGGCCAAAATTAGTTTTCTCCGTAGGGTGGTAGGGCGCTCCCTTAGAGATAGGATAAGGAGCTTGGAGTAGAGCCGCTGCTCCTCCACATCAAAAGGGGCCAGTTGAGGTTGTTCGGGCATCTGTTTCGTATGCCTCCTGGACGTCTCCCTGGGGAGGTGTTCCAGGCATGCCCCACCGGGAAGAGACCCCGGGAAAGGCCCAGGACACGCTGGAGAGACTATGTCTCTCGGCTGACCTGGGAACGCCGCGGAATCCCCCGGAAGAGCTGGAGGAAGTGTGTAGGGAGAGGGAAGTCTGGGCATCCCTGCTTAGACTGCTGCCCCCGTGACCCGGCTCCAGATAAGCGGAAGATAATGGATGGATGGCTTGTTTATTTTTCATTGTGAAAGGCAGGCAGAACTCGAATCTTCCTGCAGTAACTTTGTCCAACAGAACAAGCGAACCCAAACCATGCCAGCTAAATTAATGTCTCTAATCGCATAACAGAGCCACAGGTCTTTCGGTTAAATTGTCAGCAGGTCTGTATGATTTCTCTGATGTAGCTATGAAGTATACAAAGCATACAATTCCTGCTAGGTGATTTTAAAGGCTGTGGGCTTATCAATTGAAGCACAACACTGTTTGTTTAAACACAATGTGAACCTTTTTACCCTTTACTTCCCATTTTACCCGAACTCCTCCCCCTGCCCCACCCCACCTCACCTCACCGTGTCTGATGGACAGACTGCAAAAACTTTACACTAAGATCTGAAGATTCCAGGATTTCAGATGTTTTATTTCTGATGAAATTAAGCATGAAAGCCTAAATTATTAAGAGAGGAAACAATAACAAAACCGGCTAAACAATTAAACTTTGAAAAACTTAAGAAGCCACGTTACAACACAAGCCCACCTTATCGAGCAAAGTGAAGCACACTCTAGAGGGGTACTCGTTATCTGCAATCACTACTCCGCTGAGGCAGTCATTCCTGACATACACGTGACACAGGTATTCTGTGGATAAGACAAGTGAGGAACAAACTTTTAACACAATGGTTAAAGCACACACTTTCTTTCTGGATGACATTTTTGTTAACACAAGATTAAGTAAGGAATTAAAGATGCTGCTTTAGGAAGATGATAAACAATGGTGTTGATTATTCTGCTATAACAGCATGTCCTGAAGTATTTTATACCCATTATGTACCGCATCATTTCACAAAACTAACTATTTTATTTATTAAAGAATAGTTACATTACAAGTTGGACTATCTGTACATCACTTTTTTTTTTATTTTTTATATGTTATAACTTTATTGCAATTATAACATATACTCTTTTCAGCTGGCCTGTTTTCTCCCTCATGACATAAAAAAAAATTAAATGAAATAAAAAATACAACATGTCTTGTCACAAAACCATCTATCATTTAGTTATTAATAATAAGCTTAACTGATAGCTGGATTTTATATATAGAAAAACCTGTGGATTTTTGAACTCTGACTAAGGAATCGATGTTGCTGTGCTTAATTCAACTGCACTTCCACCTCAAATCTCGCTCATGCACTTTAAATGCCGCTCACATCTGCATCGTCTGAGGAGGAAATCGAGGCCTTAAATCTAAACAGGAAACACTTCTGACTGCACGTTCTGATTAAAGTAATCAATATGCTTACAAAAAACTCAATTAGGCTGTAAATCACAGAGAGAGCAGCAGACCAAGTGGCAGGCTAACTACAGCTGGCCAGAGTCAGTCAGTTAGAAGATAAACATCAGCTGGCCAATTTGTTGTTCTAATTACTGTGAAACTTCAGTTCACTCATTTCCTCTTACAGCTGCAGGGAGATTAATGACTGGTTTGGAATAATGACATCTTATTTTATTTTTAATCAGTGTAAAGCTTCAGCATCATCCAGCAAACCTTTACTAACCTTGCTCTTTGACGGATGCACGGCTTCCTATTGAGGAGCGTTCGACTATCAGGCTGCTGGTGAAGGTCATGAACTCTTGTACACTGGAAGACAGGATTGAAGAACATAATTCAATACACATGTTGTCCACTTTCACATTGTAATGTATTACATCCCAATTCTTTGATCTGATCATGATTACATGAGCTGAAAGCCTTTAAACATTTGTTTTATACAAGCACATGTATATATAAATACATATACTGGGGGCATGAAGCTTACATTTATTAGCTAGGCCACTTTTACATGGGGAGGTAGAGTAATGTCATTATTACAGAAGCATCTCAGGGACTTGTGTCATATTCAAATCTGTTATGCCAGTAATCTATTCACAAACTGTGCAGACACACATCAGCAAAGATTACGCTGTATTATGCCACTTAAAAATAAACCAGTTGAATATCTTCAAGTCTCTCTCTATTTGCTTTAATACATGCATATGCAAGAGAAACTTGGTAATCAGGAAATTCGTATTATCGTACCCTGCTTGTGCTGAGTTTAAATTGCTTTTTTTTTTTTGTTACATTTACTGCACTAATATCCAGAGCTGCTTTAATTATTCAATCTAATTTAATCACAGCCAAGTCTCATACATCAGAAAGCTCTTCCCAATCACACAACAGACAGCCACAGTGCCTTGAAGGGAGTCAAAATAACTCCCATTTTAGCCTTTCATTTCAATTTAAAATAACTTCCACCCATTTTTTTTGGTCTGCCTTTACCCTGATTGTTCATTTCATGTTGCCAGCGTTCTATGCACTTGACCTTTTATATGCAAATAAGCTGTGACAGGACCATGCTTTGCAAATGTATATTCAGTTTGGCTTACATGCTTAAACAATTACACACATCTGTAAAAATGAGTGATAAATGAAACCCAATATGTTTAATATGATTATACATGATACACTGCGGTCATGTGGCCTATTAACGATCACTTGCACAGACACAGGGCCTTTCATGCATGTTTTATTCATGGGATTTTCAGCATCATAACCATGTTTTCATGTGAAAGATTCCTGTCTTTAATTTAATGCCTCTTAAAAGTCAACACAAGAGAAAATAAAATCTGGGAACTGTGGTTGCTGATGGTTGGTGGTTGTAAATGTTACAAGTGAAACCCTGGCCAGCCTACAGAGAAGAGGAGATCAGGTACCCACCTGGATCTCTGAAAAAAACTAAATGAAGATAAATCATAGGCTGCTTTGAGAAGGTTGGCCTTGCTTGATCCTTTGTACAAAACACACAAACTGTAGAGCTTCATGGTTCTTATTCAGTCTGGGTTATCAGCAGACCTGGAAAAGATGCACACAGATAAACATCAGCATGACACTGACAGAAACTAACTCACTCTCCATCTCTCGCTCTCTCTCTCTCTCTCCATCTCTCTGTGTCTCTCACTCACTCTCTGTCTCTCTCTCCTTCTCTTTCATTTCTCTCTCACTCACTCTCTCATAAATTCAAGTAGCACTCAATGTAACTGTATAACAACAAGATTCATATTATAACCATAATTTTATCAAATTACTTCATTGCGCAGTCACATTCTGACAGTGCTGCAGATTAAAACACTTTCAATACTGATAAAGATTCAGTCGGCTTACAGGGTGGCGTTTACTCGAGCTCGTTTTCTCAAGAAAGGGATTAGCGCGTATCTAATAATATTACCAGAGCCGGGTGTGTTTTTTCTCTATCTACCCGTATTCAGACACATTCCGCCATTCGTATTGGCTCCTATCATCCCGCCTTCCTCGCTCAGATTGGTGGACTGTGCTTACTCGCAGTCAGGCTCCCAATTGGATAATGCCAATCCTAATTTCAGCCAATCCAGGCTCAGGAGGCGGGGATTGTCGTAATACTGGTAGACGTGTCACTTAGATATTTCACAGCGTTAGCAAGCTAGCAAGAAAAAAAAAAAAATCATACGGCAACAGAATGGCTATTGTTTTAAGAGTAACGGATTATGCGTTATAAACACAATGTTCAAGGTGACATTTAAAATCTTACCTGTGAAGTTTGATGCGGGAAAAGGAATGCTAACTTGGTTAGACTAATTCCAAACTGATTCCTAACAACTTGTGAAGCAGCTAGCTCCAGAGGCTAGCCGGTTTGCTACCTGTATTAATCGTAGGATTTAATATAGTACAATCACTACCTCACTAAGGAGTGAAGAAAAGCATAATTTGTAAAACACAAATACGACTCTAATCGACGCACCAGATAATATACGAAATCACCAAATATTCGTAAGTGAAACTTGGCTGCTAAGTGGCTGACAAGTCTGCGCGTAGAAAAGGCTGTGTTACAAATGGCTTCACATCTCCTATATTTATGCCCTACAAAGGGCAAGAAATAATGGTGTCAAACCCTATGTAGTGCTCTAGATGTTGAATCATAAGTCATTTGGGAACGACAGTTTTGAGAGGATTGCAAAATAAAGGTAAAAGCGAAGAAAGACATTAAAAATTTATTATTATGCACAATTATTATTCAGGTATTAGTCTTATTATGTAAACGTAAAATAAAGTGTAGCTATTAATTATTTAACTATTGAGTTGTTTTTTAATGATTGTTCTTGAACTTTTCACTTACCGAACACAAATTCAAGTTGACGTCTGGTTGTTTTGATGAAACCCATTCGATTCAAATGACCAGTCAAATAGACTAATTTCCATATTAACTTAATTGGGAATATAGCTTTAAAAATAGTGGGTTGTGATTTCCACAAAAAATTAAAACAATAAGTATGAAAATAATTCACTATGATTCATGAACCCAACTTTAAGAATCACTGTCCTTGATTATTTAAACAGTTCAGTTTTTATTTATTTATTTATTGAATAACACCGGAGACCATCATATAATCCAGGCCTTTTATTATAAAAAAAAAACATATGACAATACAAAACAAACAAAAAACAAACAAACAAAAAAACAAACAAACAAAGAGTGCACTTTTGTAAGTTAAACGCAAGGTGGCCTTATATTTATATAGGTTTTGTTAAATCTCATTAGAACAATATCCAAAAATCTTTAGGCACTCTGTTCCACAGAGTGAGTGTCCATATTAGTAGAGAATAAAGGATTGTAGAAAAATCATAAGCTGTGATACCGCCAAGGTGGTGTCTGTGCTCAGTAATCATCTATTCTGTACTCAAAGGTGTAGTCTCGTGTTGGTTCCGTCTCGGGCAGCTCAGGCTCGACGGGTTCTGGTGCATCTGTGTAGTCTATCATAAACCATGTGCTGAACCACGAGTCAGTGGTCTCAGTTATCAGCTCCATGTGGGTGGTGGGAAGTGGAGTGGTAGTTGTGGTGGTGGTTGTGGTGGTTGTGGTTGTGGTGGTTGTGGGCACTAGAGTGGTGGTCATGTTACCTCTCAGCCTCTGCATCCGCAGCCTGCGCAGACGCATCAGACGAAAGACGCCGATGCCGCAGTCGGCGCAGTCGCTCCCTTCCTCCCCCAACAGGCACGTGAATTTTATTTGGACCAGCATTGCTTGTGATTCCAGTTTGGGTCCTGGTGACCGCCCGAGCTGGTTTATTCCTACTCTCCATGATCTCTCTGATCCGGGCCCAGTTGGACTTGGATAATGTGAAGCTGCATCGTGACGCACCTGCCTCATAGCCCACCATGCACAAGCGAGTCTGAGATGAATAACCGTCAGCTCTGGCGGTTACACGATATTCACCTGGGTTTAAAAGACGCCAGTAATCACCTGTAGAAGCTGAGGGGGGAAAAGACAAGAGCTAAATTATACACAAGATACTGAAAACATCAGATTTCTGAGGGACTAGACCTGGAACTATTTCTGTACCCTAACAGGAACACATATAGCAGGTCTTACCTGTTTTGACGTCATGTCTGATGCCCTCCACTGATATTGTAGCATTTGCGATTAGATTCCCATCAGTATCCTTTACCACACCTTTGATACCACGGTGTACCTAGTGGATGACACGTAGAAGGAAATATTATTTGTTGCTTATACAACACTTCAGTGTGACACTTGTCAAAAATCCTTACCTGCTCTATGAAAGCAAGCAGGGATTCCCGGTTGTTCTCCCACTCCAAAGACAGCGCGCTTTCATGCGGAAACTTGTCACATCCCAGGAAGATAGATATCTCGAAGCAGTTTGTGTGAAGGTAACTGAAATCATTCATGCCTATAGGAATGAAAATGACAAAGTGTAGTAAATAATTAAATTTGCACAGAAACCTTTTTGTGTCTGAACTTTACCTTTCTGACATATTAAGTCTTATATCTAATTCAAGGGTGTCCAATTTTTTCCAGAAACTTCTGATGTTGGGTGCAGGTTTTCATTCTAACCAAGCACAGCTAAATCTAATGAAAGCCAAGATCGGTGCATTAAACAGGAGTAATCAGGTGTGGGTCCTGCTTGACTGAAATAAAAACCTGTACCTGCACTGACCCTCTCCGGATAAGATCGGACACCGGCGGTCTAAGAGCACAGTATATTATTTCTCACTCACTGCCTGCGACAGGTTTCCAGCTTGCACGACTGACGATGCCCTGGCCGTCTGTGATGTCATCAGTGTGACACAAGCCGTGCTGCGTCTCCGTCATAGTGAGGTGGCTGTGAGCATAGGTCATGGCCAGCCAGCGGAACATGTTCTCGTCCGGCGTCTCACGCAGTGCACCTTCATTTTGTCTCTGGATCCTGGCCCACGTCTCTTCATTCATGTTGTAGTTTGGACGTCCAGCTGGGCCACGGGCCCGTGGTGGCCGCTGCATGTCAAACGGGTATGTGACGATATTCTCACCTCCCTGCAGGTTTGCTCCCAGAACGAAGGGCGTTCGCTGCATCCAGGAGATGATAGCTTTTGTCTCAGCAGCCACCTGCAAACATGGCATGATGTGATCCATGGACCTTCTCAAAGCACTGTTCACTAATTTGCCTCACAAATAAATTACTATAAATTAAACTACAGCACTGTTGTATTCTCATATCTAACTGGTCAGACAGCGTAGATTCATTTTCTATTGTATGAAGTTTATATGAATGCACTTGGTCTAATATTTTAGCGTTTCTATGGTAACAACTAATTCAAAGGGACTTGCATTGTGACACCTTATATACAGTGGTGTGAAAAAGTGTTGGCCCCCTTCCTGATTTCTTATTTTTTTGCATGTTTGTCACACTTTAATGTTTCAGATAATCAAACACATTTAAATATTAGTCGAAGATAACACAAGTAAACACATCATGCAGTTTTTAAATGAAGGTTTTTATTATTTAAAGGGGAAAAAAAAATCCCAAACTACATGGCCCTGTGTGAAAAAGTATTTGCCCCCTAAGCCTAATAACTGGTTGGTCCACCCTTAGCAGCAACAACTGCAATCAAGCGTTTTCAATTACTTGCAATGAGTCTGTTACAGCGCTGTGGAGGAATTTTGGCCCGCTCATCTTTGCAGAATTGTTGTAATTCAGCCACATTGGAGGGTTTTCAAGCATGAACCACCTTTTTAAGGTCATGCCACAGCATCTCAATCGGATTGAGGTCAGGACTTTGACTTGGCCACTCCAAAGTCTTCATTTTGTTTTTCTCCAGCCATTCAGAGGTGGACTTGCTGGTGTGTTTTGGATCATTGTCCTGCTGCAGAACCCAAGTTCGCTTCAGCTTGAGGTCACAAACAGATGGCCGGACATTCTCCTTCAGGATTTTTTGGTAGACAGCAGAATTCATGGTTCCATTTATCACAGCAAGTCTTCCAGGTCCTGAAGCAGCAAAACAGCCCCAGACCATCACACTACCACCACCATATTTTACTGCTGGTATGATGTTCTTTTTCTGAAATGCGGTGTTACTTTTATACCAGATGTAATGGGACACAGACCTTCCAAAAAGTTAAATTTTTGTCTTATCAGTCCACAGAGTATTTTCCCAAAAGTCTTGGGGATCATCAAGATGTTTTCTGGCAAAACTGAGACGAGCCTTTATGTTCTTTTTGCTCAGCAGCAGTTTTCGTCTTGGAACTCTGCCATGCAAACCATTTTTGCCCAGTGTCTTTCTTATGGTGGAGTCAAACACTTTTTCACACAGGGCCATGTAGTTTGGGATTTTGTTTTCCCTTAATAATAAAAACCTTCATTTAAAAACTGCATGATGTGTTTACTTGTGTTATCTTTGACTAATATTTAAATGTGTTTGATTATCTGAAACATTAAAGTGTGACAAACATGCAAAAAAATAAGAAATCGGGACCAACACTTTTTCACACCACTGTAACCTAAGACTAATAATAAATTGAAAATGTGGCATTATTTAACAAATAAAAATGTATAAACAATTAATATAACTCTGTAAGGAGATGTGTGTTTAATATTTATGGAAAGAGACTCTAGTGTCATCAAGTTTTTTCCCCCCAAACAAGTAATGAAAAGGTGTCCTTTCTATATTTTATTTATTTTTTTGGTTTATTAATTTCAAAAGAGAGAGGAAAAAAAAACACTGGAGACAGAACGACTGTTTATAGCTGCCAAAAAGCATAAGTGATAAAACCACCACAGATGTTCCACAGCACTAAATGTAATAATGCACTGATATAAAAGTAAGATGTGCTGTTCCTTATAATAAATAAATAAATAAATAAATAAATAAATAAATAAATAAATAAATAAATAAATATCAGGGGGATGGTAGTGGTATTAAATGACTAAGTGCAGTGCAAATATGAAATTATTTGGATAAGAAAGAATAGAATACTTTGAACATTTAAGGGTTATATAATTCATATTTCTTTTTTCCCTTTAAAAAATATTACTATTTATTGACCAGAAAAAAACGTAAAACAAAATTAGACTGCCTCAATTAACAACATAAATGAGGAATTACTGAAAAAGAAAAAAATAGAATTTTTTTCAGAATTTTATAGAAAAGATTTTACAGAATATCACAGAGATTAAAATATCGTACTGTGATGTTGTCCAACCAGAAAATAAAGTCTACTAAATCTAATTTGTTGTGTATGAAGTGCTTTGCTTGTGCTTACTGATCCATTCAAGAAGTTCTCGGGAATGGGGATATGGTGGTTTGGCACAATGCGGGGAACCCAGCCTCTGTCTTCTGCACCCCAAAGAATGCTATTAAGGTCAGGGAAGTTTTGGAAAATGTCGTAACCTTCCTGAGTCCAGTGTCCTAGTGCCCAGTTTCCCATTTCTGAGCCCTAAAACACAACAGTAATTATAGAATGTGTTATAGAACATGAGCATTAACTTATCGGTTAATAATATGTGGAACCTGCAATACCATTTCGTAAGCCAGCTCGTACGCATCTGGATTGAGAGAGGGCACTAAATGAATGCGTACTCCCTCCACCAGGCGACGCACTCGAGGGTTGTTGTCATTGTACTCCTTGCAGAGGAACTGCATGAGCAGTAACAGAAGCTCTCTGCCTAGAACTTCATTCCCATGCAGACCAGCGGTGTAGCGGAATTCTGGCTCGCCTGAAATATAAACAAGAAGCACCAAGCATTCACATTTCTCATCATATTTTGTAATGGCTCCTTGTGTGTTTCTATCTGTTTATATGAAAGATGTTACAGAAAGGTGACACATTAAAGACAAATAAACAGAAGAAACTCTGCAGATCAGGTTTTCTGACTGATCACATTAATTATGATACATTTCTATGATGGGAGTGGCCTCTTACAGTGTGACTCCGCCTACATCTACAAAGCGAATGGTTTTATTGGTTAAAAAATAATGTTAATCATATAACATGGCATTTAGATCTCAACCCAAATTAACACCTTTGGGAGTTTTTGCTATCATCAAAACACCATCTAAGAGAATATCTTTAGACTGAAACCTATGCCACAGTGTACTGAAGCTATTATGGTGCCTCATAGGGGCATAACTCCTCACTAGGGCAGTCTTTCTTTGTTTTTTCCCTTTAATTTGTCACCCAGGACCTGTCTCATGCTCTCCCGGGTTGTCAGAGATCTCCATCGCGTACATCTTCAGCCCTTGAGAGCTCTTGCCAATGTTGTAGATTCTAGTGATGTTAGGACACTCTTCATTTATCACTTTCATCATCTGCAGAAAAAAAGAAAAGTAGAAGTGGATAACAATGGGAAGGGATGTTGGATTGCAAACAAGTGAAGAGGTAAAGATCAACAAGAGGCAAAGCAGAGCACTGCACATGTTCAAACAGGAGGACTGCCCTTTAACTTTAACATAGTGTTACTTTGCATTATGAAAATGGGGCACGTTGGCCTCACCTGCCTCATCTCCTTGTAGTTGTGATGCCTGTAATCCAAGTCATCGGTGGGTGTGACATCATTCTCTGTCGGGTAACTATCTGTAAAAAAAAAAAAAAAAAAGGAAAAAAGCTTGTTTATGAAGAAAAAAAAACTTTCAGTTTGGTTGTAAAGTAAAGCAAAGTGCTTACTTGGCAGGGGGCAGGCAAGCACCTCTAGCCTCATGCACAGACTGCCGTTCCAGCTCTGGGGTAAGATTCGGATATATCGTGCAACCACAGGATGGGAGAACTCGGTCTTCACTGGAGTATCTTTGTCGACATTGCCATAGAAGAGCTAGAGAGTCAAATTCATGAGTGAATAATAAATAAAACCTGGCTTTAGCATCATACCTTTCAAGGAAGGCATGGCCTAATTATTACATCATGTGCACTTGAGGTAAAATAAATAAATAAATAAATCAGATCACCCATTCTGCATAGCCGTCGTGAAGCACCGTCCATTCACGTGTGTCATTACTGAAGGCCACAAAATACGATGAAACAAAGTCGTCACTGCAAGAAAAGATTTCATTTTGGTTGGAAACCTGCCTTATTTCTCGCTCTATCATCCTGTAATATATTAGCTAAACAACCTTGAGATGGCTATCAAGACAATCCACAACCGTTCCTCTAGCAGGATTTGACCTGATCGTTAAAAATGCCTCAAATATTCTACTGCAAACCTCTAAATACTTTATAGATCAACTTTTTTTGTTCCTTACTTTGTTTCCGAGCTCCTGCCCTGAGTGATAACCCCGGTGTACTCCACCTCACGCCGGGCATCCAGCTGAAACCAGTGCTCCTTCTCCTCAGGGTCAGCACACCAGGCCCCTCCGTATACATCTTCCTCATCATTTGAGGCCTGGAAAAGCAAACCAAAAGATATCAAGCTTTATTTTAATCCTGCTAAACATCTGAGGCATATTAAAGTCATTACTGACATAAGCATCATTATTGACATAAGTGTAATATACAGTTAAACAGGAGCTTTAAAAAGAAAAAAGAAAAAAAAAAAAGACTGATGAATTCTCAGTAGTGCAGTCAAATTATAATTATAGTGGCAGGAAAAGTATTGGCCCCCTTTGAGAGAATTTGGACATCCTCCGTTTTTTTCCCTTTAATATCTGCTATGGATCTTAAACATTTCATAGATTTATTTATTCTCCACCATCAGCTGGTCCTGCATGAAACCCTAATTTAAGACATGTAATTAAAAGATCTTTATAGTCATTTGATTAAACAAAGCCATATTTCAGCACAACTAGTTATCTGTAAAAAAAAAAAAAAAAAAAAAAAAAAATCAAGAAAGAAAGAAAAAAGGAACATAAGTAAGGAATACATGACGAGGCATGCTGTTGTAGGAAATGAATCAACAGTGTAACAGCACAGAGTTTTATTCGTGTTACTGAATGTTAAGGATTGTAGTGCTTCTTCACTCCTTAAATTTTTAACTGTTACAGATACATAGTTACACAGAGCACAGATACTGGAAGATTCCTTCTAAAAAATGTTAAATAAACCTGTCCTTTCAGAAAACCTCATATGTTATATGCAGGTTTTTTTTATTCTCTGTCATACTTATTTGCAAGTCCCTGTGTATGAGCTCTTACTATACAAATTATGTTGTATTTACAATGAGCGCATTATTATTTGACTTATGGTTCGAGAAACTGTCCGAATTGCTGTTACAGAAAATGAATCAACAGCTTTTGACCAATCCGACTAGAGAAATCAAGATTACTGTAGTATTTGTTCAAACTGACTAATTTACTTCATAGACATATGAAATAGGAAAAATAGTCAAAGGACTAGTTATTTAGAAAGCGGACCAATACTTTTTCTTTTCTGAGCACAATATTGTAGGGTTGGTGTTAGTACCTGCATATTCAAACGACCTCTCTGGGCTGAAAATCCATGATGGGACGTCGAAGAGGACAAGATTTGGTCGTCCTCCACGCGATGCGACTCCATGCCCATTGGAGGACAATCTGCATTGAGACAACAGAGAATCTTCGTTTACTATATAATTTCTAGCTGTATAATCTAAACATTTTTTTCTACAGGAATAAAAATTGTGTGTGGTTGTTACATTAAAGACTGTCCTGCATTTTCAGGCTCTGGCCTGTTCATGTGAATGAGTAACAGTGAATCCAGGCTTTGACTAACCCCAACTAAACATCTAAGGCATATTTTTGCTGATGGTCATAAAAAGCTCTGTCACTGTTTGTGCAGGATGAGAATGAGTGATCGCTCTGACTAAATGATTCCACCCCAGAATGAGAGAGGCCTCATTTGAACGGAGAACAGGATGAAATGCGAGCCAACAGAAACGCTGGCTCGTTCTTAAAACACCCAACACTGGGAGTCAGTCGGGGACTGCAGGCCTCGCTCCAGATGGACATGAAACACACTGCGGGGGTTGTGAAGCTAAGAACTGACATTTATTGTAGTTTGTGAAAACAAAGTAAAGAAAACCATTCAAGAAGAAAAGCATATGTGACTAGTGTATTTGTAGACATATAAATTCTGCATCATATGCATTCTTGATTTATTAGCTGCTCTGTTCGTTCTGCACAACGTTACATAATCGCTGTGTTGTTTGGAATAACTTACTTTTGGGCTCGACATAAACAGGAGTTTGCTTTCTTCTCTCTTCCTCCTCCTCCTCCCATATTTTCCTGAGTTTTTCAGCTGTTTTGGAGGGAGTTTAATATTTAATATAAGCTTGAAATATTACAATTAAACCAGTACAATCAGGCAGATGTTAAAGTCAGAGGTTAAATAAGTACAGAAAGTGCAGAGAGACGAATGAATTAAAGTGTTGCACTCCATTACACATTTCTTACAACACAACACACAGACCACCAAGAAGTCAAATGAGGTCTGAACTGTTATTGCAAAAGAAATGCATAAAAAATCATTTAGACCCTTTTCCTCCTTCTCTTTCCGCTTTTTCTCCATCTCCTCCTCCAGTTTCTTTGCTGCCACTGATTACAGAGAAAGCAAAAGAGAAAGAGAGAAAGAAAGAGAGAGAGATCGAACCAAACATTACATACAGTAATGTTAATTTATATTTATTATTTACATTTTAAATACTTTAATCAGACAAGAATTGAAGTAAACGTACAGTCAGAATAATCGTATTCTTCATACCAGGGTGGTGGTACAAATGGTGTGGCTGTGGTCTCCTCTACACACACACGCACACAACCACACAAAATGACAAAAAACATTACACCTATCTCATAAAACGATCCTGTTTTGACTCTCATTGCCTGATCACAGAATTTTCTAATTACAGTATGCAACTGTAAACGTGATTATGCCTAATTTCTTTTAGAGGGTTTGTGGGTTTTTCTACACAAGGTATCTCAGCCCACCCTATGCCATGAAGCATAATTATCTTTTGAATACCGGGAATGGGTAAATATATTCTGGGATCCTCAGTAATGGGGTCGGCTTCCTTGACTTTATGCAGTAGACCAGGCTCTGTAACTTCATCTATCAGGAAAATAATGAAGGAAAATGTTCAGCTGTTATCCAAGTTGTCATTTTTCTTAATACTGGTTTACACACATACACAAAACTATACATACATCTGGCATCCCTGTAACTGGGGTCATGCTCCTTCAGGATTTTTGGATCTTCATTCTTAGGGGAATGAGCTGTGAGAGATAAGGGAGATAAAGATAAAAGAAACTATTAGTAGTAAAACCTTCACGTCAGGAACATTTTCTCTAAAATGGACAGTATGTGCTACAGCATTAGACAAATTTACTTATTTGCATATTCATTTGATTTCATATATTCATTTGAATTTCGATGAATTTCACAATACAGCAAAGGTTTTTCATATCCACATCAGATTATTTGCTGATATGCAAAAATATACAGGATGGAATGATGAACTGAGGCAGGGGCTGATTTCTTTGTATCCCAGACTGTAGATTTATCAGTGTGAGTCATTTAAGTGTGAAATTCTGGCTACATTTTCCATTTTGAGATGCTGGTTTTCACTTTGCTGACACATCTGTAACACATTATTGGTAATGATTGAGAAGGTACAGTTGTGAAATACAGTTGTGGGTGTAATAAACACCAACCAAGTGGATTATTTACTCCATCATCCTGTTTTGCCCCAGACAGATTAAGCACACACTGACTAAAGAAAGTACAAATTACACCAACGGACAGGTGGTAGAACCATCAATTTAGTGATTTTTGGTTTGAATGAAAGGGTTTGAACTTTTCAGTTTACAGTGTTTGGTATTTGGAGGAAACGTGGCATGAAGCCAGTGGAGTTTTATGGACTAATCACAAATCTGCAACCACTAATAAAAATATATACTTTAGAAAATAACAAAATGACATAATGCATACTGGCAAATACTTTCATTCATTCATTGTCTACCGCTTAGACGAACTATTATCGGGTCACGGGCAGCCTGTGCCTATCTCAGGCATCATTGGGCATCAAGGCAGGATACACCCTGGACGGAGTGCCAACCCATCGCAGGGCACACACACACACACACACACACACACACACACACACACACACACACACTACAGACAATTTAGAGATGCCAATCAACCGACCACGCATGTTTTTGGACAAGGGAAGGAAACCGGAGCACATGGCGGAGGTGGGAATCAAACCCCCAACCCTGGAGGTGTGAGGCAAACGTGCTAACCACTAATGCCCCCCTGGCAAATACTTACTTTTGTTAAATCCAAGTTCTGTGTTAATTTTTTCCTCTACTTCCTCCTCCATGGTCGGTTTCTTAGACGGAGAGCTGGGTTTCTCATTTTCTTCATACTTTGGGGTGGCCTTCACTACCTTGGGCTTCTTGGTAGATTTAGGAGTTTTGGGTTTCTTGGTTGGTTTTGGTGGTTTGGGCTTTTTGGTTGGCTTGGGTGGTTTGGGTTTTTTGGTCGGTTTTGGCTTCTTTGTTGGTTTTGGAGGCTTGGGTGCTTTGGTGGGCTTGGGCGCCTTGGGCTTCTTTGCTTTGGCCTCTTTCTCTGCTGCTTTCTTTGCCTTTTCTTGAGATGAAGAAAGAAAAAGAAATGATATATCACTCAAATAAACTGCGTAGAAATAATAAAAAGTCTTTTTTTTTTAATTTGCTGTGTGGGGAAAATATATGTTTATAGTGAGAAGTAAGTAAATTGTGTACTATATAAAATTTTTAACATGTATGTATACGTAGGTCATGCACATCGCTTACACTTCTGCTTTCAAACCTTGACCAGTCTTCAGCATGGATTGATACAGTGTTCATGAAGCTAGACTCACTAGACACTTTAGGATCAGTTCATTCACACAATCATTTACTCAGACAGTCATGTGGCAGCAGGGCAGTGTATAAAATCATGCAGGTAAAGGTCAAGGTTTCAATAAATAAAAACTGCAAGATAAACTGCAATCTCTGCGACTAGCATGGTTGTTCTTGACAGATTTGAGTATTTGAGAAATCTCCTGGGATTTTCACACATAGTATTTAGATCTTTACAAAAAAACTTCTGTGAGTTTACGAGAGAGCCTACAAGGCTGGTTCAAGCCTACAGGATCTCAAATAACCATTCATTATATCCAAGGTGAAATGAAAAGTAACCTGAGAATGCAAAACACTTTGAACCTTGAGGCTAAAACAGCAGATGACCACATCGAGTTCACTTGTGTCATCCAAGAACAGGAAATCTTTGGCTACAGAAGATTCAGGCACAGACTCAGCAAATGTTTTTCCAGTCTTTGACTGTCCAGTTTCTATGGGCCAAGTGTTCGATGTTTTAGCCATTCAGTGTTAAAAACATTTAAGAGTGTAACAGCTATTAAACAGTTGTCGATGATAAATGAAATGAATAGTGTCAAATTTAATTCAGATCATAGGCATAAATCTCCTTCTTGTCTGCAGATATCTAGTAAGCATTTATACTCATCGATCACGAGTGTGTAGGTGTGTTTATACTTTTCTTTCTTTGATTCTCAGTCCTTCTTAGCCTAAATGATTTTGACTTTTAGACAGATAGTTGTGACCTTAATTCAAAGCAAATGTATTTGCTTAAATGTATTTGTATATGTAATTCAAAAGGATGGTTTCTTTTCCTGACTCTGCCTCTGCAGAAAAACCCCTGAACATTAGGATCTTTTATTAGCAAAATAGAGTAAAGGATGCACGCTTGGATGGGAAGAATTACGTCCATGTTTCACTTGGCCATGCTGCCATCTGTGATTATCATCTACTCCTTCACTACTCGCCTAACCGTAATCTCTTTTCCATTCACTACCCTGAGAGCAGAGTGTTTCTAGAAAATATATACTGTGTCAGTAGACTGAATATAAGAAGGCTGCATTGCGTAAAAGGAAGGCTGCCAGATTGGTCAAAACGTTAATAATACCTTGTATAATCGTTTGACAAGGAACTACTCCTACAATCTTAAACCAATGCACATGCTTTATTACTGAATAGTCTGATGCTGATGCTAAATAACATTTACCTGCTAGGATGTCTTCTGGTGACTTTTTACTGTTTGCTTTGTCATTTTTACCCTCCACATCTGCACTGGGTTCATCCAACTGAGTGTCTTCTGCCTCTAATTCTTCATTCTGCTGATCAGCAACAGCCGATTGTCTTCGGAGACCTTTGGTGGTCTTCCCAGGCCTGATTTTTCCGCCTGCTTCCACGTTGTCGAAGCACGATAAAGTCCAGCAGAGCGCGAACAAGGTGAGACAGAGTCTAACCTTTGACCTGTGCATCTTCATACAGTGCAGCCGAATGGAGAATCAAGGTGGAGGAAGGTGGGGATCCAAACTCGCTGTCACAGAAGAATGTGCTAAGGCAGCAAATGGAAAAAGAAAAGGAGTGTGTTGGTTTTCTTTAAACAAGCAATGACGGTGGTCAAATTTTAAGACAACACACTAATCCGAACCAGAGGAAGAATGAACGAGAACGACAGTGGAATCAGATGTAGAGCTGGAGTTGTATCTCGCTTGCTTTCTCGAACCGAGCTGTTCCTCCAGCCGAATTCCTCCAACAGCCCCCTCTGAGTGAGTGTGGGAAGTCTTGAGGAAAAAAAGGATTGGTGTCTGAGAAGGGTACTGGAAGGAGGGCTTGAGGAAGGGGGAGGGTGTGTGGCTCCAAAAAAAAATTCTTTAGAGTAAAGACAAATGATTTCAAACATATTGTATTAAATCGATTTAATAAAATACAGATTAAAGTTCTCAATCTGTTATTTAAACCCAAATGACACACATCCTTTCTCTTAACCAAACAATCTCATGTGTGTTGGCAGATTTGTTTGGTCATTATTATCAAGTAAAAATTAGTCGCTTGTTTCCATGCTGGATGTTTTTTTTTCCACCATCCACCCCCACTAACCATAGTGTCTTAAATTCCAAGGCCTTTTTCTCCTCACAGAAAACCAAACCTCATGCAGTTAAAATTCCCATATAACACCACAGAGACAAATGGGACTATTTATTTGCAGTGGAGTGCAGAAATCAATGACTTTATTGGATTTAGTTGATATTTCTAATCAGCCTGGCAAATCCAAACTTGAAAGCCACAGTGTGTTATTATAGGCAAAAACCTAGAATGTAGACAGAAAGAAAGACAATCATGCCAGATCTCTTCTAAAAAGTAAGCATGATAAACTGAAGAAGCTGGATTTCTTTTAAAAACTTTCTTTCAAACTTCTGCTGTTTGTCTCTTCCTGTAATTTGTACTTTAATTAGATGTTGTTTACTAAGTCTATTTACTTATTGTTTTTTCCCCCCTCCAAAGGCATTTCTAAACACCAACAATTAAAAAAGTTATGTAACCCATGCTGCTTTATTATACCCAGTGGTTTTATTTCACATGCACCTTCTCACTCAGTGCTCATGCTGTGTTACAGATCTGTCAGTGACTTAACTCTTTATAGCAGAGGTCAATTTGCAGCTCTTTTGGTTGTGTCCATGTTTGGCAGTGAATGTCTTTGTCAGGTCACACTCCACAGTCTTGATTAATGTGTAAAAAAATGAGACACTCAGGGCTTTAAGAAATTGTAGCTTTTCATAAATATTTTTGTTTTTACCTAGCATACTGGGGGCAATATATTCATAGAAAAGTAAAAAAAACAAAAAAAAAAAAAAACCAGTTTGTTTTTCTTACATAAATATATCTAACTTAGTAAATGGTGATATCAAACCCATTTCTGCTCTGTAAGATGCCCCAAGTGTTGAAAGTATCTAATATTTGACCCACAAAAATCTTAAAAAAGGTTAAAACACACAGACTCTCATAGAGTCTCACAGTGAAAACCAACAACGTACTGACTAATTTTATATCAAACTAGCAATGAAAAAATCATTCATTTGCTTACACTGATAAAATATTTGATAAGTCGAATGCCAGTGTACTGGTGTAAATTATCTCCTGGGGCCATTTCATTAAGTGTAACCATTTGAGATGACTGTAAATGATAAGCTGCATGAATCTACAGTCTGGGCCTGAAAGAAATCAGCCCCATCCTTGATCTTTATACCATTCTGTGTATTTTTACTTATGAATGTTAATTCTGCTTAAAGTACTGTTTTGCTTATGGTTTCACAAAAATCCACATTCTATTTTGAAAATAATGGGGACATTACATGCTAGTTGAATCATCCAGACTCATCTGGTTTGGTTAAAGTAGAGCGCACGGTCATCCAGTTCCTAATAAAAAACCTCCTTTAACACATCATGTGACTTGCAAATCACATGTATAACAGATAGGATGATAGAATCCAACCAGGATCTTTGGAGTATACGGGTCCAGGGTTTTTAAAGGACACAATTCATCCTGCTGCTTAAAACGTAGTGGTTCCCAACAGAGAATGCAGTTGAGGATTTTTTTTTTTAGATTGGGAGAATTCAGTTTGAGGCCAGATCCATTATGTAATTCAAGACAGAGCCAGTAATCCCTTGTGCTGAGATAACACCATTCCTGTGCTGCTCTGCTGCTTTTAATTTAGACGGTGAAAGTGTTTCAGTCTGACTGGTGTAAGATAGAACGAGCAGATGCCCTCTGATTTGTATTATACAGAGGAAATGCTGTGACTACTATTATACTGCAAGTATATTTTAACGAGTTTAGCTGTGACACCATCTTAAGAGCTGTTTTAAAACAAATTCCAAGTATCCCACTGTAAGAGATAAAATGCACTTTCCTAATAATATGGCCAAATATTTGTGGACACCTGAGTTTCATTGGAATTTTCTAGAATGTCTTTGTATACTGTAGCATTACAGTTTTCCTTCATTCAAGAACAACTAAGCAGCTTAGACAAGTTCCAGCATGAACATGTGGAAGAGCCCCAGTATCTTGCACAGAAAGCTGACCTTAGTGTTTGGATGAACTGGAACACCGACTCCAATCTAGACATCAGTGCTTGACCTCACTAATACTTCTGAGGCTGAATGAGCACACAGCCACACTCCAAAATATAGCGAAAAACCTTTTCAGAATAGTGGAGGTTATTAAAAGCTAAAAAGGGTGTGGTTAGGGTGGGTTTTTGGAAGCAAATAAATCTGTAATGGGATGGTCAGGCGACTAAACTTTTGGCCATGTAGAGTATATTATATAAACCACTTGCAGACTCTTTGCACAACCTTGGGAAGGCATTGAAGTTATCGATGTCACTGGCAAGACAGCTGAAGTTTATAAAAGCCATGTGTTAAGATTGCAGACAGATGTGTTCCTCCTGTTTTCATCTGGAATCCTTTCAAACATCTTTTTTTCTCTATCCTTTCTTAGTTCGTGTGCTGGAAAGGCTCGACTACTTCTATTGATATCCGGTCTGTCTCGACGATCTGCTCTCCATATGGACACCCCCCCACATTTCTAACATCAGAACTATATAGTTCCATAAAGTGTTTTTATTACATTTTATTCACAAGTAATATGCACTAAGAAAAACACATGATATCAATCAGGTCATTTAAAATGATCTTGGATGTCAAATGAGAAATAAACATCTGAATGTAAAAATATACATTTTAATGTATTTTTAAGAAATAAAATGCACAAACTCCCTTGTGAAATATTTCAACAATTAAAAACGTGACATAAATATGCAAATTAAACTCATAAATATTTCATGACATTTAAATACACAGATTAATGATATTAACTTCCTGTAAAGTTTAAAAAAAAATGACCTTATGCAACCTTCCTCACTCAGGCTCGTCAATTTGTTTTCCACGTTCAGTAAACTACCCATGGCGTTACGACTTATTTACTGATTTGTTTCTAAGGAAATCAAACTACGCAAATGTTCAATTTAGCACACAGAGCATCATCCCAAACTCCCAGGTAAATTCAAGTGATGTGGGATATCGCGAGTCATTTTGGAAGATCAGGTTTTGTCAACAACTATTTGCCAACAGCCATATTTGTAAATAAATCGTTGCCATAACACTTATGATAGGTCCAACTTCAAATAATTGAAATTCAGAGCAAAATAAATTGTCCTATTTTATCAAACCAGGTGTCCCACATTACCTGAAGAAAATGCTTTAGAGAACATGTCATGTTATGTTCTGTTTCAGGGAGACCTAAAATAAATTGTAAATTAAAAAAAAATTACTAATGTACTACTTGCCATATTCTGTATTCTAGCTCCCATTTGTGTAATATTAGCTAGCCTAGCTAAGACTAGTTTGAATGCTAACTGCTAATAATACACCGGTTAGCCCAGACCTCTGCGAACAACGGAATACATAATCCGAATAAAATTGGAACAAATTGCAACTTGTTTCATTTCAGTCTTTTCAAAAAGAAAAAAAATCCATTCAAAGAGTCACTGAAAAGGAAAGTTGGTTGTGAGCCGAATCTAGTTTCAGAGCAGTGTAAGTGCAGGATAAGCGCTCAGAAGGTTCCGTGCCGAGTAGAAGTGCACCGGACTCGACCTGTTGCAAGAGGCACCACCGAGTGCCAGTGTGGTCGGTACAACCACTGGTGCTAACGTGGCGCACTGGTACAGCTCCTCCAGCTCTCGTCCCTCTTGCTCCTTCTTCCACTTTGTGCGCCTGTTCTGAAACCAGATCTTGACCTGCGTCTCAGACAGCTCCAGAGCCTTGGCGATGACGTGGCGCTCGAACACCGACAGATAGTGGCTGCTCTGGAAGCTGCGCTCAAGCACGTGCAGCTGGTCCAGAGTGAATGCCGTGCGCATGCGACGACCCTTGATTTTAGCTTTGCCGCCGATGCGAGGGCCTTCCTTCGTTTCTGTGCCTGCTGAAACTTCATCTGAGCCTTCAGCGCTTTCATCACCAGATAATTCATCTGAAATGAAAAAAACAAAAAAAACAATACATGGTTGTAGTTATTTTTATATATATATATATATATATATATATATATATATATATATATATATATATATATATATATATATATATATATATATATATATATATATATATAAATTCAGTAAATACCATTCAATTCAATTTGTATTCACATTCTGCATATCTACTGTTTGAGCTTTTTTTAATCAGGTTTTTTTTATTCATACAGTATTTATATAGCCTACTGAATTATCCATCAGTCTTCACTTGTGAGGATTTGTCAACAAGTGAGAAATGCAGGTGTCAGTAAGAGGACAAAATATGGTGCATATATAATACATTATAAAGGATTTCTACTACTATAAATCAGTGATATATGGCGAAGAACCCATTTGTTTATTTCTTTTGAGACGGTCATCCTGGGCACAGGTTATCACGTGATTAGAACTGACTCAGGCCCTTTGTCTCTAATGATGCTCTAAATCCAGTGATTTGCAAAGTAAAAATGCCTCATGCATCAAATCCTCTCAAGTCCTTGAGAGTGCATCGATCTCAAAAACAAGCAGTTTCAGACAACCGCTTTAAGATATACAGGAATCCTAAACACTCATGTGAATGTTGCCATGTTAGAAATGACTAACAAACTTGCACCTAGGCTGCAGCATGAGTTTTCGTATTTTCTTCCCCCTTCTCCAGACCTACAGTTTGCAGGAGCAGCCAGCTGATGGTGTTTTGCATTTCACACATTTTAGCTTTGTCAGTCACAAACAGCCACTAGGAAAATGAAGCTGCGCCTTCTGCCATAGATGAGGCAGTTTCCCATTTGTCTTCTGTGTTTTTGAAGAATAAGAAATGACAGGAGATATAATCGCCAATTCTAAATAGGCTATATATATATATATATATATATAATATATATATATATATATATATATATATATATATATATAATATATATATATATATATATATATATATATATAAAAATAATATAAAATATATATATATATATATAATTTTTAATGGAGTTTATTATTACTAACCAGCAACTCCTGCAAAACCTTTAGTGTGTTCAGGAATAAAGGGATCAACCTGGACTTTTTTTTTTTTTTGGCCTATTTTTTGGTTTTGGGTTTAAATTTTTTTGATTTTAAAATAATTCAAGGTACATCTTCAGGTAAACAATACACACAAAAGGTATTGAACATGGACCCTATGTATGCAACCAGCATGTAAAAGCACAGGCGTAAAAGTTTCATAAGGGATCCTCTGGCTGTACGTCACAAACTCCTGAGGATACCCCAGAGGTTCCCATATCAGAACCACAGGCACACGTGCTCCATAAATAATGGCACCAAACTGTCAATTTTCCTTTCTGTTTCATACCTTTAGTAGTCTGTGAATGTTTTTTTTTTCTGGCAAAGTGCATATGGTGTACCATGACGTTTTGAGTAAAGCTAGTTAATTAAGTTGCAATGATTTAGTTACATTATATTCACATTTCCAGGTCAAAGATACAAAAGATGTACACTTGATTGCAAGGTGTACATCTGCGATAAGGATAAGTACCTGCAAAATGTTTGGTACCTTAATTTTTTCCCCTAGTTCTAGTTATTTGAAGTCTTGACTGAGATTTGAAAGCGTTTATTTCTTCTAATATTTCATTCTAATCGTTTGAAGTAAATCGTTTAACAGAGAGTTTGTGTTTGGAGGAGTCACTGAAACCCATTCAATTTGTGGGTTTGGGGACATGTGCTCTCAAATGTGCCCTCTTGTGGGCTCTATATTAAAATAAAAACACTAATTAAAGAAGTGAGATGTTAGCTTTGAACCTTCAGTTGCTATCAAATAAATAAATAAACAAACAAAAAACAAACAAACAAAAAAAATCAACTCACCGCAGCTTCTCTTGTTTGTGTAATCGGAAAGTTTGTCACTTTGCGCATCCCGATGCTTTCCTGTGAATTTCGAGGGATCTAGGATGTCGGCGATGGAAAAAGAAGAAATCCGCTGAGGTTTTCCCGTTTCTTGTTGCATATTTACGGACACTCTCTCAGGGAACTAACTCGGGAACTGCCAGACGTGAATGTCGGAGTGAGGAGTGACAGAGAAAGAGTGCTTGTGTCCTCGCCCTTTTCAACTTGGACCAATCCTCGTGCATTTATACTGGCGGAACCCACAAGTCGCGCGCGTGTAGAAAAATTAACATTTATAAAGGCTAGACTTGGACAAAAAAAAAAAAAAAAAACCCACACCCAGAGCCCTGCTTCCCAACTGTCCTTACTCTCTTGTCATTACTATAAACAGCCCTCCCCCTTTCTCTTTCTCTGAGCACATGCGTCTCGTATACTTTAAAATGCAAATGCTCACTTCACAGCGGGTAACACAGCCTCGGACATTTATTACCCCGCGTCTGGTTAAAATGTGCCCCTTTTCTTAAGGAGCGTGTAGTTTTTTTGTTGCGACCCTTGTCGTTATTTGCAATTGACTGATTTTACGACGGTAAGGCGCGCGAGTGATGGTTGTCATGGTAATTAATCGACTTTGCCGTAACTTGTCAACAAGTGAGTAGGACTTGTGGTGCGTTCAATAATATTTTTCCACCGCAGTTCACAGTAAACGCAGGAAAATGCTGTTTTGTTGAAGTTATGAATATTAAAACATGTTGTAATATTTAGCCTTAACGCGATATGTTAAGAAATTAACTTTTTTTGAGTTAAAACTTCAGTTTTTCAACTTTATTTGCACTGAACCCAAAGCAGAACTCTGTAGATGTAGCTCTGGATCCCTAATGAGCAAGCGAGATGTGTAGCAATAATAAAGAAAATCTCCCTGGATCTTTTGGTGTCACTTAATATATGTCTACCAAAGCAGAGCTTTCAATAGCTAAATACCTGTATAAAAAACAATTATTATTATTATTATTATTATTATTATTATTAAGTCATAACAGTCTGTATGATTAGACATGACCCAAATGTATCTGTAAAAAAAAAAAAAACAAAAAAAAAACCCTCCTTGTGTGTCAGTCCAACAGATGTATGACCGTATCAAAATCATTGTGTGTTCAGGTCAGTGTAGTGTTGTAAATAATTCCCAGCACCTCTAGAGGTGGTCTTGCTGTGGCAGATGCCAGAGTCCTCCCAGGTGTCAACATCAACTAAAGCACTGGTATTCGAAAAGCGAGGCTTAGCCGGCCCACCAGGACAATTAGCAGATGTCACGAGTTGTGCTGACCCTTGCTGACCTCCCTCTTTGTCTAGCTAGATGAAGGTTTGTAGTTTTGTCAGCAAGGGTCCAGCCAAGAGGAGTGTGCCTGAAGATCCTCACTTTTAAAACCCAATCACATTCTCCACAGGAGATGGGGGCTTGTAGAGTTAAACCACAAAAATTGATTAACCTTATTAATCTTGTTGTTGTTAACCTTTGAGTTGAATGTGCCATTATTGTGTGAGCGTAGAAGAATGTGGTGGGTCTGAAATAACTGTGGAAAGATTTCATGAAAAACTGAATCGGTCTCTTTTTTATTGTTCTGGTTATTTTAGATTTCTTGATGAAACAACCAAAAGAAGTGAAAAAAGAACTAGAGATGTACCATTTAAAATGTTAGTTTATCTAGGGAATGTGAATGAACGGAGGTGTTATGACATCTAATATCATGTCATGACTTTTTAAAAAATGTATCAGTGTACTGTATAATATTGTATCTCATACGAGTGATGTACTGTACTGTGAATAATCCTTAATGATACTTTGGATGTCTCTCTCGGCAATCTCTGCACTGTTTTCTTATCACAGATTGTTCCAAGTAAAACTCTTTGAGGATAATAAGTATCTAATGAACCATTAAAAAACGCTTTTGGAAAGAATCTTAGAAAAAAAAGTGCAGTTATGATATTTTTTCCACTTTTGTATGACTCCCTAGTGAATAAGATCAAAGAGCAAAACTCTGTTTCCATTTCGAAAGCATTTGTTGCTATTGCAATTAACCCAAAAAACACAACCTATGGCATTACTGTGGCCTCTGTTTTAACTTGTGATCACTCTCCCACTTGATCCGTTCCATGTAGCTCATCCGAGCATGCTTTCTGTCCCAAGGAAATGATTCACTGTAAGACTATGACAATATTTCTTGCATACATTGGGAAGTAAAAACCACACCACCGTGTCATGCTGAGAGGTTAAACAGTGCCTTTTGAAGTGTTCATTCAGAAATAAAGTATGTAGAGGGCATTTCGTTACAGACTATAACAGTCCATCCCCCTCCAGCATTGTCCACAAATCACAGATGGCCAACAATAGATCACAGAGGAAGACATGCAAATGGTCATGTATCCCAGCAATTGTCCTTGTATTCATCTGGCCACATTTTACATTCCGCAAAGAGGATAATTACCCCGTTGGTCGTCTGGCTGCCACATTTAACAACAGTTGAAGTAATAAGTGCCATGTAATTTTTAAGAGAACAATGGCACTCGTAGTGGTAATAGATGTTTAAAGCACGTTCAACAGGTTTATGGGTCATTTGTGGGCCGTGACATTTCAAGCCAGAATTCTAAATGGGGTTTGAGAAATAATATTAAAGTAGTCCTTTATATATGAATTGCTTCGTGTTTGATTTTTTTCCTCATCTTTGTTTCATAACACAACTGTTTTTTTTTTGTCAAAAATGTAAATATGTTTAATGTTTCACTCTGTGTGTCTGTGTGCATTTTTTGTCCACACTGCTTCCTGCTTTTAGTTCAAAGTAGTCATAGTGAACTTTTAAAATAATTAATAATGGTTTTAGCTATGAGTCAAGATTCATGGATGAATAACAGACATATTGAGTAAAGAAATCCTGCTGCTTTTGACATGGCGGAAGAAAGCAAAGAGGAACTAATATTTTGTTCCTAAAATATTTACTGTTGTATTATTTCTCTGGGTTTTCTGGGTTTGCTGCACGTTTTCATCTTCAGTGTAAGCTAGAATTTGAATGTAGCCAATGCCTTTCTGACAGGAGGCAATCACGTGACATTTGGCCACACCTTACTTACTGGCTTGTTGTTAGAACAGCACAATAGTGATGGAAATTTTTTTCTTGCCTCTTTTCACTGAGTCACATAATTTGGTTTAGTCGACTCACCCAAAAGAGTCGACTCTTCTTTTGACTCCCCAAAATGTTGCTGGTATTTCCCCCACCTGTCAGTTGTTCTTGCTGTTTACTGTACACCGAAAAGTTGCTTTCGGCTGCTCCCTGTTCGGGGTCGCCACAGCGGACCAACTGGTCCGCACAACAACTTGGCACAGGTTTTACACCGGATGCCCTTCCTGCCGCAACCCTCCCATTTTTCCGGGCTTGGGACCGGCACTGCATCCAGTGGCTGGGGTTGAGGCATTGGCTGGGAATCGAACCCGGGCCTTCCGCATGATAGGCGAGAAACCTACCACTGAGCCACCAATGCCTTACTGTACACCACTGTATAATAAAATAAATAATTGTTCACTTTGTTATAGTTTGCATTGCATTTGCTGTATATATAAGAAACTATTTAAATATATGTAAAAAAACAACAACAAGGTGGTGCATCATTACACTGACAAATAGCCTACGGTAAGAATTCCGATATATATTTATTTTGCCACCTGTAGTTTAACTGTAATAAATTTTTAATATGTGTCTCAATGCGAGTCTTGACTTGAACTGGCTCTGAATGTGCCAAACAGCTCAGATTCACTTGATTCTTTTTGCTGACAGTGGTACAGTGTGTGATTAATTGCATTATACAGTCATCAACTTGTAGTAGAATCACAAAACATTCTCAGTAAGAGCCTCACAGTATCCAAAACAGGTTTCCAAAAAATCTGCCATTTCAAAGATGTGAGTAAACCTATAGAGCCAAAACAAAGAGTCAGCTTGTCCTATGAATGACCCTACATCCTTGGTTAAGGCTAATGTGAACTGTATAATAGTTTAAATAAATTATTTTAATAATAAGGATCTTATTTTATTTAAAATAATCTATATCTCTGAATGTGTGCTGTGTTATCTGGCACCAAGACGTTAGCAGCAGATTCCTTAAGTCATTTAAACAAGTTGTGAGGTGAGGCCTCCATGGATCGGATTTGTTTGTCCAGCACATCCCTCGTCACAGTCGTACAGATCTTTACACTTGTTTACTTGCTGTCTAATTGTGACAGGTGCCACTGTAATGAGATAATCAATATATAAATGAATAAACAATTCATCAGCATCTGGTCCACTGATGGGAGAGAGAAAACAGTATGTGCACAAGTGTAAAAAGTGTGTGTGTGTGTGTGTGTGTGTGTGTGTGTGTGTGTGTGTGTGTGAGTGATACATGCAAACTAGGTCATACCAATGTCACTGCTATGTACCAACCCAATACCCAAATGAAAAATTCAACTTAGTCTGACCAGCTACTAGCTGCAGAAACACAGACTGAAATAGTCAAACTGGTTGCCAGTTCTGCTTAACTGCTTATCTTTAACAGCTTTGATGTGCTGAAGTTTCTGAATTACTACTAATGTTTCATCATGGACAAGTTAAGAAAATAATGCAGCATATACGCAACTCAAACATTAATTTTTCAGTTTGGTCAAGTAAATAAAAAGCTGTAAATTTACTTACCAGCTGGTAAAGGTGGTAGATGGTAGAAGGTGGATTTTTCAGTGAGGTAACATCTGGCCAGTGATGGTCTCTTTTCACTGTAGAAAATAGCATAGAGGCTTGTGAATAATGTATAATAACAGATAGACCACAGTCAGTAACCATATACCTAAAAGAGACAATTTAATATAGCATAGTATATGCTATATGGCTAAAGGTATGTGGACACTTGACCATCACACAGATACATGCTTGGCAATAATATGGAGCCGATCCTGCCTTTGCTACTTTAAAAGCTTTCCAATAAATTTTTGAGCATCGCTGTGGGGATTATTTTCCCATTCACCCAGACGAGTATTAGTGAGGTTGGGCACTGATGTTGAGCAAGAAGGCTTGGTGTTCCCTTTGTGTTCCAAAAGTGTTTACTCCGGTTCTTCCACCCCAACCCAGGTCGTTCTAGGTTTGTTCCAACAAAAGTAAATATTAATGCTACAACATACAAAGATAATCTAAACAATTGTGTGCTTTTAATTCTGTGGCAACAATTTGGGGAAGAGCCAAATATGGGATTTGTGATAGCCAAGTGCCCACATTCTTACGATCATAGACCGTACCAACAAGCTGTAGAACTAAATAGTACCCATAGATGGCAGTACAAATCTAATCTAACGTCAAAGTGAGCGGCAAAGAAGACGCGTGTTCTCGCGAGAGTTTCTTTATGTCGTGAATTAGTTTTCAAACATGGCTTCCGAATCTGAGGCGGGCGCCGCAGCTGTTGTTGAGGGAGAATCCGCGGAAAGGCGAGTTTCAATGAAAATTACGTTGAATATACATAATATACATTAAATATTTGCAAAAAGTGCTACACGGATAATATCTAGCCAACTTTTGCTTTGAGCGCTTTAATTCAAGAGCTTCACACGGAGTTTAAAACAGTAAACAGTTCCATTGTAATGACTCTTTATGCTAGTTAGCAATATTCACAGCACAGTAAAAAAGTGTCTCGCTGCAGACGAGTAAGAATACGGCTGAACTGTATACGTTAACTTTTCTGAGGGATTAAAAATGTGTAAATATAACGACTTAAACAAGTGAACTCGCCTGTTGACTTGCTCTATAGAACTGAACAGTTTCTGTGCACCTTTGCAGAGATGCTTCATTAGGAGACTTAACGGCAAGCATGGAGTCTGAGTCCTCCAGTGGAAAAGAGGCTGTGGTAGGTTTCTAAGCACACGGAAACTCCCAGGAACATGAATTCATGCAGTTTTTAAAAGATTCATTGATTGGTTAATTAGTGTGTGCTCATCTAGGCTTATATCAGGGTTGCACAAACTTTCTGACCACAAATGCAAACATTGAATTTCTTATACCAAGCCTTGACCAGATTTATAATCTGTAATCTGTATAATTGTAAGATCACAATCCCATTTGTAAATCGAGCAATTCCCGGTGAGATTGCAGATGCTTTTGTGTTTTTCAGGTGAGTGAAGGTCCTGAGGGTACAGACACACAAACAGGCTCAGGAGATGAGGAGAACGGACGACAGCTGGGTGAAATCGAGCTCCAGTGTGCGCTGTGTATGAAGTGGTTCACGGCAGACACATTTGGCATTGACACTGCGTAAGAATTTTGCCAGACATATTTCAGTATGAAACTAAAGCTGAGAAGTTGAGGGTTAGAAGGCTACTGACTGTCAGTGCTGGGGAATTTAACTCTCATCCTTTAAAGGATGATTGTGTTTGCTGTGTGGTCATCAGAGAAAGAGAAAATTATGTTCAGTGTTTTGCTCTGGTCTTCAGGATCATGCCTGTTGAAAAAGAAATGCATCATGTGCCCCAATTCTGCACTGACTTTGGTTTAATCAAAATGCACTCTTTTTTTGGCTACTAAATATTATACACTGCCCATCCAAAACAAAAGTCTCACACACTAATATTTCATTGGACCGCCTTTAGCTTTGATTACAGCACACATTTGCCATGGCATCGTTTCGCATAAGCTTCTGTGGTGTCACAACATTTATTCCCGTCCAGAGTAGCATTAATTTTCCGGCAAGATCTTGTATTGATGGGAGAGTCAGACCGCTGCGCAAAGTCTTCTCCAGCATATCCCAAAGATTCACGATTCACGAATAGATATTTTAAATTATGAGCTTTATTTGAAGCTGTTATCGAATGCCAAACTCTGATCATACATGCTTCTGTGAAGGACAAGTGTGTGTAAAGGTTTTTTCCCCCCTTTTTTCTTTCCATACAGGACCTGCCTTCCATTCATAACCAATTATGTGTTCCACTGCAATGTGTGTCATCACAGCGGAAATACATACTTCCTGAGAAAGCAAGCGAGTGAGTGTTGTGCGTCTAGTCTATCTACAGTTTTAAATATTTAGTCCGAAGAACATTACTTTAGATTTCTGTTACTGTTCATTAAAACGGTCCTCAGATCTGAAGGAGATGTGCCTCACTGCTCTGGCTAATCTGACATGGAGGTCACGGACTCGCGAGGATCATCCCAAGACCATGTTTTCCAAAGATAAGGTAATATCTTTAATAAGATCTCACTTGCAGACAGTATAGTATGGATGGGGTAAATAAATTCTTTGATATTAATAGTCTCAGGAAAGAGGTAAATTTTACGTCAATCTTTTGAAAAATGTCTATTTTCCAGGATATTATTCCCTTTATTGATAAGTACTGGGAGTGTCTGACAACTCGCCAGAGACCAGGAAAGCTCACATGGCCGAATAATATAGTAAAGACTATGGTAAGTAGATTTAATTCTCATTTTTGTCAGTTTTAGTTCACTGGACCATATTTGCAGTTTATGTGAAGTCATCTATCTATCTATCTATCTATCTATCTATCTATCTATCTATCTATCTATCTATCTATCTATCTATCTATCTATCTATCTATCTATCTATCTATCTATCTATCTATCTATCTATCTATCTATCTATCTATCTATCTATCTATCTATCTATCTATCTATCTATCTATCTATCTATCTATCTATCTATCTATCTATCTATCTATCTATCTATCTATCTATCTATCTATCTATCTATCTATCTATCTATCTATCTATCTATCTATCTATCTATCTATCTATCTATCTATCTATCTATCTATCTATCTATCTATCTATCTATCTATCTATCTATCTATCTATCTATCTATCTATCTATCTATCTATCTATCTATCTATCTATCTATCTATCTATCTATCTATCTATCTATCTATCTATCTATCTATCTATCTATCTATCTATCTATCATCATCTATCAGAGTAAAGAGCGTGATGTATTCCTTGTGAAGGAACATCCTGACCCTGGAAGTAAAGATCCTGAGGAAGACTACCCTAAGTTTGGTCTGCTTGATCAGGTATTGTTCCTAACGCCTGATTTTTGCCTTTATAGTGCATTCAGAAATTAGGACTTCTTCCTAAATTTATGTTGCAGCCTTAATACAGAACATGCTCATATATAAAATGGATTTAAAAAAAAAAAATATTCTTATTGTTTGAGAGGATTCTGTACCTTGAGTAACGTTCACATAATCTACAAACGTTATGAAGTCAACAAAATTGTCCACAGATGTCTGCATCATTCTTAAATATAAATATGTAAAATGTAAATATAAAAACTGACAAAGCAGCAGGAATCTTGTTGGAACTGGAGCCAAAGCCAAGAGTTTTATTTAGGGGAAGTGACTAAAAAAACAAGCTGAAGATCTCACTGACAGGTCTCCAGAAATTTCATGCGAAGACAATAGATCTGCAGAACTCCCTTATCTAAAGCATTCAGGATTATCTGACTCCATTGGAAAAGACACATGATGGTTTGCATGACATTTGCCAAATGACACTTAAGTATTCTCCAGGTCATAAGTACCAAATTTTATACTCTGCAAAATTTCTGCAAAGCATTTGAAGGAAACCGTGTGCTGTTCACTGTCGGAACTCGGAGCCCCCCTCTGAGAGGACACATTACAGGGTAGTTCTGAAGTCTTCTCCAATTATCTATTACTGCTGAATACTTATAAAACTTTACTAAATCTATAAAAATAAGAAACTTCTTCAGGCTTGGATGAGAAGAAGCAACTGGCTTTATTGTAGCAAGACAATAACACAAATGGTACTCAAATACACTGCGTCAGGCCTGATGTGGTCAAGTGTACCCCCTCATACAAAAATCCCCTCTATACTGGCATCCTTACCCCTCCTATCGCTTATTTGTCTCATGATTGTTTTGACTCGTTAGTAAACGTTTCTGTGAATTAATATACCTTATAAAAACAACCCCTCCTTTAGCATCTGTCTCTTTTTATATAACTGATGACCCAGTGGATACCAACCGCTGACCTTCAAGTTAGACACAGTGCTGTTTCATATTTGTTTAAGTGAGCTCTGCCTTATTATTACAAGTGTTAGTATAATTTATTAATATTAGTCACTGGTTACTAATAGTATCAGGAATTTATTTATTGTTATTATATCTCATACACTTGTATAATTGTATTGTGAGGATCACTGTGGTTATCTGACAATTTAGTTATTTTCTCTGACTCTTAAGGGAGGATGCTATCTTTATTTTCTTGCTTGTGACTTAGTTACTAAAACTTATTTGCTCTCCTTTTGCTATGCTATGGTGCTCTCATGCACACTAGCCTGTTCTTTTCTGTCAGTTTATTTTAACTTACTTAACTTTAACTTAGTGCATGAAGTAAAAACTTAGTTTTATCACATATCAGGCCCTAGTTTCACCACATCTGTGCTTGACTGTCATTCACTATCTTTATACAGTAAATACAGTATTTTGGCATTTTTCTCACTTGTTTTAGTTGCTACCAGCCACTAGAATGGTTCTTTTTTTATACCCAGCCATCTTACGGGCCTACATAAGCATCATATCTCTTCAGCTTCTCATCACTCTGTTATGTCCGCCTCTACCGTGCTTCTGCATAATGTTTATATAGTGTATATGAAGTTTACTTCTAATTTTTACATAAGGCTGTTTTGCACCATCGTGCTGTCATGAGTCTCATATCTTATTGTTGTCATATTTGCGGGCTGTTATGGCCACTTCCTCTTCTATGCTCAAGGCACACTCTGTTCCTAGCTCCCTATCTAGTTAGCGAGGACATGTACGCAGTCTGTGTTGACCGACCTTTCTGACCTGCTTTCCTTTCTTGAATTTGCTAGAAACATGGACATTAGATGTGGTCGTTTTATTTATATATATATATATATATATATATATATATATATATATATATATATATATATATATATATATATATATATATATATATATATATATATATATATATATATATATATATATATATATATATATATATATAAAAATAACTATTTTAAGCTACTTCTCACTATATGGTTAACTTTTGCCATAGCTGATAACTCATAATTCTATTGCTTAAGCACAGATTAAGATAGAGGAGATTAATATATGTAAAGCAAAATAAGTAAAGATTAAAATTAAAAATTAACTCTGGATTATGGATTAGATTTGATTTAGTTTAACTGAGTAAATTTAAGAATTAAAAATGATCTTTTGATTTAATGATTAAAGTAGATTATAATTATAATTATGAAAATGAGTACACTTTTCAGAAAGATTTCACCATTTCACCCCTCTGTCTCGTATCTTTTTTTTTTTCCCTCACTCACTATCCTGTCTTACAACCAGTTGCTATCCTTTTTCCTCTTTCTCTCCATTATGTTCACCCCTCTGTAAACTGGCACAATTTTGTATTGTAAGTTTTGTACTGTAATTCTAGTTATGTACACCTACATAAGTTTAGGCTGCACCTTTCTAGAACACACACATCATTAATTGTGCCATTCTAATCCACCATTTTAACATACTCTCAAATAATAGCAATATTAATAATAATAAAAATTGACAAACCCTCAGCTATCAATCGCGAGGGAAAATTCCCACTCTGCCCGCACTTTTGTGCAACAGTGTATACAGAGCAAGGAAACATACATGCATACATATATGACATGAACAAATAGCATGTGCATGTGTTCATTAGTTCAGGTCCACCACCAATAGTGTGTTGGATGTAGCTGGTATATCCAGCGGGGCAATGGTAGTTGGAATTTATTTATTTATTTATTTATTTGTGTGCGCACATGCAATGAAGCTCCTATATTCCCATTCATATGCGAAGGGCTTAAGCGCCGCCTTACAGCAAGCACTTCTGAATCAGTTTCTTTTCACAGATGAAAAACATAGGAGGTCCATATAGGGTACTCCCAGAAATAGACATACTGGAGAACGGTTTGCTGTTGAATGTGGCAGGAGATTAGATACGCATGACGTTTGTGGCCATAGGCTTGGGCCATTGAAATGGCGCGATGTAGCCGGTATGAGTGGACTCGACAGGGTAGCCTGTTACTGAGTTGGTAATCTGTTTCCCACTTGTGGTCAATCCACGTTCCATTGGAAAACATCATGGTCACATAGGTCAGAAGGTGTGACACTGGACAGGTGTCCTCAATCAGCGAATAGGAATGCCAGCAGATGGGTTGTACATGGTCTGGAGCAAGCCACAGGTGTTCGATCCCATCTTGTTCTTCCAGATCTACCAACAACTTGAAGCAGGCTGCACACTGGAAGCACTGAAACGTGTAGACAAACCCGTTGGTACATGGCTCCAGCACGGCACACAATGCATTATAAAGCCATCGGTGTTGACACCGCAGTTGACCACCGCGATTCGCCATAGTCCTGCTCACAACACTTAAACCAAGATAGTGAAAACATAGACAGACATGGACATGAAGAGAGACAAATAACATGGAACTGACAACAACAACAAAGACTCTGGGCAATTTTTCAGGTTTCAAAGTCGTCTTCTTCCTCCTTTAACACAGAGGGTCCTTAAAGGGACCTTCAAATCGTGGTTCTTTCCAATACTTACGCTTGAACGCGTTGATGTATATGTAGTCTCCAGGCTCTACTCGGTGTAGCGGCTCCTCTACCTCAGTGCTGTGTACCGCTTCACCAACCTGTGAACAGTGTTCTGGGGATCTGGGTTAGATGATGTACATAACTTGACATTTCACCCTCGAGTTGATCCATCCACGCAGAAAATGAGTTGAGCTCTCGCCAGAGGCTGCATTTCCAAGTCATTTTGTAATTTCAGAAATTGTGGGGATCTGAAACCACAGGAGTTTCCACCACCGCTACCTGATTTACTGGTCTCAATCATGCATCAGCCACCATTTGCCTGGGTTGGGCTTCCTGATCGGAAAAATTGGAGTTTTTGCACGGGCTCCGAGTTGGAATTAACACTCCTGCTTTCACTAGTCCTTCTATTGTAGGTTTTATTCCTTCTATAGCTTGCTGTGACAGCGTGTACTGCCGTTGATATGACAGCTGAATGTTTGGTTTCAATTTACTAATCCTGAAGATTTTACTAATCCTACATCTGTGGAATGTTTCATCCATAACTGCTCTGGGACTCTTGCTAAAGCTTCCTCTTTCTCCTGGGGACTAAGCTCCTGCTCTTCCTCTGTTTGGGGCATCTGCACCTGTACTTCTACTGCTTCTACTCTAAACTGGACTTTGGTTTGCTGGCTGACCATTGCATGGGTTGCTATTACTTGTTCTACTGTTGTCACCTTTATTCAAGATATCTCCTATCTTCCGATATTTCTACCTTTTGGATTTCCTGTCTGCATCTAATCTTTCATCTGGCTTGCCTCCCTCATCATTGGCCCTATGTCTTTTGATTCAAAGTCTTGCCTGATCGTTAGAATGATGTGAGGAGCTGCCTCTAGTATTTTATACCAGCCTTCCACTTTTTCTGGAAACTCTATTCCAGCTGTAATTCCTTGTTGGCCTATTATGATGTCCATAACTTTGAAGCTGTAGCTTTGTCCTTCCTGCTGTTCTTCCCAGACAGATTCATATTCTTCTTCATGTCCTTCCTCATCATATTTAATAGTATAGTGCCAGGGTTCTCCAGGGGTATCAATGTGACCTGTACTCTTGTAAGTCCACAATGTATTTTTGCTCCTAGTTTACACAACACCTCTCTTTGAAGGAGATTGACTGGTGTATCTGGTAAATAAAGTCATGAGGCTTGTACTGTAATTCCCTCCACTGTTATCCATTGTGGCTCTGTAAATCGCAAAGTCAGCTCTTTCTGCTGTCTCGCACCTTTTTCCATCCTAATCCTCCTCTTCATAGAGCAGTGTCATTTGCACGTCTCCTGCTATTTGCATTCATCTTTTATTTCCCTCCTGTCGGATGCTATGTTCTCTTTCCTCTCATGCTTCTGGGTAGCCTTCTGCTCCTTTTCCTTCCTCCGCTTCCTTCCTCTGCTCGGCCTTTCCATGTTCATTTCTTCCTCCCTGTTGGCTACTGCATTCAGCACTGGGACTTCTCTCACCTTTAGGCTCTGCAGCGAGCACTTTCAGTGTTTGTCTGGCGCCTTTAAGGAATTCTGTCGTATCATCTGGATCTGACAGTGTTCTTGTTTTCCTCCTAATATGATCTGATTCAAGTGGGGTACTGTGAGGCTGCCCCAGTATGCTCTTGATTTCTGGAGGAGTTCATCTTCCCACTAAAGTGTTTGTCACTGTTCAGTTTCTTCGCTCCCTTTGCATCGTCATTTTGGTCTTCCCACCTGACTGTCAACTTTGGGTGGCTGGTTTCTTCATTTCCCTCTGGCACCGTTTCATTACTCCTGTTATTTGTCCCTTCACTATTTCGAAGTCCACTTTTCCTTGAGCATGGAAACATGGGGTATATTCCCCTCACGGCAGGAGCAAGTGTGCAATCCTGATTATATGGTGGTGGCCATCGATGCTCCATGCATTTCTCCCATGAATGGGCTGTTCCTTTCCATTCCCTTTGCTGTCCAAGTTCTAGCATCTCTTCTGTCACTCCTCTTTTTCAGGTTTTTCCATTTTCCTTTTCCTTTCCTTCCTTTCTTGTCCTTCATTCTCAAACCACTGTATAATTTCTAATTACCTCTTTTGTCTTTTTGCTGTTTTTGTTTTTAGCTTCTCCCCATCACTCTATCCTGGATTTTATTTTCATGCACTTCATCACCTCAAATGTTCCCTCTATGTGTTACTGCAGCTCTCCTTTTGTCCAATCATGCCATTTCCTCTTGTATTTCTTGATGTCTTTGCTTACATCCATGTATTTTGCCATTATAACTCCAGCAGGTGTGAGAAGACTCGTTCCTGTCTTCATTATGTGTTTTCTTATCACTAAATCTCGGGGCTGGGTTTCTTTTTATTATGGACCACATTGGATGGGTGTGTTTATCCGCCTTACTGGTTTCACTGTGTACTGCTTAACTGCAATTATACTTAGCAGTTTATCAGTGTAGTAGAATATCACAATTATAATATAATCCAACAATAATGCTAATAATATTGCAAGGTATTATACTACTGTACCACAACTCTTGTACCACACAACTGCACTACAATATTATATCGCTTTAACACTTGTCGTTATTGTAATCAATTGTCAGTCAATTTATCACCACAGTCTGAAGTGAGCATTAGCAACAGGCTAAAAAGGAAGGAAAGAGAAGAAGGCTTTCTTGGAACATTTAACCTTAGTGATATATATGCAGTAAAATCCACAAAAGGTCAAAAAGTCAATTTAATTAGAACCATTAAAATTCACTGAAACAGGAAAATTTTGTAAAAGTTGTAACCAGGAAGTATCAATTAATAAAAATAAAATAATTCTGTAATCAATCGTTAATACTAATTCAATAATTAAATCAATAATTCAATGTTTATTCATCAACCAGCAGTACTGCAGCTCATGCATCAATCGCATAGAAATATCAGTAACCCATGCAATGTATCACCAGCAATGAATCCAGTGCAATGAAACAGCAGCAATCAAATCAATGCAATGAATCAATCAAGAGACAATAATTAAATCAATAAATCAAAAGCTAATAAACCACAAAAAATCATATAGGAATAAGCAATCAATTAACAAACAGGAATCAATACTCAATGTACTCAATATTCAATATAGTCTTTACTCAATAACCTCAATAACTACTTAATATTACTGCACCCCCACAAAATTTAATGCACCAGTAGAATTCAAAATTGTTGCCATTTCCCCCAGGGGGCACCACTGCTTTCTATTTGTGTGGGGTATGAGTGGTGCGCGTGTATGTGTGCACTATCCAAGTACACGCGGGGTGCAGGTGCAGGAGTGTGAACTGTGTGTGTGTGTGCACACGATTATCAGTCTGCATGTGTCGATGCGCACATCCGCGTCCATCTAAAAATAGCTCACTGAAAGTTGTAATGAACAGGTATCGCAGTTGCGGCACAGTCAGCGATGAAGCGCCAGAAGCAGCAACATATGACTTTAATGTCATCATGGATGAAAAGAAAGAAAGGAGCTGTGAGTTGGTTGATTCAGTAAATTAGCTCAGGTCAAGATAATCATATTTGCTGTCTAAACCTGTTGATGTTAGTCTAACGTTGACTGAGCTAACGTTAACATACACTATTGTTGCTAGGTAACTTCAGACTGTTAGCTAAATATTTAATGTAGATTAGACGATTCTGTGTATCATGAAAATGAGTTCACTTTAAACTCAGACTCTGGATGCTAGTTTAATGTTAGATTCAATATGATCACAACTCATTTGTTTTCAGAGGACAGATGAGGTGGATAGTTAGGATGCATGGAGAGATGGGATTGAATGGATAGATGGAGGACAGTGAAAAATGTTCATTATATTAAAGTTAATTTTTGAAGTTTGTGAGATTGTGTGACAATCTTGCATCCTGTGTACCAAATAAGTAGTGTATCTACAGAGTGTTACTTCCTACCCTGCTATAATAGTGTTGGGTGCATAAAAATAATCTACTTTAGATATTTATGCTGCACAGAGAATTAGCACCAGGAATGTAAATATTTTAATTTGTTCATTAACTTGGTCAACTTTGGTTGTTAATGCATGAAAGACAATTATTAAAGTAATGATCAATATTTTCATATAATTACATATTAATTTTGCTCAAAGTCAAGTCAAAGAAGCTTTGTCACTTCAACCAAATATAGCTGAAGCAGTACATGGTGAAATGAAACAACGTTGCTCCTGTACCAGAGGTGCTACACATAACAAAAATCAAAATACAGGGTGACGCAGACAAGCATGAAGCTAAACTAAGGTGCAGAATTTTTAAACTAAACATACCACATAAGTACAGGGAATGACAAGACAGTGCAGACAAACAAAACTCATAATGCCCACTGTGTGCAAAAAAAGAACAGTATTGTCCAGTGAGTGCAAGAATAGCAGCAGAGGTAGTTAACAAAGATATAATAATCCAAGTTATGGTACAAATATTAAAGTGATGTGTGCATGTAAACAATATCGTGTGTGTATATGCATATGTGTGTGAGTTCTGATCAGTGCAGTTCAGTTCAGTGTGTGTGTGTGTGTGTGTGTGTCCATGTTCCTCCGTTTAGTTCAGGTCTCTGTTGAGACACCTGATTGCCTGAGGGAAGAAGCTGTTCAACAGTCTGGTTGTGTGGGCTCAAATGCTACGGTACCTCTTTCCAGACGACAGGAGGGTGAAGAGTGTGTGTGTGGGGTCATCCACAATGCTGTTTACTTTGCAGATACAGCGTGTGGAGTAAATGTCCATAATATAGGGAAGAGAGACTCCGATGATCTCAGCTGTCCTCACTATCCGCTGCAGGGTCTTGCGATCCGACATGGTGCAATTCCCAAACCAGGCAGTGATGCAGCTGCTCAGGATGCTCTCGATGGTCCCTCTGTATAAGGTGGTCAGGATAAGAGGTGGAAGATGAGCCTGACGCTGCTGGGCTGTCCTGGTGATGGAGCTGGTCTTGAGCGACCAGGTGAGGACCTCCGCCAGGTGAACACCAAGGAATTTAGTGCTCTTGACGATCTTCATGTTGGACCTGTCGATGTCCAGTGGAGAATGGTCACTCTGTGCTCTCCTGAAATCAACAACCTTTTCTTTCGTTTTCTCCACATTCAGAGACAGGTTGTTGGCTTTACACCAGGCTGTTAGCCTCTGCACCTCCCCTCTGTATGCTGACTCGTCGTTCTTTCTGATGAGACCCACCACGGTTGTGTCCTCAGCGAACTTAATGATGTGGTTGGAGCTGTGCATTGCTGCACAGTGATGAGTCAGCAGGGTGAACAGCAGTGGACTGAGCATGCAGCCCTGAGGAGCTCCAGTGTTCAGTGTGGTGGCGCTGGAAGTGCTGTTCCTTGATCCGGACTGACTGAGGTCTCCCAGTCAGGAAATCCAGAATCCAGTTGCAGAGGGGGAGGTGTTGATGCCCAGCAGGCTCGGCTTCTCGGTCAGGTGCTGAGGGATGATTGTGTTGAATGCTGAACTGAAGTCGATGAACAGCATTCGTACATAAGTGTCCTTATTTTCCAGGTGTGTGAGGGACAGATGTTGTGCTGATGGCATCATCCGTGGAGCGATTTGGAAAATACGCAAACTGCATGGGGTCTAGTGATGGTGGCAGCATGTCCTTGATTTGCCTCATGACGAGCCTCTCGAAGCACTTCATGATGATGGGTGTGAGTGCAACGGGAAGGTAGTCATTGAGACAGGACACTGGAGACTTCTTTGGCACGGGGATGATGGTGGTGGTCTTTAGGCACGTTTGGACGATGGTGCTGCTCAGGGAGATGTTGATGTCAGTGAAGACACCTGCTAGCTGTTCTGCACATTGCCTGAGCACTCTGCCAGGAATGTTGTCTGGTCCAGCTTTCCGTGGGATAACTCTGCAGGTGGGTTTTCCTCACGTTGGCCGTGGTGAGACAGAGCACCTGGTCCTCTGGAGGAGGGATGGTCTTCCTCGCCGTCACCTTATTCTGTGCCTCAATCCAAGCATAGAAGTTGTTGAGCGCATCTGGGAGGGAGGCATCACTGTCACAGGCAGGTGGAGCTGGCCTGTAGTTGGTGATGGACTGGGTGCCTTGCCACATGCACTGACCTGGAAGTGGCCATGGATTCTCTGGGAGTGTGTACGCTTTGCCTCCCTGATGGCTCGAGCCAGTTTAGCCTGTGCTGTTCTTAGGGCATCCTTGTCTCCAGCTCTGAAGGCAGAGTCCCTGGATTTTAGCAGCATCATGCACTTTTGCGGTTATCCATGGCTTCTGGTTGGAGCGTGTGGTGATGGATTTGGAGATGGTCACGTCATCGATGCACTTGCTGATGTAGCTGGTCACTGATGACATATATTCCTCCAGATCTGTGGTATCGCCTTGGGTTGCAGCCTCCCTGAACATGTCCCAGTCAGTGCACTCAAAACAGTCCTGAAGTGCAGAGATGGCTCCTTCTGGCCAGGTTTTAACCAGTTTCAGAACCGGTTTAGAGCATCTGACGAGTGGTCTGTATGCTGGAATCAACATAACAGGGATGTGGTCTGAGTAGCTGAGTTGGGGATGGAGCTCCGTGCGATATACGCTGGGAATGTTTGTGTAAACAAGATCCAGCGTGTTCACTCCTCTGGTAGCAAAGTCCAAATGCTGATGACATTTAGAGAGAAAAGACTTGAGATTTGCATGATTGAAACCTCCAGCGATAATAAACAGTCCGTCTGGGTGAGCATTCTGCGGCTCGCTAATAGCGCCAAAGAGCTCACACAGAGCCTCTTTAGCATTAGCGCTTTGGGGAATGTACACTCCAACGATGAATACGGTGGTAAATAAAATGGTCTGCATCGAACAGTCACAAACTCCACTAGCGATGAACAGAAACTAGAAACAAGCACAGAGTTCTTGCACCATTCCGCGTTGATGTAAACCCATAAGCCACCTCCGAGTCTTACCGCACTGCACTTGCTGCTGTCTATTCAACAATAGCGGCCCCTATTAAACAATAAAGAAAATGACATTTTGTTTATATACATAGTTTAGTAGCCTACTATTCTTTTTGCCAGAATTTATCATTATAGTCAACTTAATTATTTCCTGGATTCTGTATCACTGTAGTCTCTAAATGTATGTAAATGCAGGAAATGGGGAGCTCATGGAGCTCATCAGTCACTCACTCTGGTCAGCATGATACCGATCCCATCCATCTTTACTCACAATAGGTGACCAGGAGTGGTATAGGTCAAAATCCAGCAAAGCTCAGAGTTTATTCTTATTCATGCATTCTCACACACGTACATTCTAATAATTAATAATTATGTGTATGGAAACTGTGCTTCTGACTTCTGGCCTTGAGTATCAGGAGAGTGGCTTACACACACACACAGCCTGAACAGCAAGTCATAACAAACCACACACACACTTTTATTTTAGTCTTACTCGAGCACATAACCTTCGGCATGTGCTCTTCGTGCTCTTCATGAGAGAGTATATAAAAGTATAATATTTAAGAAAAATTCACATTTCCAACTGTCTACACTTGATTTGACCACTCTAAGTGACGTTCCCTACTAATTCTCGACACAACTTATTTCCACTCATTTAACCACACTTAGCAATTTAACATTCATTTAACGTGTGTTAAGAATATCACAAATAGCACTTCCATCCAATACACATGAAAATATATACTTACCTATACTGACTATACTTACCTCATTTACCACCTCTCACCACACAAACATCAACAATCACTTATTTTATCACAAGCTTAGCCTCTCTCAGCAAAACACGAATCTCCAAAGCCCACTCCAATACGTACAATAATTTTACTTTGTTCGACTGTCAATATGACCATCAACATAACATAAATATAAATAATAAACTCTTTAACACACAAGGAGAGGAGGTCCTACTCCTTAGACTGACCAAACTGTCAGCCAGAGGGCCCTCTTCATCCCTACCAAGCAGGCCTGTTCTACCCTGAACAGCGGTATCTAGGGACAACTGTGCACTTTTCCACCTGCCTGTGCAGTCCTGGCTAGCAGGGTTTTCCAGCCCACTCACCAGCGGTATCTGCAGGAATTTTCTTTACCGGATCCTAACACCATTCGCCCGTTCAGACATATTCACAGAGTATCTCATCACATCTGGTCACGCTCTTTACACTATGAATAGCAGTATCCACGAGACTTCCTTTCACACAGACTCTCTCAAACTACAGGTGGGAGTTAAATTATTTGCTTATTCTCATCCACTCCTTTCTCCACCACCCTTTTTAGATTCCTCACCTGAGGAATTAATTAAACAGGTGTCTGCTTACCTTGTTTTTGTTGTGGCTAGCCTCTGTAGCCCAGCAAGCGTGTGGTCCCAGTGCTGTTTATATCCCATACACTTGTATAATTGTATTGTGAGGATCATTGTGGTCGTCTGAAAATTATTTTCTAAAAACTTTTTTTTTTTTGGTTTTTCTCCTTTTTATTGCTATGCTATGGCTCTCTCATGCACACTAGCCTGTTCTTTTCTTTCAGTTTACCTTAACTTTCACGTATAAGGGCCTAGTTTCACCACATCTGTGCTTGACTGTCATTCACTATCTTTATACAGTAAATTATCTTTATACAGTATTTTGGCATTTTTCTCACTTGTTTTAGTTACTACCAGCCACTAGAATGGTTCTTTTTTTAATACCCAGCCATCTTACGGGCCTACATAAGCATCATATCTCTTCAGCTTCTCATCACTCTGTTATGTCCGCCTCTACCATGCTTCTGCATAATGTTTGTATAGTGTATATGAAGTTTACTTCTAATTTTTACATAAGGCTGTTTTGCACCATCGTGCTGTCATATGAGTCTCATATCTTATTGTCATATCTGTGGGCTGTTATGGCCACTTCCTCTCCTATGCTCAAGGCACACTCTGTTCCTAGCTCCCTATCTAGTTAGCGAGGACATGTATGTAGGCGGTCATTATATATACTATTTTAAGCTACTTCTCGCTATATAGTTAACTTTTGCCATAGCTGATAACTCATAATTCTATTGCTTAAGCACAGATTAAGTGAGATTTAATATATGTAAAGCAAAAACTAAAATTATCTATGGATTAGATTTGATTGAGGTTAACTGAGTAAATTTAATAATAAAAAATTCTTTTGATTTAATGATTAAAGTAGATTAGAATTATAATTTTTGAAAATAAGTACACTTTTCAGAAAAATGTTTAACATCACCCACTTCTATTTCTATTTTGAAGCATGGTGCTGGTAGCATCATGCTGTGAAGATGTTTTATTATCAGCAGTGAGACTTCTCCAGATTGAAGCAGTAGTGGCACCCTTGAAGCAAGCACAATCAAGTTTCAAAACAACAATACAAAACAATCAGGGAGACCAAAAAAAACCCCTAAAATATTGGCTTAGGGACAAGTCTGTATGTCCTTGCCTGGATGCTGTGGAAACGTGGCACTCCTCATCCGAGCTGATGAGCCTGAGAGGTTCTGCAGAGAGGAGCGGGAGAAGATCCAAAGCCAAGCTTATAGCATCAACCTTAAGCATGCTTCACACTATAAGGTGTTTCAAGAAGCGTTTGGAGTGAACAAAGTACTCAAAATTTGCCTTTTATAAAGCTTACCGGTTTAACCTAACAGAGCTTTTAATGAAACATGAAATTGTGAACATGTGCACTTGCTAAACTGCAGTGTTTATCATCTGTTTAAGGACTTGGCCAACATCGGACCGTCATATGACAGCCAAAAGCAAACCACCGCTGTTACAACAGGGGGCAGTCTGAATGGTAAGGCACCTGTCGAGCCACTCTAATGTGAATTCAAAGAAATGATTAACAGGAAAATCGGACATACACAAGACTAGCATATTCACGATGTTTGCTCCTTCACTTTTCACACGTGAGCTGTAATGTAGGCTGTAGATTATAAAATAAATTCTGTTCTGCTAAATCTGTTCTGCACAGACCTTCAAACAAATCGAAGAGCCATATTATACTTAAAACATGTTTTTGATTTTGTTTATTGTCCAGTGTACACATTGCTCCTATTACTATTTGTTATGCAATCACTGGTGTTAATGTTCTCATTAATGCCCTTGTTGAGCATGCACTTTAACACTTCTACATTATATTCTAGGTGGATCGTCATTTTCAGGTGAATATGTAACCTAACATCTGTGGCTTTTTGGAGCTCCGTACTGCTTTTCCATGCCCCTTTTTAATCCTTTTGCTCCTTGACTTTGTTTTCCTTATATAAAGCTTTGTGTGCTTGTTGTTTGTCTTCCTCCTGTTGGGATGTACAGTCTTCAACCTTCATCCTGACATTTCCACTAATTCTTGCTTATTTGTGCTTGCGCTTGTCCTCTTTGCCGCAAACAAATCAAATGGAAATTCATGTGCCATGGCCTTTGGTGTCAGGGCTTACCAAAATTCTGTCTGCACTGCTTTGAATAGAGATTTGTGTCTAATCCTGTGGTTATTAGATAACAGCCAAGCCCTGATCAGACCTCTGTCCTTGGCGGTAGGTGTCTTGAGTGTGCCTTTCATTTGAGTATTTTTCCCTAATTTTCTTTTTTCCCCTCCAAGTGTAACATAGGTGACAATTGAAGGACTTTGAGAATGTTTTCTGGACTTGGTTTTCCAAAAAAAGCATCACAGCACCATAACAAGCACAAGATGAGGCATAATCTCTAGTCTATAAAAAATTATTTCAATGTTAATAGTACTTGAGGATTGTTATTGGGAAACTGAGTCTTGGGTTCTTAAGTACAGATTCTCTTTCATTCTTCTTATTTAGTTTCAGAAAGTCTTCAGTGTTTATTATTATTTTCAAGTACACTGCTTTTTACTGGCTTAGGGGGTTTTCACCCAAAATCTGTTTGTCGAGTTGTCTGAAGCTCACATAATTTTAGTTAAAAGCTTTAGCTGAGGGGTGTGTAGAGAAAACAACACTCAAATATAAATTTCTTTTATTGGTCAGAAATAAAGTGAAGAAATATGTAAACAAACTTTTCTATGTGAGGGAATAAATCTTACATTTTAGCTAGGAGAACATAGACCCGGCAATAAATAATTGAATATCTGATTGATATGAACAGCTAGCTTAGGATATTTTTTGCATCTCAACCCTCATTTATTTTCTCTCTTTTTGTTTGTCAGTTGAAATATCCGCACTATATTGTATTCTTGCAGCACTCCAGCTCTCTCTTTGGCTCACTTTGTGTCTCTTGACTCTTGAGTTTGTGTTTGATGACTCGCTCTCAGTCTGGCTGCTTTGGCCTTCTGCCAAATGCGATTGCAATCGTCTTCTCACCTGAAAACATCAACCACAGTGAGGCAGAGAACACAGCAGGGTTCAGTTCAAACTGACTAAACGCCGCATATGTGAAAACATGTCAGTTTGTATCTCATTTGGATTATACTGTTTTGAGGAGCGGCACAAAAAATTTGTTAGATGCCCCTGACAAATGTTGTGGTTGGTGTTTTGTGTATTGAGATCTGCATTCATAAGCTCCTGTTTCCATCAAGGTGGCCTTCCTCCACCTGGTACGGGTAAAGGCCGAGGAGCCAAACGCAAGCAGCAACAGCAGCAGGATGGAGCCACTGCAGGAACAGCCAAAAGGACACGCAGGTACAAGTTATTTGATTTAACATGTTTATGCGCGCTCTTTAGTTGTACCTTTGCTCTGCTCTAATCAGTGTTTTCTTGCTCCCCAGCGACCCCTTGTTTTCAGCACAGCGCCTGCCTCCTCACGGCTATCCTCTTGAGCACCCATTTAACAAAGACGGCTATCGCTATATCCTGGCCGAGCCAGACCCCCATGCACCCGACCCGGAAAAGCTGGAGCTGGACTGCTGGGCGGGAAAACCCATCCCCGGAGATCTGTACCGAGCATGTCTCTATGAGAGAGTGCTGCTTGCTCTGCATGATCGAGGTATGTTAGCGAGCTATTTGTGTTGCTGGACTACTTGGAAATATATAATTGATATAGAATTATAATGAATAATTATGCAGCCTCTCCATCCTTTACATTAATGAATTGATCTCCACTTCCTGTTATGTTTTCTAAGCTCCCCAGTTAAAGATCTCTGATGATCGCCTGACTGTGACAGGAGAAAAAGGCTACTCGATGGTGCGAGCATCTCATGGGGTACGAAAGGGGGCCTGGTACTTTGAGGTGACCATAGACGAGATGCCCCCTGACACTGCTGCCCGCCTTGGTTGGTCCCAACCATTAGGTTAGTATGTAACGTAGTAAATAAGATACTTATTTTAGAGAGAACAAAAAATTCACTATCTTGTGTTACATGACCAAATGTAAGAAGCGCATTAAAATCTAGTTAAAGGTGCATTAGGTAAGCATATAGTGTATAGTACTGTTTTTCAAGATGCTTGGCCTTTCTGAACAACCAGCCTCCCCATTTCCACCCATGTCCACAAACTGCCCTCTGAATGTACATCTGCATGGCAAGTTGAGTGTCTATGAAATGACGCACAAACAGACCGTGAGAGAGTTTTCTGAATGGGTTTTCTCAGCCACTTGATATTCATCGCCAAGGACGTGGCTTAAGTTATTATCATTATTTTTGATTATGCTTTACATATCTTTCATGTTATTCAAAGAAGTATGTTACACATTCATGCATAGACTTTCATTTAATACCTGAAACTATGAGCACTGACACAGTGAATTGTAACTAGTAGTTCACGTTGAGTGGCTTACCATCTAATTATGTTTTTAACCACAGTATTGCTCTAGTCAAATTAAGACCTTTTGGTTGTTGCTGTATGTTGTAGGTAATCTTCAGGCTCCTCTTGGCTACGATAAGTTCAGTTATTCGTGGCGCAGCAAAAAGGGCACACGCTTCCATCAGTCCATTGGGAAGCATTATTCCGATAGTTACGGACAGGGAGACGTCCTGGGCTTCTTCATCGAGCTACCGGACAGCACAGAGATTGCAAGGGCACTGCCCGACACTTACAAGGACAAAGTATGAGCAGAGCACAATTGCTCTCTCTTGAAATTCTTTTCTAAAATAAAAACAAAAAAAATTGTTGAGCAACTTAATCAATATTCTCTTTCTTACAGGCACTGATTAAGTTTAAAAGCTACCTCTACTTTGAGGAGAAGGATTATGTGGACAAGGCAGAGAAGAGCTTGAAGGCAGTGAATAACAGTCGAGTGAGTAGCACATCCTGTTCTAAAGTTGCAAAATTTCCCTTGGAATTTGCCTTCACAAATGCTTTGTGTCTGAATAAATCTTTCTAGTTGATTTTTTACAAGAACGGCGTGAATCAGGGGCTGGCTTATGAGAACCTGTTTGAGGGAATGTATTTCCCTGCCATATCACTCTACAAAAATTGTCAGGTACTTTCTTCTTTACTGTTTATTCTTCGAACAAGAAGTCGCTTTACATTATAGGAATGGACTTTTTGTTGTACACAGGATGGTGTTGTAGTGGTTGACAAAACAGTACCACAAGATGCACCAACCCGGGACAAGATTACATGTTTGGCTATTAGGTTTTTATTTTTTTTATTATAAGTTGCCCAATGAAAAATGAGGTTGTGAGGTTTTTTTTCTTATGTTCAGAAACCAGAGAATGCTGCAACTACAGCACTTATTCCAAATCCCAGGGCTTGCTGCAATGGACATCAGCTTAACTAACATGATGTAACTAGTCAACGTTGTTTAAGTGCAGCCTGCCTTCTTCCACTTAAACAAGCTCACAGACATGCATCTTGTGCAACTAGTGTCACTGTGATTGACGGGTGAAGGGAGAAACCGTATACCATCCTTTCCACATCACTTGGATTTCAGCTTGTGATCTGTTGTCATTCTGGAGCTTTTAAAATCTATTTAGTGTGATGCGGTAAGGAGGATATATGGAGGAATTGCAGCTCCTAGAGCCGAAACATTGTCCAATGACTTGCTGACTAATCGTCATACCTCATACACTTTTTAAAAGGATAATGGATAATGCCTTTGCGGTTTTTTTCCATATATTATTTCTATACATTCATATACTTTTGTATTTGTAGTCTGTTATTACCTTATATAGCAGCAAATAAGCACAAGATTTAGGTTTTTGCTGGATCGTCCCATTATTTTTCCAGATGAACCTGCAGTTCAGTGTAAGAGACTCTAGGAGGTGACACTGGCAGTGTAATCAACTGTTTTTTTTTTTGTGCAGGTATCAGTGAATTTTGGACCACATTTCAAACACCCACCAAAAGACGTCAAGTTCCAGCCAGTGAGTACAGTAAATTCATTCATACATGGTGGTTTATGTTTATTTATTTTATGTTTTGGAGTTTCCTGAGCTGTGTTTTATGTTCAGATGAGTGATATGGGCTGGGGTGCAGTGATCGAACATTCTCTAGCAGACATCCTTTACCACGTGGAAACGGAGGTAGACGGCCGGCGCAGCCCCCCATGGGAAGGTTAACCGCAGATTTCTTCAGCTGCACACGTTAAAGGAAAGCATGATGTCTGGGTACTGGATCTGTACCATGTGGCTGATTTACCACAGGCAATTCTGACATGTTTTCTCGTACTAAGAAAAGAATGGAAAACCCATTTCTCTTAAACTGATTTATAATGGAAACGGCTTAATAATCGTTTAAAATATGCAAATTTATCATGAGATTTTAATATCACCACTGTAACATGTTTAGACGGACACGAGGGAACGCTTACTGTGGTGTAGATTGTTTATAGTCAACACTCTCTAATGTTGCTGTAATGTTTTACAGCTGTTTCTTAACTGTAACTACGATCAGTCATTTCCGTTAAAAGTATAACGCTGTTTAGTTAGAAAAAAAAAAAAGATTACTGTGGTATAAACGGACTGAAAAAAAAAACATTTCAGGATGTGCTGTAATTGGAAAATAATCAGCTTTGTAGCACTGGAGCAAAGAGCAATTCAATGTGCTGCAGAGGAAGAGTTGTACCTGTGTATAGCTTAAATTACACATAACTAACATAAATACTTTATTGTCGAGACTAAATTATAATTATGAATTGAGTTAATGGGTTTTGTGTTGTTTTTGTTCATTGTAATGAAACATGTCAGTTCTTGTCAATGGTTATTGCACAGACATTACAGATGCGCTGGGTAGAATTCAGTTGAAATACGCTAGAACATTCCTTTAATGTGAAGCCCTTACCCTTACCCATGGGGCTAATACACTTCTAAACGCCCAAATCACAACTGTACTTCATCTCTTTCATTTTTCACTCGTCAATGAATCTGCTGTGCAAAGTACACAGCATCTTTCAGAGGAATGTAAGGCTCAGAGAAATTTCTAGTGAGTGAGGAACATTTGGACATTTATTACACTGTTAAATCATGATCCTGAGTCTGTACCGTTGACGGTGAAGCCTTATGTAAGTTAGAATCCTGTTCATGTGTGTTATCCAGTGTGTATTATCAAGGAATTGTATCATTACTGAGAGTTAAAGTAAAGTACAGGAGGTTTTGTGTGCCATTGTTTCTGTTACTCATGACACATGAAACAGTGATATGGCTGGAGTTGGTTTTAAAAAAATTCAAAACTCCAACATATTCTCTGTTGCATATCAGACACCAGAAATAACAGGCCATACATTTAGTCCTAGCTTTTTCTTTGAGCCCTGTTTATTTTAATTCCTCGTTAGTAAATTCCAAAAAAGTTGTTCACTTGGATGTAAAGTATGTTTTATTTTATTGGTCTTTCCATATCCCTAAGATTTGTTTTATACTGAAACTTGTTTTAATAAAGGTAAATATTGTGAAAGTCTCCGTTAATGTAATTCTTGAAATGATGATGAAAGTGTGTTTCAGCTTACTGAATAATAGGCACAAAGACAAACTGTACAAAATTTCACTGATTTTCAGTCATATATTTAGGTAAGACATAACAGTATAAAACAAATAAAAAGAAATGTAATAATCATAAGGCAGGTATTTACTCCTTCACACTGGCAATGATCCGTAAAATATCAGCACCAAGCCTGCTAGTTTAATTCCTAGTTAAATCTTTTAACTAGCCGCACATCCTGTCGGCTACGCAAAACTTTATTACATCTCTGTAGAAAGTTGATCAGTTTATAGACACTGTATTTACAAGGTCTCATATGCAGGGTCTAATAAGTTCATTCGAAGCTCATCTGTATTCTTCCTTGATGGTTTGCTCTTCGGCACTGCGGGTACAGTATGGTTCTGGAAAACAGAACGCAGGGTGAACGGATACATCACCTGGCGTAGAAGTATTAACAACATGCAGTGTACGTTCACTGACCATTTCTTTCCTTTCCAGGAACACCTGAATATTCATTAAGTTATCTAATCAGCCAGAGCAAAGCAATTAAATCCATCAGGAACTTACTTAATTCACAGAAAAGATCAGGATGTGGAAAATCAGTGAGGCAATCTCAGTGACTTTGACTATGATTGGAGTCTCTGATCTGCTCATCTCCTGAGATTTTCCCCACACAGCAATATAGCTAGAGTTTACACAGAAACAAAAATATCCATCTAGGAAGGCCATATCAGAGAGATCGGAGGAGAATGAGCAAGACAGGTTTGAGCTAACAGGAAGGCTAATTGAAAGAATCACTCTGGTGAGCAGAAAAGCATCCTGACCCACAACAACACACAATAGATTGGAATCAGAAGTTACACAGGCACCAAAACTGGACTGAATCCTCAATTGAACCCGTGCCTACTGTAGCTTCAGATTCCTGCTCTTCTGATGCAGCCCATCAGAAACTCAAATGCTTTTCTGCTCACCACAGATGTAGAGTGATTATTTTAGTTACTGTAACTTACCGTAACCTCTGACTTCTCTCATCAGCAAGTTGTTTTAACTTGCAGAACTGACATTGAGTGGATCACACCACTCTGTGTTCCCAAGAAAGTCAAAGTCACTGAGATTTTTCAGAGAATTTCTGATTCTGATCTTTCAATTAAACAAAACCTGAACCTCTGGACTTAAATGGGTGACTGGGTAAATATATGAATGTACTACTGTTTTTAACATAGTAGGCAATGATTGTATAGTGCTTACATGTCGTTTGAAGATTTTATCAATCAGCCTGGGTTTGGAACTGGACTGCTGCTGCCGCATGCTCTTAGCATGGGATTTAGGGCTCTGGCCAATCTGAATTGACCGATCAAGATCCGGTGTCCTTGTGCCATTGGGGCCGAATATGTTCAGGTCCTTAAAGCACTCTGTCTCAATCATCTGCATGTGCAATAAAAGAGAGAATGTAGCCAAGTTTGAGTTAAGGAATGGAGTTTTCTTTGCTTGCGTTTATTACCATACCTCATTTTGCCACGGGATGGCCATGCTGCCTGTGTTGAACTTGGTGTAAAAGTCTTCATCGTTTACATCAAGGTTGATTCCCTTTACTGTGGAGAACTGGTCAATATCCACAACGTCTTGGCAGTACACAGCTCTTGGCTGTGGAAACAGTAAACAAGTCATCACAAGCTTCACAAAGGGATGACATTTTAATAATGGTTTAATCATAATATATGATGGAGAATCAAATCTATCATCTAGAAGAAGCCTTTGTCACATATAAGGATCGGGCATAAGCATTTAAGTCGGGACGCGGTGGCGATGCTGGGGCTTGAACCCCAATCTACTTTCTTTCTTTTTTTTTTCTTTCTTTCCCTCTAAAATACAAACTATTTAAGCAAACGTGCGACCTGTATTTGACTGTTTAATTCGCTTTGTTTATTAACAATTTTTTTTTTAGGATCAGTGAATTACTGCAGTATAAAAGCATTAAAACCGATTCTGGTATGTGCTAATAGTGGCATCACACCACTCTGATTATTTCTTGACTTCTCAAAGGATTTTTGACCTGTGCAAGATCTCTATTTTACATAGTTACACAGTTCAGAGCTGAAACTTTTATCTTACTTACATTTGGCACAAAAGGCGGTGCCAGTATTCCAGCCTCTAACCTTCTGAAGTTCATCTCCTTGAAGAAGGGGTGATTTTTAATGTCGGTTACACCACCAGCACTGCATCCCAGTCTTTGCTCTGGATTTTTGGCCAGGAGCTGAAACACATTTATATAGTATATATAATAAATATACTATCATGTACAAATTTAAATTGTTTGTATTTTTTTTTTTTAAACCGGAAGACATGTTTATGAATAAGATTTATATTTTTATAGATGGCTAAGAGGAAAGAAAAAGAAGGAAAGTGACAATGCTTAAACATTAACAGCTGCTTAAAAACACGTTATTAAGTGAGCTAACATCCAGTTGAGCCGGACTGACGACTGCACAACATGCATGCAGGCAATACAGTAATGGACACTTGATATGTTTTCCAGCAACACAACATGAATTATGGATGCATCAATACTGCAAGGTATTATACAGTGAAAGTGCTAACTGACTGCTGAATGAATAAAATTTTATGAAAATGAGTATGAAATGAATTAAATATTAGCAATTGCCACTTCCAGCTTTACTGTGTTTACACCTTTTATTCAACAACTTTTACTGAGCTGTTTTCCATTGAGTTACGGTATCTTGAAATTAAAACTTTTATTTATTTATTTTCTGATTCAGTTTTTATTTTCCTTATACACAGAAGACACCGATGTGATGTTGAAGATGGAGCAGAAGTCACTGGTGAACTTTTCCCTTTTAGTAAAAGCACAACTTGGTTTAAAGTAATAAAAAAAAGTATTACATTTCAGACCTATATTTCTAGTAATATTATTTTATTAGCTTTACTGTGCTTATTGAAACATTTGATGAATTACGGAATAGTAAGCTGAGACAGTAAGGGGTTAATTCATATCTAAACAGAAGTTTACATGTGACACACACTGGAACTGGCTCCCCCCTGGTGCTACACCCAATCACACATACTTAGCCAAGTCTCAAAACCATTTGTACTTAGTCATTTGAATTAGTCAGACTTTTAAAGAAGTTCAGTTATTTAACAGCTTGCTTGATATGGTTCAGTTCAAAGCACTCAAGTCTTCAAAAGTGTAATAGTGTAAATTCTCCAAAAATGAGTTATGAAATAAATGACGCCACACTTGATGCTCTACCGACTTATAAATTGTCCATATCAATTAGTGACAAAGTTTCTACACGCACAACCTCCTCCCTATTATTCAGCAACTCCTGTACTCTTTAGAGGCGGGCCTGGCTGCACAGAATTCCAGCCCAATCCTAGTCTCAGCCTCAGACGTCATGCCCACAAACCTCTGGCTGAACCTCTGATGCATATGGGACAAAAAAATTGAAAACATGAATCATGAAATTGAAAATCGTTTTTTTTCCAAGTCTCCACCTGGAAACCAAGCCCCTCATGGAAGAAGGAAGCTGTCGTGTTTACCACTGTGACAGCTACACTAATGAGGTTCAGCTAAATGCTTTCCAAATAATGTGATGTTCAGAGTATAGACTCATTAATTTGCACAACAATCTCAAATGAACAATCTATAGTTGCAGGCCAGTCAGTTTTTGTAGGAACATCGATTAGCTGCTTTACATGTCAGTCAGAAACCTGCTTGGGGGTGCTTGGACAGTAAACACTACTATGGCGTCCAGACCTTCTGCTGTCAGTCTAAAGGTTGGGCTTCACAAGATCTCAAATCTCAAACACTTCATTTTGGGCGGAGCTAAGAATGATGGGTTAAAACAAGCAAACTGGCCACACTGACCATGTCATGATGTAACTATTTGATTTGTCTATTGTTAGATGATATTGATATTGAATCATATTGACTTCATAACACTAGTGTACTTCATAAGATGTTACGCTAGCTATGGATTTTTTTTTCGTAGCTTTCTTGACAAACAAATCTGTCTTTGATGTCTGATGGACATATTCTACTCAGTCCATACACTTGAGGTAATGTTCTATGGATGTTGGTTAATATTCTGCCCCATTCTAACCTGACCACCCTGTTGTGAAAAGTCCCTGCTCTTCAAGTCATTTGATTGATCAAATCATTTGAGCGGTCTGTACTCACAGAATGCTACTCTACACTTTTATAGTAACAACTACAGTGATCAACAGGCTTAGTGAGGTGTTCCTACCGCTTGGCAAATGTCTTTGGTGTCCGCTGTGAACCTGACCCCGTAGTTCTCTGTGGTTTCCAGCACTCTTTTGTCCAGCTCCTTCCGGTGCAGCTGCTCGCTGCGCCCACGAAACGGAAGAGCCGCTGCGGTCATCTCGTAGATGAGACAGCCAAGACCCCACCAGTCAGCACTGACATTGTAGTACTTGTCACCAATGACCTCTGGAGCTGCGTTCACAAAGACGGATATATAAAAATAAATATACATATGTAAAAAGTGCAACATGCAAAGACATTCGATATCATTGTGTGCTTCCAAATGTTTTGGCAAGAGTTTGGGGAAGATCAACATATGGGTCTGATGGTTACCACATGTTTTTAGTCACACCACAGCAATTTGTCATCAATTAAATTTCAACAATTAAAACACATCTTTTGATCTATTGTACTTGTTTAACCTTTTCTAGTATGTCAATTTCTAGTATGTCCCACCATTTAATGTGTCCATGTAACAAATTAGTTCCTGTTACCTCATTTCCCTCAAGTCATTCCCTCACTTTTTTATTACAAGGAAACACCATCTTACACTGACTGTTACAAATTACTGACACTGGAGATTCATTCATTCATTGTCTATCCGAACTATACTCGGGCCATGGGGAGCCCGTGCCTATCTCAGGCGTCATTGGGCATCAAGGCAGGATACACCCTGGACGGAGTGCCAACCCATCGCAGGGCACACACACACTCTCATTCACTCACGCAATCACACTCTACAGACAATTTAGAGATGCCAATCAACCTACCACGCATGCAAACTCCACACACACGGCGAAGGCGGGAATCGAACCCCCAACCCTGGAGGTGTGAGGCAAACGTGCTAACCACTAAGCCACTGTGCCCCCCGACACTGGAGATTTCTTCCAAAAATGCTAAATAAACCTCTTGTCCAAAAAAGAACTTAATTAATGAATTACAAAAACACATAACTATATTAATGCTTAAAGGTTTTCTTTGTTGAAAAGAAAGTTAGTAAAAAAGTTTATAAAAAAATTCCCTGTGAAGAACTTGGTTACTATGCAAATGAATGATGTTTATTAAAAAACAGCTTAAAATTAAACATTTTGAGTGACATTCTATACTACTACTAACTAGTACTAGTGCTTGAAAATTGACTAAATAGCATTTTTATATTTAGGTTAAAAATCATGCTTGGATATGAACTTAGATCTAGGTATACATATATTTTGACTCTGTAGACAACAAGGGCAACAAAAAAAGGAAAAGTATTGCACAGTAAAGTTGAAAGTTTTACTGTAGGATAATATGATATTGATGCAACTTGACATGATATTGATGCAATTTTCTATTTATCATATTTTGCAAGACATACACCAACTAGAATGAGCAGTTTTGTAAGTCAACTCATTCTTGTTGACGTCTAGCCTACACATTAAATCCTATAAGATAAGAACCTGGCCTAGTCTTAAACCTGGTGAGAACATGACATACCCATGTATCCAGCTGTTCCCACTCTGCCACGAATGACCTCTCCTTCTTTTATGATTACTGACAAGCCCAGGTCAGATATGCGTATGTGACCTGAAAAAAAGAAAAGAAAAGAAAAAATAAATGCAAGAAATGGTCACATTTAAAATAGATAAACCTTTGAGGAATTCATAAAGAACAATGTATAAACGTATATTCATAAAGGACAAATGCTTCTATAGATTAATTATAAGAAAATAATCAAGATGTCCTGTTATTTTTTTTCCTGAACTTCTGAACTATTACAAAGCATCGGCACTGAAGACTCCTTCTATAAATGTTAAATAAGCAAGGCTCGTAGGTATTTGTTCAATAACAACAGAATTGTTTATTGTTAGACTTTGATTATCTGCCATACAAATCCCTATGAATTAGTTACATACTATACAGCTGTTATTTACCCGAGCACTTTAGTATAAACCTGTGATTCATTCAGCTGCTTTTTCAGAAAAATGACTCAATGAAACATTTTCTAACCAATCAGATATAAGGATTCAGGAGCACTGTGGTGTGATGTATCCCATGAAGCAGTTACCTTTTTTTTTTTTTTTTTTTTTTTTAAATTTGATTGAATCATTACATTAAGTGTGGTGATGCTTAAGTGAATCAGATTTCATGGAGGAAATGAATCAAAACTCATTCATTGTTCCTGAACCTTAAAATAGAATGCATAAGTAGATAAGAAACTACACACATGATGGATTGTGTATTCGTGATTCATTTCCTCGTTACACAAGCAAACAAGTTCTATGCTATGAAAATTATTTTTGCTCCACGACACAGCATTTGAACCGCATTTTAATGTGTTTAGTGTGTTTTCCTGTAGAGATGAATGCACTGACCGTTATCATCCAAGAGGATATTTTCCGGCTTTAAATCCCTGAAATGAAATTGAAGTTGATTATTACTTCCAGAGATTGAATTAAAAATTCTAAAAACGACCATTGAGCTAAGCTTGTTGAAGCAGCGTTACCTGTAAATAACATTGTTTTGGTGAAGGTGATCCAAGCCACATAGGACCTGAGCTGCATAAAACTGCACCGTTTCCTTGTTTAATCCTGGAAAGCCCATCTTATATATGTGAAACTTCAGATCTCCTCCGTTCATTATGGTCAGCACCAGGCAAAGAGCTTCTTTGGTCTCATATGCATAAGCTAAACTGACCTATTGCACAAAAAGAAACAGCAGCTATTGTAGATTAAAGGAAAGGACTATTTTACTGATACTGAATAATATGTGAAAACATGGGATCAGGTCTCACCACAAATCTGCTGTTTACTTTCTCCAGGATTTGCTTCTCGTTAAGTGCCAAGATTTCTGCTTTCTGCTTCTTGATGCGCTTCTTTTCCAGTTTCTTACAGGCGTACATTTTTCCAGATGCCCGAGCCTGGCATGCACATACCTGAGTAGCACATAGTTTTATTTTAATATTTAGTAGTGCCACAACAAGATTGCAGACAGATTTCCATTTTACTTGCATCCACTGAAAGTAAAAGTTTCTGAATATTCTTCTACAACTGTTGCTGGCGTAAATGTGTGCATCCTTACCTCCCCGAATCCTCCTTTTCCCAAAATTCTATATTCTCGAAACGAGTTCCTTGTAACTGGGTATCTGTGGGCAGAAACGTGTGTTTAGCTTGTTTTCCTGCATCCACAGATATCCTTTATCTTCTTTGCTAAAAATCAAAATCGATCAAACCTTTCAACCATCTTCCACTGCAGGAAACGATCAAAATACATGCTCTTCTGATAATCTTTGAAAGGCTGTCCGCTTAAATATTCATGAAGTGCCCTGGAGCAAGAAAATGCAAGAGTTTAACGTGTGGTCATTTATCGCACTCATGACGCAAAATGTGTCTTTCGAGAAGGGGAAGAAAGAAACTCACTTTCTGCAGTCGCTGAAGAGACTGTAAGAAATGTCTTGCTCTAGGTTTTCCTTGCATATGTCCTGGTGGTTATCTGGTATCTCCTGCACAAATTGAGGAGACTGAACATATACATAAGCTAATATAAACAAAAATACAAGCTATAGATGTACGGATGTGAGTTTAGTATTGTTTATATAAGTACAGACATTTTATTTGTGTGTCTTATGATCTTGTCTAGTCTAGGCTTTAACATATTGACAACATATACATACATATACATACAATATTTATTTGAAATAAATCACATCATTAACATGACCAGAGATTCAATAAGCATTTGGGGAGCTCTACTACTTCCATAAGTACCAGCATTGTATATATGATTATTTAGAGTGCTTAACATTTATATCAATGACATGAGGCCTCCAAGTGGTTTGCTTTATCATTAGGAGATTGCAGGAGAGCATAACTGGCATTTCCCTTTGGGTGGGAGGGACTGGGTTACTCTCCCATCAATCAGAGTGACACCAACCTATCATGGGAGTTTGTGATGAGAGTCATATACATGAATGCTCTCTTTGTTAGCGCTGTAGTCAAGTCCACCATTGGCAAGTCCAGGAAAAGTCCAGGATTAACCAAGAACAAGTCCAGTTAAGACCATGTCTTAGGGAAGTTGAAGCCAAGTCAATTTAGAGATTGAAAAACACTTGGAGCGTATAGCGCCAGCTTTGAACTGCTGTTGCGGTGGTCGGTTTTGGTTGCCATGGAACATTTGATGGCTTCGGCATAAAGGAATTAGTGTTAAATCTATAATGAAGAAGTTGCTTTCAGCAGCTCCCTGTTCGGGGTCGCCACAGCGGACCAACTGGTCCGCACAACAACTTGGCAAATGTTTTACACCGGATGCCCTTCCTGATACAACCCTCCCATTTTTCCGGGCTTGGGATCGGCACTGCATCCAGTGGCTGGGGTTGGGGCATTGGCTGGTAATCGAGCCGGGGCCTTCCGCATGACAGGCGAGAAGCCTACCACTGAGCCACCAATGCCCCCAGGGTTAAAGCTCTAATGAATTCAGAAAAATCAAAATCTCCTGGTTACACAACTGCACTTGAGTATATACAGAAGGAACATTGTTTATAATTACACTCTCTGGTGTCACCCAGATGAGGATGGCTTCCCTTTTGAGTCTGGTTCCTCTCAAGGTCTCTTCTTCACATTGTTTCAGGGAATTTTCTCTTGCCACTGTTACCTCAGGATTGCTCATTAGGGATAATTTAATTTAATTTAATTTAATTTAATTTAAAATCAATTTAATTGATACTTTGTCCATTATTAAAAGTGCTACACAAATAAAGTTGAATTGAATTGAGTTGAATCGAACTAGACGGATTAATTTGTGCATTGCACCAATGAGCAGGCAGTTTTCTAAATACGTGAATTTTAAAATTTGTGCATATGAAAAGACAAAACAAAATATTTTTTTTATAAACTAAAGAACAAGATTATATTTAACCATACCAGTGCCCTAGACCGGGACATAAATTTGTTGGTCAGACCTCAACTTCTCAGTCTGGTCATTATCTTTGTTACTGTTACCTATCATTTTCATTTTAGTCAAAGGATATAATATGTATGTGAGGGTGAAGGAACTCTCCAGATCCAGATTTAACCCCTGGCTTTTACTAGTTCAGTAATATTGTGAACAGTGTTGAAAGCTATATGTGTATTTAGTGCAGTGTGTTGCTTATATAGGTTTGTTTACCTCTGTGTTGAGATACTTTGAAATAATTTCATTCCCGTAGCTTTTCCATTTCTCGGGTGGTATGACCTCATGCTCATCCTGAAAAAACAAACAGAAGCAAAGACTTCAACTGCTAGCTAAGTTGCAGAAAGCTTTGTGTTGCTATTAATAATAATAATAATAATAATAATAATAATAATAATAATAATAATAATAATAATAATGCTTCATCTGAGCTGTTGAATGCTCAATTCTGCTCACAGCAGCTTAAACATTAATCATAGGTTTATATTAATGAATGGGGTAAATCATGCCAAGCTGCACTTTTTTGTCGTGTCCAATTCTGGTAAGGGAACAATGGTTTGTAGCTATTATGATGCAAGAGACAACACTTATTTTGCAGATACTGTGTTATAAAAAGAATAAAATGCATTGGGATATACTTTAATTGAAAATATTGTTATGATTATTATTTTATTCCTTATATGGCTATAAATCTATGGACACCTAACTATCAAACCTATATGTGCTTTTTGAGCATCCCATTCCAGATGTATTCCCCTTTTTAATCTTATAATAAGCTTATAATCTTATAATAAGGATTTTTACAACATTGAGCATTTTTACAGCGTTCATTCATTTTTACAATGTTCATTCAACTACAAGAGCAGTAGTGCGGTCAGGGCCTCATGATGGTTAAGGAGACCTGGGGCACAGTCAGCATTCCAGTTCATCCCCAAAGTGTTGAGTGGGAATGAAATCATGGCTCTGTGCATACCGTCTCATTCAGGAAGTCAATGCAGCATTTGAGGTCTGGTTTTGTCTCACAGTAGAGTTGGAATAATGCCTTTCCTATAGGCTGTTCCACACACAGGCTATTGTAGTCTCGTTCTGTAACACACACACACACACACACACACACACACACACACACACACACACACACACACACATCATTGCATTAACACTTTAACTCTGGTGCTTTGTCCTTCTAGAAATCTAATCTAAGAAATATAAGAAATCTAATAATTTTTTTTTTCATTTCGCATTGTTGAATTCAGCATCTCACCAATAGTGCGTTCCAGCTCGGCGCATTCGTTAATGTGAGGAAACTGCAGCAGCTCTTTCCATCTCCTGCTTCTTCCTTTGTGTTTGCCACCACCACCTTCAGGGACATGAGAGAGAAACATGATTGTTACAGAAAATGTGTATTAAAATAGGAAAACTGAATTAAAACGGGAAAACTGTCTAAATACAAACTACAGCATGAGCCCCCATCTAACCCGGAATACTGCATGGTTTAGTTGTGAGCTCTGTCTGTGTTAAAAATTCAGAAAAACATTTGGTGTTTTGGTTTTTGAACAGCTTAGGGGTCTTTAAATTTACAGTTACATTTATAGTATAAGGCAGACATAAGTGTCTACACACACATATATATACATATATATATACATATATATATATATATATATATATATATATATATATATATATATATATATATATATATATATATATATATATATATATATTCATTCATTGTCTACCGCTTATCCGGACTATACTCGGGTCACGGGGAGCCTGTGCCTATCTCAGGCATCATTGGGCATCAAGGCAAGATACACCCTGGACGGAGTGCCAACCCATCGCAGGGCACACACACACACTCTCATTCACTCACACAATCACACACTACGGACAATTTAGAGATGCCAATCAACCTACAATGTATGTTTTTGGACTGGGGGAGGAAACCGGAGTACCTGGAGGAAACCCCCGAGGCACGGGGAGAACATGCAAACTCCACACACACGGCGGAGGCGGGAATCGAACCCCCAACCCTGGAGGTATAAAAAATTTTTTTTATATATATATATATATATATATATATATATATATATATATATATATATATATATATATATATATATATATAGTCTGGCTTAAGGGTCCAGCAGTGGCAGCTTGGTGGTACTGGGATTCAAACTCACAAACTTCCCATCATTAGTTCAACACCCTAACCACGTCCTACCACTTACCTCTTCCCCTTAAAATGGCAATAGATGTAAATATCTTACTAATGAACAGCGTTAATTGTGAGCAACAGATAATTGGCTTGACATACTTTATGGTGACTTACTGTAATGTTACATAACTGTAGAACAATGTAATCTTGCTCAAGGATTATTATGTGGCATAAATGCAAGATAAATATAAAACTATAGATGTAGTGGCTAATATGGCAACTACAAAATATTCATGATTAATTTTTCTGGGTTAATTCATTTAACGATTTTGCCCATGTTTACACACATAATATAAGATAATGGCATCATTTGTGGCCATTATTTAATAGTTTAATTCAACATCACAACTAGTAATATGTTCTGTATAATCATTCTAAAAAAAACAGGCATAGCGAAGAATCCATCCTTGCAAGAAATATGGCATTTTTGCTTCACTTTTGTATCAGCTTAAATTTCATAGAAAGTAACATTGAAAACATTAAATATATGTCTTGTGTGTCATCATCACTGCTTTCCATTATTGAATGAATTTTACTCACTCCCTGTATTTTCTACTGGTGACATAACGCTGCTTAAGCAGAAACAATCAAAATGATAAATATGTACATATTCAGAAATGAATATTTTATAGTAAAAATCAATACACGTCATGTTTCTTTCAGGACACTGAGCAGTTGCTAGGTGTTTAGGAGACGTTTTTGGAAGGAGACTCCAGTGTCACTGCTTTGTAAGTTTTCCACCATGCAAAATTTTCAGCATGGAGGGTTTTGCAGTTTTTTGGTAATATGACCAGCTATAATTATCTTACTAACTTCAAGAAAGAAAAAGGTCAGGAAATGATTGTTTAAAGCTGTGACTTGGTTTTTTTTTTTTTTTTTTTTTTTTTTTGCAACAATGTAAATGTAACTATAAATGGATAAAAAAGAAAGAAATTTACTAAATGATACAGCACCAAATCTCCCTAAATGGCAGTTTAGTAACAACTTCCTGAACATTTCTGTTGAACAGAAGGTATATGTAATCTAGATGCATTATCATAAGCCCGGTTCATGATAAACCTGAAATTCTTCAGGGTTTTTTTTCTGTGCATGTGTGCAGGAAATGGCAAGAACAGCCACCTCCTTGATCATGTCACCTTACACTGCTAAGGCAGTAAGTAGCCGTACTTGAAAGTATAAAAACGCACCTGGAAATAAACTCACTCTTGTACCTGGTTCTACTGGTTCATCTACTGTAGATACCTGAAATTGTTGCCTTGGCTACAGAGAGGTGTGGTAGTGGCTTTATATGGACATATGTTCGACTTCATAAATGGGTTGTACTGGCAGAGAAGGGTGTATGACACTGGGAAGGAAACCATTTCATTTGCTTTGCTTTAATTGTATTACGCAAAAGCTTTCTTAGAGCTTCATCCAAGCCATTCAGCATGCAGAGGATTTTTTTAGTTAAGGTATTATAAGAATAGTTTTAGCCTGACTTCTAATACTTTACACTTGAGGGTTTATTTCATTTCATTCGGGTTGCTTTTTGTTTTTGTGTTTATATAAACAATGCATTATGCACTGTATTTATTCTCTCACCTCCTGCACTTCCTACTGAAGTTTCACTTTGTGTGTAACACAAACGTTCTTGAATGATGAGAGATGTAATGAGTGCTTATTTAATTTACTATATCCTTCCTATCAGTTTAGATCAGTCTGGTCATTCTCCTCCCATCGAGAAAGTGTCCCTTTCTGCGGCAATCCAAGAAATTCAACATTCATGTTGTGTGTGAAATTCCCAGGCACACAAGTTCTGAAATACTTATACCAAACCAAATCACTGAGACCACATTTCCCCCCATTTCAGATTGTCATGAACATTAAGTGAAGCTCTTGACCTGCTTCTGTGTGATTTTATGCATAGCGCTGATTGGCTGATTAGAACACTGCACTGTATACAATTTATTATTTTAAACCTAGAGCTTATACACTGCTACTACATGCTGTTCTACTACTGATTGTTTGAAGAAGTCCTTCAGATCCTGCAAGGTTTCCTTCTAAGCAAAGTTTTTTATTTTTATTTACAAGGCTTGAAGGAGAAGGAAGCAAAAGCAGCAAAATGTTATCGAGCTCTGAGAAATCCTGGTATATGTAAATGTATATTATATTTGTGCAGATAATCTGTACAAAAATCTCCTTATTCGCAGTATTTCTATGAGTTTATTGTATGCTTTAAGTCTTGTGTTGCTCTTGTGTTAAGTCCTAATCCTTCCTGTTGCTCTTCTGGCTGTTGTGACACCAATTTTCCCATGGGGATTAATAACGTATTCCACTTAATACTTTAAGGTCTGCTTCTCAGTTGCATCACTTGATAATTCATGGGTACTGGTGACACATTCTATATGTTCCTAAGGCAACATTGTTAAGTGTTTCCAAAATGTATTATACTGTATCTAATCCTGTTAGCATAACACTGTTTGAGCCCGAAATTGTAAAACCTTTGCACAGCTGTTTACATTTTCTATGGCAACATTTCTCAAACCATTCAAAGTAAACCACCCAAACGGTCCACATTTTTGGCTTCCATCAATTAATTCATAACCAGTTAATTACCGTGCTTTCAGGAGGTGTGTCAGAGTGAGGAAATCACCACACTGCGCTGGATTCCATTCCTCTGAAATCTGGAAATAGACACCTCAGAGCACCAGTTACCTAACTGCCTCAATAATCCCCAGGCAATCATTTTGCAGACTGTCACCTTCATAGAAATAATTTTACTTCCTGGTTCCTCAGTTTATGCAAGAGTACTGAGAAACTGAAGTAAATTACGGGTGTTGTGTCATTTAAAAAGTAACATTTAAATATATTCCAAGCATAAAAGGCCATGACTACATGTTCATCATGTCTGACCCTGCATGAGTAGCTATTTCACGAAGCAAACTATTCTGCTAATCTAGACAAACTCTGGATTTGACTCACTGGTTAGTTATTAATCATTTTGTCATGAAAGTGAAGGCAGATTTGCTAGCTAAATTAATGAAATAAATTAACTAGTACTTTGCACTTTATCTATCTATCTATCCATCTATATATATATATATATATATATATATATATATATATATATATATATATATATATATATCACTAAATGTCTTACTGTTGATGATTGTGTACATGACAAATATGTATATAATTAATGACAAGTATATATATATATATATATATATATATATATGTAAAATGATCCTGGCACTCAGAAAATATTAAAAAATAATATCATTAAGCAGAACAATGTATGTTTTTTCCTCTCATGCCTTTACTGAAATAAGAGCATGATACTGAGTACTGTATAAATCTTCCAAAAGTAATAAACTACTAATTAATCAAATATTTTTCAGCTTCTGGTGTAAGCTGTTAAGATCAGCGTGAGTTTGGAGACTTCTGATTTAGCTGAACTACCATTATTTTTTCTTTGGCATTTGTTCTGCAAGTCTGGTTAGAACTGATTCAGTTTACCTAGACTCATCATCATTACTTTTTTGTGCATGTGAGTGAACCAGAGCCTGAAATGTCTTCTGTAAATTTCCTGCAGTTCTCTTCAGACCTGTGCTGGTTCTTTTATTATTTCTACCACCTTCAAGTGTGCATGAAATGATTTGTGTGGTTTTACTTAAACAATCAAGTCTGTCTGAAACAACTACACAATCATCTCAAAGGCAACTTGAAATACAAAGACGATTTGTCTTAGTTTCTATATAACGACCAACTAGATGCCAGGCTGTTAAAACTGTGGACAGTCCAGTTCGCAAAAAACATTCCAGGTATTAATTAGTATTGAATTAATGTGCACGTTAAAAATAGTTGCAGGAAGTAATGGAAGAACGTTAGAGATAGTATCACTATATGTATAAATGCCACACCTGCATTCCACTTGTGCTCTAAGCTTAAAGATTCTCAATTCACTGACTCTGTTCAAAAGTGTTTTTGAGAAAACCTGAGTAAATTTATTTCTCAGAAATAGACATAAATTTTGAGATCAGCAACAAAAGAAGGAAAAAAAATTAAACAAAACATTTTTAAAAAATCAACTCCTAAAATCTGGAACACATCACCAAAACAATTAGAAGTATGAATTATTATTTTAAAAAATATTATTTTATAATTATTAATTATGATAAAATGATATAATTTTATTATATCTTTTTATATAAATATGTTTTGCTTGTTTGCTTCCTTTATAGGCTTACACATTTAATTTTGTTATTCTTATTGTACACATTTACTTAAAGATTCTTTATAGTGTTTGTCGTGCTGAAATATTATGCACTTACTTAATCGTGCATCTGATTTCCTGTTGCAAAACATCATTTTAAAATATCATTAATTAAACACAGTGAAATGAAGTAAACGTTTCAAATTTGACACCTCCTACACCAACTTACGCAACCTTTTATTTTGCCCAGCTATACTGATAATGCTGTATCAGTCTTTTCACAGGTCAAAGAATTGTTCCTTCACTCTTTATGACTCAACTGTCAATTCTGCGATTTAGTGTTCTAATTTTAGCCTTTTGCACAAATAGACACAAGTCCAACCTGTTTGGGCCCGTACGGGTTATCAAATTTGTATCTGTTTCCTGAGTTCTGTGACGTGCTTCATATGGGCAAGAACTGAGTGAGGAGGGAAAAAAAAGTGGAATGTTCTGTTTTGCAAAGTCCCTGAGAGTTGAAGAACACTATGAAGAATGTAGCCCGAAGAAAAATACATAGAATGTGGGTCTGTAGAACAAAAATAGACATTTTGAAAGATTGAAAGATTAGGGATTTCTATAGTCTGATCTATTCATATGCATTTAGAAGGCTAGAGTGCTGATTTAGGACACAACATCTGATGGATTTCAGTCACCTGGGTCATTAAGGGTGTTGTGTGATATTAACTATAGCTGCGTTGTGTTGGAACTTTGCAATCGTTTCACTAATCCATTACTAAGAGTCAGTGAAGCAGCTTGGATGAGTTGCAAAAGATTCTAAAAAGTGTCTAAGATGCGTACACGTCTGCAAGAACAACCAACAAAAATAGAACTCCTCAGCTTGAAATAGAAGATAAAGTTCATTTCTATAAATTCATTTCTCATTTTTATCAGGGACAAAATATAAAATAAAAGCTGTCTTACCTTCTCTAGCCCTGATCAGTGCAGTGTTTGCTGCCATAGACTCGATCTCCATCCCTGCACTCTGTCAGAAATCAGCAGACGTACTAAAACCTGGGATATTTTGCCTCAACTTTACGTTTATGCCTCTAAAGTGAGATTCTATAGGAAATATAGTTTTGCATTCTTCACTTTGTCATATCCATGTTGTCAGGATCAGTGTGACTTGTACTGCAAACAGACTCTAAGTACTAGCTCTGGTAGCTCTGCATTCAGCACTTAAATAGGAGGAGGATCGTCACAAAAAATGTGACATCGTCACTCTACCAGCTGGACACGCTCGCTGCACTTGACGTCACTAGATATCACAACTTTACCCTGAAGACAAAAGGAGGGAGCAGAGACTCTGGTTTACTGAAACATAATAGCAGACGGGTGTAGGCCTATAGCAAGTAGAAATAATGTCAGGTTATAGTGATTGTAGGTTAGCCTTACACAACCCATCTAACATCTACAGCAGTTCATATGTGTCAGCCGGACACACACACATATATATATATATATATATATATATATATATATATATATATATATATATATATATACCTTTAATAGTCGCTAGCCACTTTAAATACATGATAATTAATGCATTTATACAAATATATGGGTGAGTCAATTTGTATATTGTGTATTGTGTCCTGCCTAGTCAGTCACATATTGTATAATAAACTGTACTGTAATCAACAGTAAAATCTTCCAATAAAGCTTCAGTTTGCTTCTAGTCAACATTCCAAGCATATAAAGTATTAATTATTTAATATTCCTACTTAATGGATGCATTTAAAATTGTTGCTTTCAAGGTTGCCACAGCGGACCAACTGGCCCTTCCTGACGCAGCCCTCCCATTTTTCCAGGCTTGGGGCTGGCTGGAGTTTAGGTATTAGTTGGGAATTGAACCTAGGCCTTCTGCATGATAGGTGAGAAACCTATCACTGAGCCACCAATACCCTTAATGGATGCCTTTAAAATAATTTGGATAAATCTTGAAATTAATCTTGAAACTAATCTGGATAAATATAGTATTTATAAAAACAGTATTTCACGATTGTATAGTCACACACCAAAGAGTCTTCTGGACAGAGGATATGGGGCAGGTAGTTAAACACATATTAACTTTCATAAAATCCTCATTCACAACTCCAACCACTGTAAATTCTGGTGAATTACCTCTTCTGAGTGATTTTATTTATTTATTTATTTTAATTGTGCGCTTTGGCAGACATAAGATGATGTTTCACTGATTTGCTTACATTTCTAGATATTGCACAGAAACAGGAGGTCATTATCGCACCTAGTGCTCAATAATGAGAACTGCAAGAAGAGCTAGTAGGGAATCATGCTGCCCTGTGTTAACTCTTTGACCATTTTCAGTGGAGCAGAACACAAGCAAGTTACTGACAGAGCTGTCAGAGTTATTTAAATAAAACATGAAGCCACCAAGATCTAAGAGTTCTCAAAGAATTCTGATTCAATAAATCTCATCAATTTCCGCAAGCAAGATTAGAAGAAACGTGGTTGTCCATCACATTCATATATAAAAAATGTGTGTGCACCACAGTGACCTTGATTCCTACACAAAAACAGGAAAAAACATGTGTCAACCTTTTCAAATGCAAATTGTTTTTGCCAATTTTCAGAACTCTTGTGTGTTTTTTAAGAAGAACAGTAGCTGGGATGGAATTTGGCGTCCCTGGTTGAAACCTGGCAACCCTGGTTAAATGATCCATCACTGGGGTGTGTAACAAATTTGGAAGAAAGTGCTATCTACCCCTTCCACATGAATATGCTCACAATTGGCTAACAATTGGTAAGGGAAAGCATATACACACTCCCACACACAATTTTTGCTCTCTTTGACTCCTGGCAATGGGTGGTTTTAGTATTGATGGGATTTGAACTCTTCATCAACCTCTGGGTTATTGGACAACTCCTCACCTCACATCATGCTGATTATTTTCCTATAACAGCACGCCCTGTTGTGTTTTATTATTTACTTGATTTTATAGGAAGCAGCTCTTTGCTTGTGGGTAACTGATTTATTGTTTAAGTGTGATATTTCGCAGATTTGGCTGTTGAATGTCAGAGTGTCTCAGAGAATTTCGGAGTTTTCAAGTTCTCAGAGTTTTCATATGACCAAAGACAAATTGAAAACAACTAATTAACGCTCGGTCTATGAAATAATTTAGTGGTGATTAAACTTTACGACATAAATAACTGATACTTAAGTTATTCAGCTGTGGTGAATCCCGACTGTACAGGTAAATTAAAGGTATGGTTATAATGAACCCTAAAACCGTGAACCGCCGTGCGTTTAAAAGCTTTCAACCAATCAGCAGCGAGTACGAGAATCCGCTCATTCTATTGGTGCGCTGCGTCAATCCGGGCTCCAGCGTAAAAAGCCCGTTTAGTATCCGAAAGGTACCAATATGGCCGAGGTAAGATTGAAAAAAATGGGCTAGGCTACGTTTGTTTAACGTTAGTTTCTCGATTCAGTGACTGGTATATCGAACGTTTCTTATATCATTATTACAATGAACGTGCTATGTTTACGAAATGCTGCTTTTGTTAGGAAAATAACGCGTTTGTACGCTTTAAATACGACTTGACGCTGATCAGTGATTTAGGCCGGGCGTCGGTGTTCGGCGTCAGCTTTGCTAGCTAGCTAAAGGCAGCCATTTAGCGGCTAGCTAGCTTGCTAACCCAGCTATACGATTGTGATGCTTCTTCGTCTGTTAAATGGTTAGCCGTTTTCGCCTCAGAAGATAGCCGCGGTTGCTTCATCATTTATTTTATTCTTTACTGTTATGTGTTTACGCGGTAAAACGCTATTATTGGAACAGTTAAATTATTTTCTGTAAATCTATTGGCTGTAGAGCTTTTTTGGAAATTGTTTTATTGAATAATACGGTAGTGTTTTTTTTTTTTGTTTTTTTTTTACCGAGCGCTAGCCTGCTAGCTGGCTTGCCTCAGCAAAGTGACGACATCAGATGGCAAAATCGTTCATCTTAATTATGTAATAGCAAGTCGATAGGGTTTCGGTATGTATAACAGTTTCGGAGCTCGACACCGCGCATTAAATATTTTCATAGTGTAAAAATAACTGTACAAAGGACTTGGAAGCTAGTTTTTAAGCGAACAGTCATGAGATGTAACTTGGGTTATAAATGCCCGCCATCCACTCATAACACATTTCCGACGGAGCTCGGCTCACTTACCTGAGGGGCTCGTCTGCGTTTGAAATAAATCAGATGCATAAAAAGCCAAAAGCGCTAATTTAACTTGTGTTTAGGAATGTACTTGTCACATCAATTATATGGTATGATCTAACAATATTTTGGTCTTCCAGGCTTCCTTGGGAAGTACAAGCCCAGGTAAACTTTCTGTTTAAAATTTTCATCTAAATGATTTGCTATCCTTAAACTTTGATTTCTTTTCCCCTAAATTTACATCATTTTTATGTCAAATGATCAGTCCTACAGCTGTGATACATTGATACCTGTTGGATTTCTGAGCAAACTAATTAAAACTTGAAAATCCTGTCTATTATATGAAAAGGAAATATCCCAGGATTTGTCTCTGTGACATTAGTTTATTGAAAGGTTTTTGCTATAATTATTGCAATGAGCATCCTCTGTGTTGGACATCAGACAGCTAAATGGGAAACAAGTTTTCTTTTTTTCTAAGCTGTCGTCTTGTTTTTGGCAGTTGGCTCTTTGTCATCGGAAGATCACGATTTCGACCCAACAGCAGATATGTTGGTCCACGACTATGACGACGAGCACACTTTAGAGGAGGAGGAGATGCGAGAAGGGGAGTCAAACGGGAGTTCAGAGATAGCAGATCTGGAGAAGGTAGAGCTGATTTAGTTTATTTTCAGCATTACCATGTATGCTGTGAGCCCAATTAAACAAAAGTTTATTGAACAGGAGGGGAACATGCCATTGGAAGAGCTGCTTGCCTTGTATAGGTACGAACCATCAGTCAGTACAGTCGGAGGGTCAGTCGGGAGTGCAGACAGCTCTTCAGTCGAACTGACAGATGAGTTACCAGACATGACATTAGACAAGGTAAGTTAAATAATTTTTAAGCTGCTTAAACTTGCTAATCTTGGTTTTTAGTTTGTTTTTACTACTTAAATGACTTGATTTGTCAGGTTTTTTATTTGTTTAATTTTTTTGCCCATTAATAGGATTGCACAATATATTTTGCCTCATTTCTTAATCCTAATTAACATTATAGTAGTATGTGAATGTTTTATGTAAGCCAAACCGGACAAAAAATTTACACGGAATTTAAAGTAATTTCAGAAACGCTGCATATTTTTTTTGTACATTGAGTGCGTGATGATGACATTGTGTGATAGCACATTCATTACGTTTGTGTGTAACAAAAATATATTGTTTAAACTGGACAGCATAATCGAAAGTGCAATAATGTATTGTAAATTAATTGTAAGCTGATTTATCGCGGTGCACATTAATCTTTTTATATGCATATTCGTATGCACACTTGGGAGCATAGATTGTTTTTCTGAAATTACAGGATTTTTATTCATACAAAATTCCTTGTGAAAATGTTTTAGTTCAGTAAATTTACAGATAAATTGGTGTTTATCCAGCTTAGGGTTAGGGATAAATGAGGCACCTTGTTAATTATCATCACAATATTGGCCTATGCTTTGTAGCAAACTACAGTTGTGGTGTCTTCTGTAAGCATTTTTTAATCAATCAAATTAATGTACCCTGTAACACATAACAGCTTCACCAGCTTAATGTATTGCCCCACATATGAGGTCCATGTTGTATGGCTCTAGCTATAAACAGTTTCTGTATTCCTTGATTAGGAGGAAATTGCTAAAGATCTGCTCTCTGGAGATGATGAAGAAACCCAGTCTTCTGCTGATGACCTCACGCCGTCGGTGACTTCGCATGAAACCACGGATTTCTTTCCCAGAACTCTTCGCTGTAAGTCTTTGCTAATATTATTAAACCATTTTTTTTTGCCAGTTTCCTCATCCATTCCACAACATGTGACTCAGTACAGACAATTATACTAGGGTACAAGTAGGTAAACATGTGCTGTACATCATTCGTTGTCTTTATTGGAGTGGAAACTGCATCTGTGTGTGACATCCCATACTTGGTTTTGATTTTTAACTGGTTTCCATATTAATTTTTTTACTTAGTTAAAAAAAACTTTAATGTAGTGGTCAAATCTACAGGGGAAAAATCTGTATCTTCTGACTTTAGATTAGTAATTACTTCTAAGTAAGTACTTTTTTGATTTTTTTTTTGTGTGTGATGCAGCTGACAGGTGTAAAGTTTGAGGGACCTAATCAAGCTAGTCTATCTGTTTATCATCTCCCTGCTGCTGCATGCCAAATTTTAGAAGTTTCCTGGACAGGGAAGTCTCGGCTTTGATGTGTATCTAGTAGTTATAAACTGATCAACTGTACAAATACACAGGCGTGTATATGAACAGTAATGTTATGTCTAGACCCATGCTTGTAGCAAGCATAACCCTGGCTTAATGCATAATTTAAATCTTTATTTTTTGCAAAGTACACATTTTCAGTGTATTGTTATGGTAGATTTCCCAGAAATGCAGAAACAAATGGTGGTAATGTGCTTTTGCAAGGCTGATCATGGAACGATTGTTTTTTTTTTTGTTTTTGTTTTTTTTAAACAATGTGAAAGTTAAATATGATGTCTTCATTGGATGTGTATTGTGCCAGCAAGATTTATTAAGCCAATACTAAAATTGGCTACTTCTGTGTTGATGACAGTCTGAGATGTCAGGGCCCTGGTCTATATAACATTTCCTGTTTTCAGCCAAATTATGCAAAATCTAGTCCACCATTCAGGGTTTGGCATTGGGTTTAGTTCAGCTAACCTGTATGTGCAACATGGTCAGCCATAATCCGATTTCCTTCTTCATGGTTGTCATTGTGAATAATTCTATCTTTGTATTTGTCTGTATTACAACTTAAGATATTGTAGTCATCATGCCTAGTTAAGGCTGTTATTTTAAAATAAAATGGAGCTGAGATCTGTGAATGTACTTGAGTCACATGCAAAAACTGACATGGGGATTAATGAAAATGGTAAGGACTGACCACCCAGCTGTAGTTTGCTTAATTGGTTGTTTATGATAGAAGCTGCGTATTGAAAAGTACTATTCCTATATTGTTGCCAGCCATGAACGTATGATATAACTTTGTATTTGACCTCTTATCACTGGGAAAGTTTAAGTAAACTCTTAAATTGTAGATGGTAGGTTTGACTAAACAGTAATTTGAATGATTTAAACGGTTGGGTAGGCCATGTTTACATTACCATCTGACAAGGAAAGATGTGTTTCTGTTGTATACAAAAATTTCAGGTGCAATGACTCCATTTATTTACATTTTTAAAAGTATTTAAAAAAAAAAAAAAAAAAAAAGTACATGTAAGTATTAAAAATGTTAATGGAGATTGTGACCATGGAAATTGTGACAGTACTATCTAAATGTGAATTTGTCCAAATCAATGCAGGTTTCTTTAAGCAGCCTAGAAATATAACTTGGTATTTCTAGTAATTGAGTAATTTTTTTTTATCTACTTCTGCAGCCAACACCATTTATGATGGAGATAAAGAGTCTGAAGGTGAGGAGGATGGTCTGAATGCAGAGGATTCTCAAAAGGTGAGCCCCGGATTTTAAAGAAACTGTGTATTGTAATTAGTGAATAAAATCCTGGTTGAAAACCAATGGCAATTGTCACCATTGTTTCCAAAGCAAAGCTAATTCGGGCTTATCAAAGCTGAGGTTTCACTAAAGAACCATTCTTTTCATTACATAGACCTCAAAATAGGTGCAACACATTTTTGGCCACTACTATAAAATGTTTTCCTGCTGTAACAAGCACGTGGAACAGATAGGATAGTGCTGCAAGTGTCAGTGTACACGTTTTTGTATGTTGGATATTACTGTGATATTAAGAACATGTTTGGTCCTAAACAGAATTAAATTACTTAATTGTAAGAAGTATGCCTGTTATATGCAGTGTGTTTTTAATGTTCTCATTTCAACAGGAAATAATGGTTGGATCTCAGTATCAAGCTGAAATTCCTTCCCTTACCTGTTATAGTGAACATGAAAAGGGTAAGTATTCATGAATATTTGTGATTGGTTTGACATTAGAGTGGGAGTAGAAATCTGTAGTGTCATGAAGTTGTGCTATAAATGGTGGAACGGTACATAGAATTAGAGTTTTGCTTTAAAAGTCAAGCGACCCTTGGGGGAATGCTACAGCGTTTTGATTAAAAATACCAGCTACCCTTATTAATCAATGTAACACTTGATACAGCTCAGACAATGTTGAGTTTTCCTGGTGTGTTTAACATGATTGCTTGAAATCTCCAGTTTATGAGAATGAAGATCAGTTACTGTGGCAGCCCGACATACTACCAGAGTCTAAAGTGAAAGACTTTTTGCATGAAGCCACCTTTTCCTGTTCTGATGGTGCTATGAGGGATCGAAAAGGTCTGGTTAAAGACAATGAACAGGTAAGACTTTCAGCGAGTTGTCATTTAGAGTTTGAAAATCCTTTCATTTTTTGCTATTTGTTTATTCTTTGGATTAACCTGTTTGAGCTTCTCGGATGAAAGAATTAGGATTCTTTACAGCATTGAAAAGGGTGGGTTTTTTTTTTGTTTTGTTTTTTTAAACTAGTGAACTAATAAATCATTCTGATGTCATTATTTCCTGCAGGCTTTGTACGAGCTTGTCAAATGCAACTACAATGTCCATGAAGCGCTTGAAAGTTATCGCAGCAAAGAAAAGTCATCAAAGGGTATGGTTGCTTGTGTACTCTTAAATATCACTGGGTGTGTTTGGTACAGGGGCAGAATGGAACTAACACGTGTGTCCTTTCAGGTGAAATGCTCCCATGGACTGAAGAAGAATGCAGGAACTTTGAACATGCGCTTCTTTTGTATGAGAAGAATTTCCACCTTATTCAGAAACACAAAGTAAGACAGACCTTTACTGCTGGGTTTTTGAATGATGGGCTTCATTTACAAAACTGGATATTAACACCTATTGATTACTTAGTAATCCATAAATAAAGATGAGAATTATGGTAGCTAAAGTAATTAAGCTTTAATCAGTGTTTCAGGACAGTTTGTCACCAACACTGGAACTGCTCCTTACTGGTCTTTAATTGGTTTTCCTCAAGGTGCACACAAGGACTGTTGCAGAATGTGTTGCATTTTACTACATGTGGAAAAAGTCTGAACGCTTTGACTTCTTTGTACAACAAAACCGGTTTGGAAAAAAGAAGTTCAGCAGCTACCCTGGTGTAACGTGATTTTTTTTTTTTTTTTTTTTTTTTTTTTTTTTTTTTTCTACCTTCATTCTGATGTGAAACCATGGAAAAAGATCCGTCTGTCTATCTAGATAAATATTTGGAAGTCTCTGTCATGTGTTTGTAAAAGCTGACTTGTGCCAATGCTTTTTGTCTCCTGGCCCTGCAGGGACCTAATGGACCGACTGGTGGATGAAGCTGAGGGTCTGGTGGATGGCTCAGGCTCTGTCTGCTCTAGCAGTAGCGGCAGGATAGAGACTTCAGCTGACCAGCAGCTCAATATCCTCAATTCCATCACTGCCAGTGACCTCTCTGGTGAGTTCATGCCTTTTTCATTGAAACCCACTGCCTTATCACAAACCAGACTTTTCACACTGCTGTTAATTGTAAACCTTTATATTATACCTTGTTTAGACCTGGATACATCTGCTGTAAAACTCAGTTCAGACATTAATCAAAATAATGCCAAACATCAGACATGACTATTTCAAAATATAGGTACAAATAAAAATTTCATCCAATTTAGAAACCAAATTGTTTTAATGCTCCTTGGCATTTTCTTGGTGAAAAGCACCACACAAAGCTTTCCTTTCACAGTGAAGTGGTTAATACATCAAATGAACAAATTCATAATGTGCCCAATTATTTTTCATTAGTTTTGGTGACATTCCTTAATTTGTCTGATATAAACAGCTTCATCTTATGATTTAATATTTCAACAGAACATACATCTTGCAGCTTAGTTTAAGTAGATGGAATTCATGTGTGTGGGTGTGAGACATGTTGCTGTTTATAGCATTATATTGAGTACTGCACCTTATTTTATTTTTTTAAAATAAAGGTTAACCAAAAGTAAGTCTGAACTACATCTACTTAAATTGTATGCACATGTTCTTTTAGACAAGCGCATGTATAAGACTAAACTCATCTGAAAAATCAAAATGGTAATTCTGAATTAGTGTAATTATATAAACATGATTTATTTACCTTTTAATTTGGTTAAATAAATATTTGGTCCCATAGATGCATTTTTTTTTTTTTACATGATTGTTTTGAATGTCTGATAGTAAGCCAAGGTGGGTATTAAGGCACAATTATTCAGTGAGTGTATCAAATTAATTAACCTGCCATGAGTGAATTATTGTTGGGTTACTGAATATATAGAGATGGGGACTTGACCTAGATCATGTATGTCCTACAGCGTTAACCAGCAGTGTGGCGTCAGTGTGCAACCCCAGCGATGTGGGCTGCCTGGACTCGTATAGTTTCTCATCAATCGATGGCCTCCACCGTGCTTCTCTGAGCCACAACGAGCCACTCAGCTTTTCTGGCAACGGTGATGGAGACTGCCTCAACCTCCTGGATGCTGGTTTCTATCATTCTGAGCTAGGGCAGCTGAATGTGTGCGGTGAGGATTGCGAGAGGCCCCCTGCTAAGAGGCTCAAGATGGGCTTGCCCGAGCCCTTCCTCAATGAGCGCAGCATGGCCGTGGACTTCACCAGCACCAAAATGGCTGTCTCCGTTACTGACTTCAGCGATTCAGGCAGCTACATGGCAAGCCATGCGCTACATCAGCACACAGCGCTGCAGTCAGAGTGAAAACAAAATGCCTTGCTCCACTTCACATTCAGACCATGTACATAGCCGGTCACTGGAAATTCTATTCCCTTTTTTTTTTTTTTTTTTTTTCTTTCTTGTTTTTCTTTTTTTATTATGTACATGTGTGTGTATATATATGTACAGAATCCTTTTTTACTATGACATCAGTGATGTCTTATTGTACAGACCTTAATCTTGAGTTCTCAAGAGTTAATAACAGCCATTTATTTTCAGTCCGTAATATTTTGGAAAGTGTCACGCTTGTCCTGTCCGAATACTGTGGAAACCGAACCCGTGAAGTCAAAACTTTTCACGCCAATAGTTCCCACAAGAAAATGCAGAAACCTTTTTTTTTTTTTTTTTTCTTCCCTTCCCTTGTGTCCTTCCCCTTTCTAGCTATTAGCCGTGGTGCATCTTAATATCCGAGAGGTGCCAAGCAGTACCTAAGCCTTGCATCACGTTGCGGTTTTGTGCGGACTCCAAAATGTTTCAAAATGGTTTTATTTGGAGCAAAAGACTTTTTGTAAGTGGAGCCACTGTGCCTCTTGAAGGAGCACTTCTCTGAGCTGCAGTTACCAGTGAATGTTCATTGATATGCATTCAGGTGGCCCAGTGATTAAGGCTTCAGACACTCCATTTTGAGAAATACACATTACATTTCCTTTAAATGATCCTTTTTATATCTGGTCACACAAGCTTTATTGCAGCTGTAACTAATATTTGTAAATTTCTATTGATCAGTAATTATCGTTTCTCCCTCCGTATTTGAGTACTCGCAGATCTTTTCAGACAGAAGGAAAACTCTGCTCAACAGTTCAGGGTACGGTTTCTTTTAAACATTTATTTGTTTATATGCTCCATTTTGCATTCTTGTTTGTAGTGGTTGATCACTTTTTGGGGGGTATTTATTTTGCTCTAAACACCATTGGACTGCACATTGGTCACAAACTTTAGCTGTACTCATTTGAATTTGTGAAATTTGCTGGCACATGTCCTTTTTCTGTGTTTCAGTGTGTTCTGTTGCCATGAGTGACTGCGTATTTGAAGTAGAATTGTTTGCACGGGAATCTTTAGCAGTAGTTGCTGGTGTTATTTTTGGATTTTTTGTTTTGTTTGTTTTTGTCAGGATTAGCTCCTCATCCCTGTGTTCACTTATGTATATATTTATATTATGTCCTATGGCCCCGTGTTCTCCTGGTCACTGCCAGGATAATTTATTTTTATTCTTTCCCTGAAGAAGTGGAAGGTCGTACTGCTATACCAGATCTCTAAATAATCCACAGAGTGATTACACTAAATTTATCTATGCATTTATTACAGTAATTTCGAACCTGCACATGGTTATAAGTTATTTGAACAAACTGATATTGTCTTTAAATATTATCTTTCAAACCACATATCGAAAGACTGTCTACCCTCATTCAGTGAGCTTCATTAAAGCTCTGCCCTTTACGTCCCATGCTCACACGATCAAGCGTGTTTACCTCAGTCTGGGTTTCCTTTGTTCCTGAACTCTTGCGTACTCTCACATGGCAATAATTTGTAAATATGTACAGATGTGGACGTAAAAACCTTCCCACATTCTCTTCCTTCGCAAACAGACTTAAACTTGAAAATTCTGTGCTTTTAAGTCTAACTTGAGTATTCCACAGAAATGCCTTTACTTGCTTTACCGTTTAGCCGATTATATATAAATATATCTATTTTTTTCTGTCGGATTTGCTTTACAAGAGATTTGCTTAAGAAGTTATTTATTTATTTATTCACTTACACTGCAAGTGGGTGTAGTGTGTTTGAGGATCAGTACATGGTATGGGTGAAGCTCGCCGACCTCAGTGATTCAGCGCAGTGGTCTGGGTACAGGCGCAGCTGATAGACTTGGGCGCTCTGTCTTCACCGGGATTAGTGAAGTAGTTGAATGTACAGTATTACTACATCTTAGGAGTTTACTGAACTCATCTGAAAAAAGAGAGAATGTTTTGCTGGTTAAGGCATGACCCTAGTTTGCAGTTTTGCCTTAACATACATTACTCCTTCAGAAACCTTGCATGTTCAATCTACCTGGAAAAAACACTTGCAGAAACAATGGCCTCTCAGAGCGGTGGATGTTTCCTAGACTAAAGTCTGTGCTGAAGAAAAGAGAGGAACTTGAGTATGGTCTGTAACATTCATTTCCTGTACTTGAGGCCAGAATTCTCCATTTTGTTTGTTTTTCTTTAGATACTTGAAGGATGTGCATTGATGCCATTTATTTAATACACTTAAAAAAAACTTTAAAAAAAAAAACAGTACTCAAGTCCTGTAGGTTGTGCAATTAATTTCTCCTGTCCCTCCAAGGATTAAACAGAGCTTTAGGAAATTGTGTTGAAGTAACTTATTTCTGTCCAAAGTTTGTATGAAAGTACTAGCTTAAAAATTGTTGTAAATGTAGTGATGGTTGTTTGCTTACAGAGGCATACAAATTTATTGTAAATTTAGAGACCCTCCTTATCAGAATATGTTTAGATGTTCATTTTTTTTCATACATTGACTCTGTGCTGGGGAAAAAACAAGCATTACAGTAAAAATTATTTAACACTTATTTTGGTGTAAAGAAATTCTAGTGTTAAATAGACAATCAAACAGCAATTATTATTCAAAAGGAAATTTTATCATTCATAATGTTTGTACATAGACTTTTTTGTTTTTATTTTGTATTTTACGTTATACTTAAATAACTGGCAAACACTTCCAGGAATAAAGTTCTGGAAATATTACACACTTGCTCTTGACTTTTTTTCAGCTTGGTACCTGTGTAATTAATTGACTGAATTGTAGTCTATGCTGATGGTCTGGTTCAATGTTAAGCAAAGGACAAAAATAATAAACCTGACCCTGTTTGAGTTAGTAGACACTATGCACTGCAGTGACTTTAAGAACAGTAAAAACACCTCGTGCAAGCAAGAAAAGAAAATCCTGGTGGTGTATGAAAACAGGTAGCTTAAAAAAAAGGATACAGTGAAACCAAAAAATAACCACATTAAACTAAAATTTTATTTAGTCATTGAAACAAGTTGAGTGACCATATCAAAAATGGTGCACTATAGTGTAGTAATTGGAGAAAAGTTCTTCACCGCTATTAATCTCTCTTAATGACACCAGGATGACACAGCGCAACCTACTGAAAGAGAAACCAGATCAAAATTAGTGATGAACAAGATGGATGTTTCAGTAGTACTAAAATTAAGTTCATTAAATCAAGTGAACTTCAAGTGAATTTGTCTTGCCTTTGTACAGTATGTCTGTAATTAACATTAGGAAGATACTGACGAAGTTCTATGGGAAAATCCTTGGGAATGTCAAATTCCTGGTAGCACACATTGGCAGCCTTTTCTGGGGATAAAAAAAAAGAAAAAAAGAATGGGACAGAATAAAGTGCTCAAACAGATCTGCTTCTAAACCTTCAACTTTTATCTTTTAATGCAATGTCATCACACTAGTCATCATAGATCTCTAGTTACTTCTGTGGTGGCTTTTTCATTAATATGAACTTGAATAGCATAAATATTTGAACATAAACATATTTGATGTGTATCAGGGTAGAATGTTTAGCATTACCACTATAATGAATGACCTCACTAAAATACTGGCCTGATAGGTGGATCTCAGCAAATAAAAAATACAATGTATGAGATGAGTGCTTTGATGAACTACAGAAACAAGCAATGGGAATCTGCTTCCTTTACTTTTTAGTAAAATTATTCATCTTTTGAGCAAATATTGTATGAATTTCACTTTTGGCTAAACCTCACATTTACCTTCCAATTTACAATAAAACTCTTTCCTGTTCAGCTTTTTCACTTTCTTATTTTACTGAAAATTCCAGAAGTCACTTGCCATTGGAGCAGTTGTTGACATACTGCCCCACCGCCAGAGGGTTTTCTGGGCCGAGAGTCAACCACGAGCTGTCACTCAAATGAAATGGGCCGAGTCGATCCCGCCCACTGCATGACCTACGGTACAAAACAGTACAGACTCGCATTGGTAGAACAGACTGTAATGATTAAACTTATTACTCACACTTCTGTATTTTTATCATTTAGGCCAAGTTAATGGAGTTTCGGCTTACTTAAACACTAGCCTGGAGAGTCCTTTATCATTGCCATCGATCAACACAGCATCGATGCATCGAAATACAAATGGGTTCCGAATGGACTGGAAGAAAATGGGTTCGTCAGCCTGATAGATGGTCCCTGTGGAAATGGAAATAATTATTTTTAAGGTTAGACTGCAACGATCATGCACAAATACGCTTCAAGTGGAATGGTCAAAAACTCCCATAAACACACTCCTAAACTTGTGGAAAGCCTTCCCAGAAGAGTTGAAGCTGTTATAGCTGCAAAGGGTGGGCCAACTCCATATTAAACCCTACGGGGTTTAAGAATGGGCTGTCATTAAAGTTCATGTGCATGTAAAGGCAGATGTCCCAAAACGTTTGAAAATTGAAAAAGGAAAACACTAAAATGTGCAAGATGGAGTAAATTTTTTAAGTCACCAATGCTGATGTAGCATAATTAAATTCTCGCCTATTAAAAATCTGGCAATTATGTAAAAGTCTCAGGTTTGCAAAAATGTTTTATTTCATTTACCCTCTTAGATAACTGATGACTTGTACACCAAAACAAACAAATGAAAAAAACCCCAGTATGTTTAATGGTGCTGTTTTATATGCATTACTGTGGATGAAACTAAAAGTACACCAACAACATTATGACCACCTGCCTAATATTTTGTTGGTCCACCTTTTGCTGCCAAAACAGTCCTGACCCGTCATGCACTGTATATTCTGACACCTATCAGAACCAGCATTAACTTCTTCAGCAATTTGAGTAACAGTAGTTCGTCTATTGGATCGGACCACACGGGCCAGCCTTCACTCCCCATGTGCATCAGTGAGACTTGGCCGTCCATGACCCTGTCGCTGGTTCACCACTGTTCCTTCCTTGGACCACTTTTGATAGATACTGACCACTGCAGACCAGGAACACCCCACAAGAGCTGCAGTTTTGGAGATGCTCTAATATATCCCAGCTACTATCCCACCCAAGGTGCTATGATGAGGAGATAATCAGTGTTATTCACATCACCTGTCAATGCTCATAATGTTATGGCTGATCAGTGTATAAACCAATGAAAATGTATCCCAAAATTACCAAAAGTCATTTAAAATGGTTTTAGTCAGTTCTTATAAACAGGTAAGTCATGCATCTTACAATTATGGCATATAATTTTCAAAACCATTGAAAATGTATGTAGATATTCAACACCTTGAGAATTTTTAAAAAGGTATCAGGTTTATGAAAGCTCATAACAATGATGAAATTCTGCCAAAACACCTGAATGTTTAGAATACAAGTTTAAAATATTTAAGAAATATGATGCATTTTACTTAAAAACAGTTTCTCAGTGGTGTATTTCTAATCAATATCCATGACTAATAACATTTCTTGAAACAGTCCCAGAAAGCAAACTGTTGTTAGGTCAATGTCTGTCATTATTTTGGGCCTTTGCTTTGCTTATTGACCTAATGTTGTGGAGCCACATCCAGATCCAACTTTAAATCTAATTTACCCAAAACAGTGTTAATTTGAGGTAGATTTCAGTCAATATATACAGTAGGTCTCACTGTAATTAAAAAAAATGCTTAAGTGTGTTCTCTACTGAAGGGATTTCATTAAATAAAAAAAAAATCTCCTCATAACTATGAACTTAGATATGAGCTCTAGGATTTATGTGAGGTCAGGTCAGAGTTTTGGGTGACAATGTTTTATTTAACATAATTTCACAACGTCTGTGGTACCTGGATACATGGCTACAGGTACACCTTTGGGCACCTGTCCCCGGGTAACGAACACCCCAAGTCCTGCGCCTGGCAGAGAACTGGCCATTTTCTCCACACAGAAGCCCAGGGTGTGTAGCATAATCTCGCCAGGCGGCGCTTCCGGCCTGCGCACCGCGGCATTATGGGTAATGTAGTAATGGCGGCGAGTGGACGCTGGTAACAGGCGAAGCTGTTCGGATTGATTGCTCGCGTCGTTTCTAAGAAGCTCGGTAAAAAGTGTCATGAGGGATGCGAGGACATGGTCATCGTCCAACCGCTTATCTTCGGATCGCTGTTTCACCTGGCGAAGGGTCCTACACAACAAATAAACAGCGAGGAAGAATACACGCTAGGAAACTTCCAGGGTTACGTGTCAAACCGGTTACCACCGTAGATAGCGCACTAGCCATCACAAAAAAAGTCCACTGAAGTAAACAAAAACACGTCCCAATAACAAACCGAGCAGCAAGCTATTATACATTGTGCTACACAATTAATTTTGCTGTGCAAGCTGTACAGTAGAATTTAAACGGTATACACAATGAAGGACTAAGTCGAAATAATACCTCTCGTTTTTCCTAAGATTTAAAGCAATCCAGGGGACGAATCTGTGTCTGTAACATTTCCATCTTTCCTCCAGAACTTTCAGTAAATTCTTCCTCATGCTATGCCATTGAGTGTTACTACTCTGTGAATCACAAACGCGCTCAGCAGAGCCACCTAGCGGCCTGGAGAGTACTGCACTCTTTACCCTGTCTCTCACACACGTCTACTGAGAAACCTGCTTATATCAAAACCATGGATTAATCTTACAATCACACCAGGCTAATGTTTTCTGTGCTCTAAACACCTGATTCTACTAATCAGCTAACTGCCCTTTGTGAGTTGAAGTGGTTGTGTTAGAGCAGGGACAACACTAACATGTGCAAGACAAGGTGTAGTTACTCATGGATCAAGGTTGGGAACTTGTGGCTTAGAAGAACAATAGCTACTGGACTATAAATGTGTCAAAGTGACAATTTTGGTAATGCCAACATTTTTAAAAAAAAATCAATACAATGGTCTCTTAAATGATTAATAATATTAGTGCTCTTTCACTTGTTTTGATGACTAACACTGCATTTTTGAGCGTTATAAGAGTGGTTATTTGAGTTAGCATAACAGCTCGAACCAATGTGGCCGTTGTCCTCTGACCTCTCTCATCAACAAGGTGCTGGATGTTTTTTTTGGGGTTTTTTTCCACACCATTCTGTGTAAACTCTAGAGACGTGTGTGTGAAAATCCCAGAATGTCAGCTGTTTCTAAATTACTTAAACCATCCTGACTGAATATTTTCCCCCAAACTTTTTCTATAAATTATTTATCATGAGAGTGTCTTTACAGGGGGAAAAATCAAAACACTAGATATCTGGCTTTAATTAATGTGTACATATTTAATTAGATAATATTTGCATAAATAAATGACAATTTTGTAATTGTAAAAAAGTAAGAACATCAAAAAAGCTGTTGAGGATCAATTGTGATATCTATTTGTTTTTATTACATGTAGTGTTTTTCCTTTTAGTGAAACAAGCCATACTGCAGACTTTTTTTTTTTTTTACATTTTTGTTACATTTTTGTTCTCCAGTGTTAAGAAGATGTACAAAGATCTCGATATAGTCTGAAAACACATCATTAGGAGATATTTTCTAGCCGTTTATTTGAGTTCATATTTGCGCTATTTAAAAAGGCCGAGTTGCTAAACCGCGGTAATTGACTAGTCCGTGACTCAAATCGCGTGTTATTGGTGATTACCGGGTGAAGGGGCGTGGTAAACTGTAATCTGAATCTGATTGGTTCTGTCGTGGCGCCACGCCCCCAGCGCGTGACTCTGTACCGCAGGAGAAATGGAGATAAGGTTTGATGATTGTGTGAATCTCAGATCCATTTAGAATTAGGTGTACGGGTTAATTTTCCGGTTTATCCCCCTCCCCCAAAAGTCTCGTGTTGCTTGCAACGGCGACGGTTTCAGACGAGTGACGCAATCGATTCGGCCCGCAATCATAGGATCGCACGCGAGCTCGTTACCGCAAGCATCGATCAGGATGGCCGGCGCGACAGCGAGCGGTGGCTGTCAGAAAATCCGTGGCGCTCAGCTGCAGGAGCTGCTCGAGTCCAAACACGACGTGCTGTTCGACTGCGACGGTGTGATCTGGAACGGAGAGACGGCGGTGGCGGGAGCTCCCGACGTGGTGCGCGCGCTCAAGCAGCGCGGAAAGCGAGTGTTCTTCGTCACCAACAACTGCACCAGGCCGAGGCAGAGCTACGTGCAGAAGTTCGCGCGGCTCGGGTTCGTCGATGTGGACGAGAAGGAAATCTTTAGCTCGGCGTACTGTTCGGCTGCTTACTTGCGCGACATGGCCACCTTCAGCGGCAAGGTGTTTGCCATCGGATGCCCTGGCGTGCACACCGAGCTGCGGGATGCCGGTATCACCGTGGTCGAGGAGGAAGAAGACGGACCGGACGTCAACATTTCCAACTGCGCCCTGGACCCGGACGTGCGCGCCGTGCTTGTGGGCTACGACGAGAAATTCAGCTTCATGAAGTTGGCCAAAGCCTGCTGTTACTTGCAAGACTCTGAGTGTTTGTTTTTGGCCACTGACCCTGACCCTTGGCATCCTCTTCGTGGAGGAAGAATCACACCAGGTAACAAGTGTCCTTGATGGATTCCGTCATCAACACAGCACCGGTTACAAAACCAGACCCAGTCCATTAATTCCAGTTTGTCCATTAAAAACCAACAAAACGTAGATAGCTTCTGTAGTAAAAGTCTAATTCTTATGCACAATTTAAAGCTTATTATTTACTAGAATGTATTATGAATGCGTTATATGCAAGAATGTAAGGCATTTTTTAGAAACACGTCAAATTTGCTGCAAAAAGTCTCCGAGAAAAATCGTCAATTAAATAATGAATCATAATTATTTGAACGATTCTGAATCAGAGTCGATTCAATACATATACCTTGAGTTTCTATTTCGCTTAGCTCAGTTAGCTTCTAGTTTAAAAACTGTTAGCCGAATGTCTGATGTTTCTTATTACGAAATGTGGCTAAAAACCTTTAAGTAGCTACTCTTCACATAGTAAAGTCGTAGTCAACACCCAAAAATATATTGTACATTGCTTTTAAATAATTATTAATCGCTTGCACAAAAGTGTTTTTTTTTCCCCCGAATGTGTGAAGAAGTGCAGATACATTGGAACTGTAGCCACACCTGTTACAAAACCAGAACCAGTCCATTAAATCAATTTTGTCCATTAAAAACCGACAAAACGTAGATGGCTTCTGTAGTAAAAGCCTAATTCTTATGAACTGTTAACCCTCATTATTTACTAGAAGTAAATGTGTGTAGAAGTGCAAATACACTGGGACTGCCAATAGCCACACATTCAAAATAAGATTCAAGAACTTTTTGTCAGCTAAACAAACAAAAAAAGTCAGATCAGATTCATCCAGTGGGCCTTGGTTAGATGGAACAAACTTTATGGTAGTTTATTAATGTAAATACCAATAGCACCAAAATGTAACAGTCAAACTAAATGCAGTTAATCTCAGAGTTTAGAACTCTATCTAATTTAGACCAGCCAATAAAAAACAGACAAACAAAAAAGACAAGTTTTCCCCTTTAATTAACCCAACACATTCCCCATGGTCTTATACAGTCAATATCCTTGTTTGTACTGTAGCACTGAGTGATTCTGAGCAAACCATTTTCAGGACATTTCCATAAGCACCATTAAATGTAAAGAAGTCATTCTGTAAAGCATATAGATAATTGTTTTTTTTGTTGTTTTTTTTAAAAGAATTTTTCCAAGCCATATTTGGTGTAATTGTAATATGTGGCTAAGATGACAGCATGTTTGTTAGTGTATAGATTGGGCTCTTTTTCTAGAGACACTCCCAATGCCCCTTCACCCCAATGCCATGCTAGTCTGTTTAAAAAAAGGTATTTCTGTAAGCGCCCAGGGCAGCCAGGTATTTATCTGCAAAAACCATGCTGTGCTTTGGCACTAATGATGAGTAACACAGAGGGTTTAATAATGTAGATATTCACTGATTGGCTCTAGGTATGACAGTCCATTTTTACTAGCGGCTTTTGCTGTGTCATGTTTCCTATTTTTGTGGTAAATTTGACTGAAATGATGTCATGTTAAACAAACCTGAAATTATTCATATCTGGACTGACAGTAAACTCCTGAAGAATTGTGCTTTCATGTAAATTGAAGCTTTTAAATATACCAGCAGTCAGCAAGGTAACATCATTACAATAGAAAGCTAAATGTATTAGAATAAAAAGTGGCAAAAGTAATATTAAAAATGTAGAATATATGGCTTTATTCCACAATGCTGCTGAATTCTTGATTTTGATTGGCCAGACAGTGTAGATTTTTTTTTAAAATTATTTTATTTTTTATATAACAGCAGCTCTGACAGTAGTCCTGGCTATAAAGCAGATCACAGATTTATATATTAAGCTTTAAACATGTGTAATTGTTGACATGACAAGCTGCCATTTTTTTTTTTCTTAAATTTTTTAAGAGACTGGTTATTGCTGCTGGAACATAAGTTATAACAGGAACTAATTGGTTTTGTGGACATTTCGCAACATGGAATGTTAATATAAATGGAAAAAAGTGTCGTGGTGTTCATTAATTAATAAAAAAAATCAAATAGCTGTGATATAAAAGGATTAAAACACTTGATATGCTATTACTGGGAAAAAATTTACTTTGGGGTGCTAAGAGTAGCTGTGTGTTGGGCCTTCCTTGATTATTTTCCTATAACAGCATGTCCTGTTTTTCTTACATTGCCCTTTGGTTCCTCTATGAAAAATGCCTCATGATTAGTATAATGTTTATGACTTCTTATAAAAAACATTATAAATCATTCTCTTTGTACACTGTTGTGTTTATCTTTGTTGAGTACGATTAAGCTGAACTGAAAGCCATAGATCACTGACAGTCCATGAATGAAAGAGCAAAGCCCAAAGAAAACAGAAGAAAATAATCCATTCATGATTTTAGACAAATGATAATGATTCACATTTGCAAACTTACAGTATTTATTCTCTTGTGCAGCATGTATTGAATACACAACTCACTGTTGTGTATTATGTTACATCCATCTGCACTAGCACAATTTACAGGTGTATTGTTGACTTGTTGAGTGCCCTCTATGAATAGGATGAATGCTTTTTCTATTGTGGAAGGAAACCCAGCAATGACAAAAGAGCTGTTTTGAATAAACGTCACTCCAGGGTTAAGCACATTCACGAAACACTGACTCTGTTTCCCGCATCTACAGGTTCTGGGAGTCTCACTGCAGCTTTGGAAACCGCCAGCAGCAGGAAGGCCACAGTGATCGGCAAACCGAGTCGTTTCATGTTCGAGTGCATCGCCAGTCGGTTTGATTTAGACCCAGAGAGCTCTTTGATGGTGGGCGACCGCTTAGAGACTGACATCGTTTTTGGCGTTAACTGTGGCCTTTCTACAGTGCTCACACTAACGGGCGTCTCGACCTTTGAGCAAGCACAGGTTTACAAGGACAGTGACGAGCCAGAGAAGAAGGACTTTGTGCCCGATTATGTGGTGGAGAGCATCGCAGATTTCTTGGAGGCTTTGGAGGAGTAGGAAAGAAAGGACAGGGGTGGTTTTGAACTCCATAATAAACCCCAGAGTGCACAGCTTTTGCCTGGTACCTAAAACAGTCATTACTGTATGTTCAGTGCTGTTGTTCATGGTGTACAATTATACGTACGTGTCATCATAGCTGGAGTTCTCAGTTTATCATTGCTGTATTTGATGACATGGATGTACCATTTGGCTGAAGTACTTGAATGAATAATGAGCACATTTTGAAAGGAGTAGCTTAGCCAAACAAAAAGGCAAAAAAAAACCTTTCCTTACCCCAGATGTTGTCGATCATTATTTATGTCCTGGAGTTTGAGTTAAATGAAACTAACAAGTAAGAGAAGCTTAATCAGGGCCTGATCCTCCACCCCCCCACACACACACCTGTGTATATCACTATTATAGATATTTTTAATTCTATGCATATACATGTAAAGGAAATGGTGACATAGAAATGAAGGGTGTCCAATTGGACTGGCAGTTCCACACCAATCACAGATTAAACCTCACCAGTTGACTGCACAACTTCACAAAGTCTGGTTAATTACATCCAAATGAAATTATATCGGGTCAAATAGCAATGTAAAACAAGTGTTGAGGATGCAGAAGATAGGGATAGGTGGAGAGAGATGATTCGCTGTAACGACCCCTGAAGGGGAAAGCTGAAAGAAGAAGAAGAAGAAGATATAGCAATATAAAAAGTACAAGGTTGTTTCAGACCTGTCAGCTCCTGAAGATTAATAATGAGAATAATGAAATCACAGCCCAAAATCTATAGTAGGAGATTTTCAGTCTTTGGATCATTTATGAAATGAGTCCTTTTATAAATTGCTTGTCCTTTTAGAAACTGATGCTTTCAGATGACTGAATTTTTTCCACCATAGTTTTGTGTTGATTAAAAAGGTTTGCATCCAAACATGTCACTTTACGAATAATTTGAAATGGTCAAACATCCTTAACAGATACGGTTAATTAATGTTAACTAAATACTTGTCGGGGGGCACGGTGGCTTGGTGGTTAGCACGTTTGCCTCACACCTCCAGGGTTGGGAGTTCGATTCCCACCTCCGCCGTGTGTGTGTGGAGTTTGCATGTTCTCCCTGTGCCTCGGGGGTTTCCTCTGGGTACTCTGGTTTCCTCCCCCGGTCCAGTAGTACTACAGACTACACTGTCTGTAGTGTGTGTGCCCTGCGATGGGTTGGCACTCCGTCCAGGGTGTATGCCCGATGACGCCTGAGATAGGCACAGGCTGAGAATATATCAGATAAGCGGTAGACAATGAATGAATAAATACTTGTCTAGGATTTTATTTCACATTAACAAACTGAAAACATTTGATGGAAAAAAGCAGAAACATTGGTAATCTTCAAGATCTGTGCTTTTCAATGTGAGTTGGATAAAGTGGGCAGGGCCTCCAGTGGGTGGCAGTTAACGTTGGACAAATTAAAAAAAAAAACTACGCAGTTTTCCGATTCAGATTCTGATTGGCTCGTCTTCTGACTCTGTTAAAATGCTAATAAAAATGCTTCAACTTTGTTTGACATGATCTGGCAACTTTGGTTAGATATGCACACTTTTAATTATAATGCGGTGGCGTGTTGAACAAACAATACAGTATCTATGGACCGTGTCTTGAGAGAACATTTATGAACTGAATGACTGTATTGCACTTTAGTTAGTATTTTACATTTGTAGGAAACCAACTACCTCATGTGACACTTCCTGCTGTGTTTTCAACCCTGCAAATCCTTGCTTATTTAGCATTTTGACAAACAACGGCTCAGTAATGACGTATGTGCATGTCCACTTAAAAAAAAAAAAAAAAAAAAAAAGAAATATACATACTCTGTGAGTAGAAAGTGATTCTGCTACTTGATATTTATTATTATTTTTTAGACAAGCAGGCTGATCGGCTCCATCTGGGTATGTGGAAAAGTTTTAGTTTCATCTAAACTATTCCTTTCAGAGTTTTTTTTTTTTTTTTTTTTTTTTTGGTGACATTCTGCAGACGGTCATGCAAAAGCGCATCCTCCCAGCTGTAATTATCTGAAAGCATGGCAAACGTAATTCCATTTAACGAAGAAACTCTTTGGGGCGATGATGAAACGGCATGCCATACACGCCCGAAGAAAAGGAAATAGCTCTTTGATAATAACTTATTAATTGTGTACAATATACCTAGAATTTCCCTGAGAAATCCTCCTTCTCAGCAACAGGCGGTCTTTTGGAAAGTTTTACTCTATTGTGTAATAACTACTGAAAGGTGGAGAATGTACTGTAGTGAGACTGTGGTATTCTACCAAGAGGCTTTTTTTCTGGTTGTGTAGTGAATTAATTTAATGACATGAAATTCTCCATTCTGATTGGTCAGAAGGTGTTGGAATAATTTTTCTAAGGACCGTTCTGAAAGTAGTTCCGGCTACAATGCGCTATTGTTTCCATAGTAACGACTTAGCCAGTGATTTGTATGGTGAAGTGCCATATATAGTAATTGTCGATATGTTGACATTTTTTGTAGGGAGATTCTTGATCTAGCATTTTTGTAAGGAGTCTCCAGCGTCAGTGCTATTTAATGGTCAGAAGTAAAGCGTTCTGACACTGGACGTTATGGGATGCTGGTGACAGAAAGATAGCTGCGATAATGTAAGGAATGACACAAACTAATTTGTTTCTATAATCACATAAAAATGCAGTGTTCACTAAGTATGAAAAATTATAAGGTTGACAAATTGCAGAGGTGAAGGAGAATTAAAACACTTCAGCATGAGCTGTTATTGGCATGGTAGTCACTTCATCCTGTGGCATTTTATTCCCTTAAATGATATCTCAATATACTGTGCAGCATCTCCGTAGCTTTAGCTGTTGACACAAAATAAAACGGAATTCTTCTCAGTGTTCTACATTTTTGGTATACAAAATGACAAGTGACAATCAGTTTAATTTCGAACTTGTCTGGTTAAGTTGCATCCAAGGTTCTATCTGTCGTTCAGTACATGTTCTGCTGTCTGTCTGGGTTCTGCAGTGGTAGCAGCTGTGTACTCAAGCTCTTGTGCCAGTTTAACAAACATGTAACGTAGCTGGACTTGACATTTCTCTGTGTTATTTGTTCAATTGTCTAGCAGCCCTTCCTGTTTGGTGCAGTGTTTGCGTCGTCCCAACCGGCGTGTTTTCTAAAAGTAATTCTAGAGCTTTCTAAAGCTGCTGTTTGGGGTTTAATGATTATTAGTGTAACTTTTTTTTTTTTTTTTTTTTTTTTTTTTTTTTTTTTTTTAAATCAATCTACATGTAAATCTTATTTCAAAGATTTATGACTTTTTTTTTTTTTAAATCATAATCTTACAGCTTATCATGAAAAGTGGCCTTCCACAAAATAGTCTCAAATTTCATTTTTAAAACTATTTTGACTCCACATTCATCCAGTCTGATGGAATATTTTCTGTTCCTGTGAACCTGCATTATAAACCTACTGAACGTTTAGGTTTTGGCGTCAGTAATGAGTGGATGGAGTGGTAATGGAATACCTGTGTTGCTGTTTATTATATTCTAATAATTAGTGATCAGAGTTCGGGTTTAAACTGGACTTGTGTGATTAATCTAGAGCTTGCGTGACTGTGTCCATACGTCTTTAATAAATACGTCTTTCATTTGCTTAATAAAAATGAAGTTATTACATTTGTTTAATGCCAAACTCTGCTGTGAGAATAACGTATACATGCTGTGACCTGGTTTGGCATTTCTGTTAGTACGTTTCTGTGGTGGTTATAATTACCTTTTTAATAAAACAGTTCCCTCATATTGAAATGCGCTTTGTTTCTGTAATATGAAATATGAAATGTTCTAGCAAAGCTATATTAGGAATTGAATAAATTTATGAAGTTTAACATGAACTGTATTGTATAAAATGTAATGTATAAAATATTTCTTTGTTGACAGTGTCTACGTTTGGCAAAGGGCTTTTTTTTTTTTTTTTTTAAATTTAGCAGACTTTTTAGCAATATTTTAAAAAATTAATACATTACTCTCAATACATACCTTGAGTAATTTGTGTTCATTCCAAGTGACCTCATCATTCAGCATCTCAATTTGACATTGAATAACCCTGTGTCTCAATTCTACTGTCCCTGCTAAATAGTATCAGAGCTCGGAATTAGTGCGTCCCAAATTGTACCATGTTAAAATGAGTATCCCAAAGGTCTACGATTTCCAGTAGATTTAGTGTGGATCTGTGCAAACTTTGTCAACTCAAATGTTCACAAATCCTTGCATGAGGGAGACATCAATTTTGTGACGGCCGCATTTTTTAGCACCTTTTAGCTCCATTTTAGAGCGGTATAAATAAAATGGAAAAATAAATGAAGGGAATGCTAAATTAAATGAAAAGCTGAAATGCAAAATGGACTTCTTTTTTTTATTTTTATGGTGACCTAGGCAACAATGTTCTCTTTTGGTACAGTATTTACACAATATTGTACACAAGTTTTTTTTTTCTCACAAAAAGATTATGTACTTTTAGTGCACAGTATAAGTAGGCGAACTGGGATGCAGGGACCCTGTTTAACTTCTTGAATATTCCAATTGGGCTGAATGTGTTCAGGTAAGAGTGAGTGAATGCATACTCTATAACGGATGTTGAACACAATGAGATGTAAAAATTCCAATGCAAAAGTACTATTATTTGGATTAATATGACGTATTTCAGTGATTATTTTTGAAGTGTAGTTACAATGGGTTGGGAAAGATCCCTGCAGAGGTTTTATTCATTTTTAATATTTATGTAAATTATGATATTAAAGTGTTGTAAAGGACACTTTATCTGTGTTAAGTGTCTTTAACAGGAGTGTCTTATTTGAACAGAAATCAACTTGTATGTAAACATAATTTTTTTTTTTTTTATTATAAAAACCATTGCTTTACCTGCAGCAGTATGTAACAGCTGGAGCTGCCAGCAGAGGGTGCACCACAACCCAGTTTCACAGAACCATTCAGTTGAAATAAATAACTCTTAACTCTTGTTTTGAGTTATAGTTTTTTAGTACAGTAACGGAGTAGCATTACAAAAATATTTTCCACTTCTGTTCAAGAAAATGAAATACTCCTCCATTTTTGTGTAGACCTTCAAAGAATTTATTCCAAATCTCAAAGGTCTCTTCTCTCTACAGCTAATTATACTCTGTACGCTTTATATCAGTAAAATGGGCTCAGTTTAGCAGCAGCCTGTGTGAAAGTCAAGACAGACAAACCACCAGACAAAGAGAGGAACTCTGCTCTACCTCTGTACAAATGTTTCAGTATGCTACAGTAAGCAAAGATACCAGCATGAGAAATGAAGAATCTCCTTCTATCTAATTTGGAAAACAAACAAAAACATTCCGAGTTAAGTTTTGCTAACTTGCTTACTAGCTGCGTTGAACTGCCCGTTTTCTTTGCTAATTCTACATTAGAAATTCAAGCTGATGGTAAATGTTGCAATACTTGCAGAGACTGAATTATGTTTTCAGGCAAAATAAAATAGCTGCTTTAAAAATGAAAATTTGTTTAAACTAAGAAAAATAGCACATTTCATATGAAAACATGGCTTTAACTTAATGTCAACATTTAAAAAACAAAAAATTTTTTTTAAAATAACTCCTTTGGCTGCAAGAATTTTTAATTTTACAAGAAAAAAGTTCTTTTAAATTTGCCACATTATCTAAACTTCATTTAAGTAGAATTTCTCAGGACTTCTCAGTTACTAATAAGCTGTAGCTTAGTATAGCTGATACATCGATCAGCCATAACATTATGAGCACTGACAGATGAAGTGAATAACACTAATTATCTCCTCATCATGGCACCTGTTACTGGGTGGGATATATTAGGCAGCAAGTGAGCATTTTGTCCTGAAAAATGGGCAAGCGTAAGGATTTTAGTGAGTTTGACAAGGTCCATATTGTGATGGCTAGATGACTGGATCAGAGCATCTCCAAAACTGCAGCTCTTGTGAGGTGTTCCCGGGCTGCAGTGGTCAGTATCTATCAAAAGTGGTCCAAGGAAGGAACAGTGGTAAACCGGCGACAGGGTCATGGGCGGCCAAGGCTCACTGATGCACGTGGGGAGCGAAGGCTGGCCTGTGTGATCCGATCCAACAGATGAGCTACTGTTGCCGTATATATATATATATATATATGTATATTTTATATATATATATATATATATATATATATATATATATTATATATATATATATATACACGCCGGATGCCCGGTGGTTATATATATATACTTTATAAACTTTATATACAGTATATATATATACATGTGTATATATATATATATATATATATATAATATATATATATATATATATATATATGTATGTGTATATATATATATATATATATATATGTATGTGTGTATATATATATATATATATATGTGTATATATGTATGTATATATATATATATATATATATATATATATATATATATATATATATGTATATGTATATATGTGTATATGTATGTATATATATATATATATATATATATATATGTATGTATATATATATATATATATATATATATATATATATATATATATATATAATATATATACATATACATATAACTGAAAAATTGTATAGGTCACAAATAAAGGCAGCTTCTTCTATTATAAAGAATACATTTTAATGCCTGCATAGTAAACTGTACATGTATACCAGAATATAGGATTAGGGTTCAAGCAAATTAAGAAACGTAACGATTAGGACGAAATAAACAGAAGCAATACATCAGTTAGACAAAGTTCTGTTTATTGAATTTGATTAGTGAATTACATCAGCCACTTTTCTTTTCATGAGAACTGATACACAAAGCTGTAGACGAAAAGAGAAGAGCTGCAGCACGTCATAAACACACCATCTTTCACTGTTTAGCCGTTTCAAGATCAAACTAACATTTTTAGTGCATTAACTCACAAACGTATCCCCAAGCAACATTTCCAAACATGAACAAAGCTTTGAGGCAAATTTTTAATGTTGAACTTTATTTTAAACCTGTTCATGTTTTGTTGTTTCACCCTCGACACTTGATGCTTAATGTAAAATGTGAAAGTAGTATGTTAAGATTATTTTCTTCCACTATTTTCATTTCTAATTTCCAAAATATTTACCTCGTAACAATGATTTTAGAAGAAGTTGCTTTCGGCTGCTCCCTGTTCGGGGTCGCCACAGCGGACCAACTGGTCCGCACAACTGGTCCGGATGCCCTTCCTGACGCAACCCTCCCATGTTATTTTAGTTATAAACACATTTGTAAACATTCACTATAAGCATTTCTAATAACCCCATGGCTCTTTCAGTCACAATAACATCAAGATTTATTTTCATGACAGTTGTTGAGGACATCTGCAAATATAGCATCTAGTGAAAGTGTTTAATAAAAAAAAAAAAGAACAAAATGGATGTAACAAATGAATTAAGAACTAGTCAGCAAAATGATGTACCAGCAGTAAAAACACAGGATCTCAGTTACATCTTATTTATTTATTATTTATTATATTTTCCAGCCTGTTTAATTCTTTCCACAAGTGCCCTTTGCCGCATTGGTGCACAAAATCTCTTCCGTTTGATTGTCACCCTGAAATCAGAGAGGTTTAGGTTTATAACTTCTACACCAAAGTGATTCATCACCAGTACTTCAATTCAGAATCATGTTAAAACTCACACGATGGCGTCAATTTCACAGCGACCGTTCCTGTTCTGTATGGTGAAATTCTCCATTCTTCCCAGTAGTCTTGGTCTGATTGGAGCTGTTGCAATGCAGCATGGAGGAATGGCACCTGGAATTTGGAGGCATTTAAATAACAAGGAGATCGGAAATAACGAGAGATCAGATTTATCGCTTTCTTGAAAGATAATACTCATCCTGCACACCTCCATTAAATTGTGGAAAAAAAAAAGCTAATAATAAAAAATTCAAAGTACTCACAATAATCAGTAGTAGTCAAACTTTTAACTTAATTTACTGCATTATATCTAACTCTGTTTATTCACTCTTACATTTACCTTGGACTGAGGTGAAGGTGATGCACAGGACCAACAGAAGAATTTTGCAATCCATTTGCTCTGATTCGATCTTCACACTTCACTGTAGCGCTTTAAAAGAGCTTCTGTGTAGCTTATGAATTTTTATACAAGCCATGACGGTAAGCCACACCTCACAAAGTTGTCATTATCTGTGTCATGTCATTACCTGTGTAGTTCATTTCTTAATTTTTAACCCATTAATCAGTGCATTCCTGTGCATTAAAAAAAGAAAAAGAATGTCAGCCTGACTTACTGAACATAAATACTAAAATGTTCATTACATTATGAGTTTCACACTGGACTATTAAAAGCTCTCATGGCACTCTAAACCCATAGTTTTAATTAAAATGGGTGGACAGCTCGGGAAATAATAATAAAAGCCCTTACTGGCTCCAAAAAAGGCAAAATATTACTGCAGACATTTTAACAGGGATAATAGATCTGTAATAATAATATAATCTGTATAATAATCTGTACTTAGAATGTTTCACTGTGACATTAATCAATGAGGATGCACCTCTAACTGAAAAAAAGGACAAGACAAAAAATAAATGGTGTCAGTCCAGCTTTAATGTGATACAGCAAAGCAATGCACTTCAAGTAAAAACAGCCGTCATCAATAAAGTGATTCTGATCAACCCCAAATAAAGATCAGCTGGTTTGGACTGCTAAATCCACGGTGCAATCAATAGAGAGGTACAAACAGCTTTCCCAAATAGTAGATGACCTCAAAAAGAACAGGATGGTCCTCAATCACTGAATAAAGCATATCAGGGAGGCTGCAGAGAGACCTACGGCGACACTTTAGGAACTGGAGGAATACATGGCAAGTTCTGGTCTCTCCCTGCATTTAATAACAATCTCACATTCTTCACAAAATCTGCATTATGGTGTAGGGTGGCTAGACAGAAGACAAATAATCATCCAAAACTATATGGCAAAATGTGTCATGGATGCATTATGGATGCGATTCCAAAAGAGATGTTTGGCATGAATACAAGGCAGTGTGACGTCCACAGAGCAGCACAGCCATGGTGAAGCGTGGTGGTGGTAGCAGCATTGTGCGATTGGGCTGCTTCTCTTCAGCTGGGACTGAGGCTCTGTTCAAGTTACAAGGAATCATCAATCGTTCTGTCTTTTTTGGCACCAAATCTGTCTCTAAACAGCTGCAGATGAAGAAAAAAATGCCCTTTCTAGCAAGACTAGCAAGCAAGTGACTCACAGCACAAATCTAACAAAGAAATGGCTTCGAAAGATGAAGATCAGTATTTTGAAACAGCCCAGTCTGAGTCCAGAATGTAATCTTATTGAAATCCTGGGCAACGACTTGAATAGGGCTGTGCATGAATTTGATAAATCTGGAGTATGCAGTAGAGTGGAACAAAATGACCGAATCAAGATGTGTCAAGTTGATGCTAATCATCTTACCCCAAAAGACAGTGTGACTGTATTACAAGCAGAACGTACCCTTTTCTTTTCTCTAACACTTCTTTTTGTTTTTCACTTTATTTTTTCTTGGTTGCTTTCTCAGTTTAAAGGTGGAAAAAGATTTGACATGAGTTTTTTTTTAACATCACAAACAATCTGCAAATTTAACAGAGGTTTGTAGACTTTTTCAATCTGCTGTAACCTCTATCTATGATTTATTTTGTGTGTGTGTGTGTGTGTGTGTGTGTGTGTGTGTGTGTGTGTGTGTGTGTTACACACACATCACCGCTATTCGAAATAGAAAGTCAGTGCACCAAATTCAAACAGCTGCTGGTCCGTTCCTAACACTGCATATATATGACAGCACACTTAAAACTCTTTATTTATGAATACTACAACCCAGACTGATGGAAGTATACAAAATCAGACAGCGTTTAAGTATCCCATGCCATCAATACATAAGTTAAAAATTAAATATCTACGTAAAAAACAACAAATGAACAAAACCCAAAGAAACCCAGGAAAAGTCTAAAGTTAGTCTTTTTGAAGAATTTCCCCTCAATTTGTTCAAGCCCCATTCACATCCAGGCCTCCTCTTCCAATTTCAACCATTCACATTTTGTCATAGGTAGCAGCACAAAAAAAAATCCCCATGTTGTCATCCTTCCTTCCTTCCGTTAGGAATCTGGAATACATGAAAACATGGTGTTGGTATAATAGAGAGGCTTGTACACACGCGCCCATGTAGGAATAAGCTGTTGAACATTTACCTTTCTTCCGCCAGTGATTGAAGTTTTGCTCTTGGTTGCCTGACAACTGCTGTGCATGCAAGAAAGTCATAAAACAAGTTTATACAGGGACCACCCAATGGCTTTATGTCCTCCTGAATGGTGCACAGCAACTATACTGATGAAAAAGATTTTTTTTTTTTTTTTTTTTTTAATCAGCATTGAGACACGTCTGAACATGAGGGAACACAATCTCCTCCTTTTCACGACAAGTGTGCAGTTTGTTTTCTGAATGACTTGATATTTCATCTACTGTGAACAAAATCATGAATGGGTTCTTCTATATATAACAAACAAATGAAAAATATATTAAATATATAATATAATGGTATAATATAATATACAGTATCTCACAAAAGTGAGTACACCCCTCACATTTCAGCAACCACTTTATTATATGTTAGTATACAATACTATATGTAAGGGACAATACTATAGAAATGAAAACTGGATATACTTTAGAGTAGTCAATGTGCAGCTTGTATAGCAGTACAGATTTACTGTCCTCTAACAATAACTCAACAGGCGGACTTTATTGTCTAAATAACTGGCAACGAAAATGACTACACCCTGAGTGAACATGTCAAAACTGTGTCCAAAGTGTCAATATTTTGTGTGAGCACCATTGTTATCTAGCACGGCCTTAACGCTCCTGGGTTTGGAATTCACCAGAGCTGCACATGTTGTTGCTGGGATCCTCTTCCACTCCTCCATAACGATATCACAGAGCTGCTGGATGTTAGACACATGGAGCTTCGCCACCTACTGCTTGAGAATGCCCCACAGGTGCTCAAAAGGGTTCAGGTCTAGAGACATACTTGGCCACTTCACCACCTTCACCTTCAGCTTCCTCAGCAAGGTAGTTGTCAACTTGGCGGTGTGTTTGGGGTTGTTTTGTTGGAAAACTGCCGTTTGGCCCAGTTTTTTAAGGGAGGGCATCATGTTCTTCAGAATGTCACAGTACATGCTGGAATCCATGTTTTCCTCAATGAACCGCAGCCCCCCAGTACCAGCAGCACTCATGCAGCCCCAGACCATGATGCTACCACACCATGCTTAACTATAGGCAAGAGACAATTTTCTTGGTACTCCTCACCAGGGTGTCACCACACATGCTGGACACCATCTGACCCAAACAAGTTTCTCTTAGTCTCATCAGACCACAGGACATGGTTCCAGTAATTCATGCTCTTGGGCAAACTGTTTGCGGACTTTCTTGTGAGACAGCTTCAGAAGAGGCTTCCTTCTGGGATGACAGCCATGCAAACCAACTTGTTGCAGTGTGCGGTGTATGGTCTGAGAACTGACAAGCTGACCTCCCGCTTCTGCAACCTCTAAAGCATTGCTGGCAACAATTCTATTTCTCAAATCCTCTGAGAGTTCTTTGCCATGAGGTCCATGTTGATCATCCAGTGGTCAGTATGAGTCACTTGTACTCAAAGCGCCAAATTACCTGAAGTGGTGCGTTGATTTTCTACAAGGAATTGTGCTAACTGCAGGATCATTTTTCGCTCCTTACTTTTATACAATCCTACTGAATTCACCGAATTAGCACAGCAGCTCTAGTTTTAGTTAGATTTTTATTCACTCAAAACTACAAATTTTTGTGAAGGCAAGTCTTATTAATAAATCTTAAAGTGCACCAAAGTTCAGCCCTCTTCACATTGTTGAAATGTTGAGTCCTCATAGATAGACACTGGAAAGTCATAAAATGTTCAAGCTTTGTACATGTTTGTACAAGATCAATATTAACTGTTTTAGAAGATATAATAGATATAATGATTCACGTTCCCTGGGGCTTTACTGGCATTGCAGTCACAGAGATATCTCTTAATATGTGCAGCTAAACATTTGGTATTGCCTGCACCTATCTCAGGCGTCATCTGGCATTAAGGCAGGATAATCCCTGGACAGAATGCCAACCAATCGCAGGGCACACACACTCATTCACTCACTACAGGCAATTTAGAGACTCCAGTCAGCCTAGATGCATTTCTTTGGACTGTGCGAGGAAACCGGAGCACCTGGAGGAAACCCACCAAGCATGGGGAGAACATGCAAACTCCACATACAGTGAGCAGGAGCAAGACTTGAACCCAGGACACTGGAGGTGTGAGGCTAACATGCTACCACTAAGCTACTAAACCACTGTGACGCCTCAGAGCAATATTCATTCATTCATTGTCTACCGCTTATCCGATCTATTCACGGGTCACGGGGAGCCTGTGCCTATCTCAGGCGTCATTGGGCATCAAGGCAGGACACACCCTGGACGGAGTGCCAACCCATCACAGAGCACACACACACTCTCATTCACTCACGCAATCACACACTACGGACAATTTAGAGATGCCAATCAACCTACCATGCATGTCTTTGGATTGGGGGAGGAAACCGGAGTACCCAGAGGAAATCCCCGAGGCACAGGGAGAACATGCAAACTCCACACACACATGGCGGAGGCGGGAATCGAACCCCCAACCCTGGAGGTGTGAGGCAAACGCGCTAACCACCAAGCCGCCGTGCCCCCCGACAAGTCATCTTAAAATGTCATCTTAAAATGTCATCTTAAAATGACGGAATTGTTGAAAGTCTTGACTGAATACTACGTGTAAGGTAATTTAATTCAAAATCAAACTGCCTTTCTGTATCAGTTCCTCCTCATGCAGATTCTAGCAGTTTTGTATTTTTCAGCAGCACGTATGTTTCTTCACAGTATAATCGCTAACAGTCACTTTTTTAGTGCTGTGCATGTGCACTGCAAAACATTACATCTTAGTATGCGAGTTTAGAATGAATATTGTCAAAGATTTCTAGTATTTCTGGTTATAAGATCATAATAAAACAAACAGAGTGGAGTTTGAATGGAGAGTGAAAGTGCATTTAAACCTGTTGGATCTGCTGGATTTCCCTCATGGCTAACCGGATGGAAGGGTACAGGCGGGGAACAGGTCTGCCTTTCTCTACATCCTCATCTCCTTTCTGATCCATCTCAGCAGCGTCTACACGTCTGTATCTATCCGACACACGCCTCAGGACAGGGGCTTTAGGAGCCTCCAGTTCCAGGTTCTGCCCTGGAGGCCGAAATAGTCTCTGCATTTCGACATGCACATGGTCCATATCTTTGTGGTTGTTCTCTCGGGAGTCTGTGTTGCTGATGTCAGACCGGCCAGGCCCCAGCAACGCCTTCAGCTCTTCATAGTCTGGGTCATGGTCACATGTCTGTTTTAGAAGGGGATGGATAGACACACAGTCAGCATTAATATCCTTTATCTCCACCCTAATTATCACTGAATAAAATCATAATCTAACTCTTCCAGAATATAAATCCTTCACAGCTATGGTATGTTTTTCTTGACAGAAGATAAATTCTCCCATACTAATATCTTTAAGGTTCTCTGGAAAGAAACCAAAAGAACATACCACAAGGCATAGGAGTTTGATTTACAGCATGACATTCCCATGAGTAAGAAATAGTCTCCCTGAGATCATTGTATGCTCCAGCTCCAGCATCAATACATTAATATACTTATGCGAGATAAGAAATTTAAAATTATCAACCTACAGAGGGCTGAATTCAGAGACATCCCGAAAATCAAAGTGAAAAAATGATGCAGCAGGCTAGTCCATTTTGCTTAAATTTCATTGCAGCAATTCAAAATGGTACTCAGTAGTTTGTATGGTGACGAGGACGGATGGTGTCCTGGGGTATTTCCTCCCAGATTTGGACCAGGGCATCACTGAGCTCCTGGACAGTCTGCGGTGCAACCTGGCAGCATCAAATGGACCGAAACAATGTCCCAGAGGTGTTCTATTGGATTTAGGTCAGGCGAGCCTGGGGGCCAGTCAATTTGATCAATTCCTTCATCCTCCAGGAACTGCCTGCATACTCTCGCCACATGAGGCCGGGCATTATCGTGCACCAGGAGGAACCCAGGACCCACTGCACCAGCGTAGGGTCTGATAATGGGTCCAAAGATTTCATCCCAATACCTAATGGCAGTCATGTTACCATTGTCTAGCCTGTAGAGGTCTGTGCATCCCTCCATGGATATGCCTCCCCAGACCGTCACTGACCCACCACCAAACTAGTCATGCTGAACAATGTTACAGGCAGCATACCATTCTCCATGGCTGCTCCAGATCCTTTCATGTCTGTCACATGTGCTGTCACTTAGGCAGTGCTCATCATGTTCCTCCTTGCACAAAGGAGCAGATACTGGTCCTGCTGATGGGTTAAGGACCTTCTACGGCCCTGTCCAGCTCTCCTTGAGTAACTGACTGATTCCTGGAATCTCCTCGATGCTCTTGAGACTGTGCTGGGAGACACAGCAAACCTTCTGGCAATGGCACGCATCCTGGAGGAGTTGGACTGCCTGTGCAACCTCTGTAGGGTCCAGGTATCGCCTCACGCTACCAGTAGTGACACTGACCCTAGCCAAATACAAAACTTGTGAAAAACAAAAAGATGAGTAGGGAAAAAATGTCAGTGGCCTCCACCTGTAAAACCATTCCTATTTTGGGGTCATCTCATTGTTGCCCATCTAGTGCAACTGTTGTTATTGACACCAAAGCAGCTGAAACTGATTAACAACCCCCTCCGCTACTTAAATGACCAGATCAATATCCCAGGAGTTTAATTGCCTTGGATTAAAAAGTGTTCCTTTAATTTTTTGAGCAGTGTAGTATCAGGGGAAACCAGGAATTCCTTCTCCTCTTGTTTTATTACAAATAGTACATTGGAGCTTGTGTATTTGACTTTAGAGCCAGTACAAACCCTGAAAAATGTCCAGCAGCACAAAAATCACCAGCCAGCGGCAACCACTGATTATTCTGATGTTAGATTATTTATTAAAACCTTCTTTGCAAGACCAGTATAGTGAATTTTGCCCTATTTAAGTACTAAGAGATGGACTAGATCACCGACAATAGATAAATGTTGATTCAAATGCCCTTGTTGATTTAAAGAGACCTTCTGGTAGAGACAGCAGTGTTTTCAAAATGTTTTCTGTATGTATGCTCATTTCTGTAAATTTTATTTTCTAGCCAAAAGAAATGGCAGCTAGGTGTAGTTTTTCTGAATATTAATTAATCTAGTTGTAATGGGAAAACAGGCTTCCTCTAATTACTGATTTGGAAAACTCCTTTGCTTCTGTTGGGACTCCATTATCTCTAACGTTAATGAGGCCAACACTCAGAAGCCTTCTTCGGGATGAATTCAGTTCATTCAATTCCTCTAAATCCAGAAGGCTGTAACATCTTATACCAGTGATTCCCCATGTCACTATATTGCCATTTTTAACATGTAAGAGCGTAGCTCACCTGTCCACACGGCTCATTGAGGAGCTCCATAAAGGGCTTGATTCCCACTTGTGTGTGATATTGGACAAGCTCAAGCAGGGAGGCATGTGCCCGGTCCTCGCCAAGAATCACATATTTCCCGTTACTTTGCATCTCGATCATGTAGTGACGAGGCCGGTCAGCTCCCCTGCATTTCATAATTAGGAAACTGTCAGTTTAAATGACACTTAGGATACTTTTACAATCTCTCGATCACTTTACTGCTCACACTACATGACTTATCAATTGCAACGTGCTGTTTTGTAGATGTAGATGTGTGCATCCTACACAAATGTTCACACGCTATGACCTTTCACCTGGAGAAATCAGTGTACCTGATCCCTAAATTCTCATTAAAATAAATGTGAGAGTAGTGTATCAAGTCAAGGGCTGTTTAAGGGAGACACAGACACAGTGAGGATAGTCTGTTCCGCAAAGAGAACTAGAGTTACAGTGAGAAAACTAGCTGTTTTTATACGATACATCACCAGGAATCAGGTCATGTTTTTATTTGTGTTATTCCTAACAACCATTTGGTTATGACATATTTTATGCTATAATATTGTGCTTATATTTTCCCCTCGTACTCCCACACTAATGATTATAATCCAGACACATGAAGCATGACTCCAGATGAATTTGATTTCCTCTTGGACTCTAACTGGTTGTTGCTTATGCTACGTGTTCATGCTGTTTGTTCTTGCTACATGTCGTAGCGGTGTTCACACAACAAGGTTCTTCTCCCAGAATTAAAAAATGCTTGAAAATATTATTGTTTTTAGGTTGTTAAAGCTTAAATGTTATAAATTTAAAAATGCTTTCTGTCACAGTAGCAAAAGTTCACCTGTATGTCAGTGTGTATCCTTCACGACTTTGTCCCACTCTAATCAAAAAGCACCCAAGAGGCTTGTCAGTCAACAGATCCTCCGCTTGTCTAAAGAAAAAAGTAAAGTAAGGTCATGATCACAGTCTGCATGATCAGTAGAAGTCAATAACTCGAAACGCTCAATCTTCTCTCCTGTCTAAATAAACAAACCTCCGAGTGATCATGCCATGGAACCAGCAAGGAAAAGTGCCATTTTTGGCCACTTTGCGAGCCTGGGTTTCTTTGAACCAGCGAATGGTGTTGCTCCTCTTTTTTCTTTTCTCATTGGCCCACTCCTCATCCACCTCCTGAGCCAGAAGGGTCATTAAACCACTGTTCTCATGCAGGTCATTATCAAATGGAGTAGCCTATAAAATACAGGTTCATGGTTAATGATGGCCATAATGCACGAGTGGTGAATTTATAAGAAGCCACTGACTTTGTTAGTTAACCTGTAAACATTTTAGTTCGAATGAATGACAGTTTAAAATAAAAACTTTCTTTACCTACACATCTAAGCACATGTGAGGAGCAATAAGTGATATTTTGATCACAATTAGATTCAAGAATCAACCAAACTGTGCAAATTGTGGCCCTTTTTCACCAGACAATTTATTTATGGCTTAGAGCTAAACTTAGTTGAGTTCAGTGCTATTTTAATTTTTTAGCTATTTTTATAGATTACTGATTTGTGCTAGTCAATAAGTACTATATATATATAATATTTATATATATATATATATATATATATATATATATATATATATATATATATATATACACACACACACACACACACACACACACACACACACACACTTTTATTAAAAAGTAGGTCTAGGTATAAATTATTTTTGTTAAAACAAAGAAATTATGCTCGAGTGGAAAGTTATTGTGTAAACGTTTATGTAAATCTTTATGTAAATTTATGTAAATATGTTTGCCAAATTCATTGGCAAATGTAAATGCCCTGCATTATTCTAGCAAAGAAAATAAACCAGCTGGCAATTGCAGCCTCCGTCCTACCCATTTAGATTTAAAATATTGATTACTTTATTATTATCTGCCTTGACTGAGGAACAGAAATTAATTGATAAACGCAGCAATTGATCAACTGAATGTTGGATGGAGTGATGCCTGTTGTATAAGCAGTGTGTTTTGTAGCACATATAGATTCTCACCTCAAAATGCTTACTGCGCGGCCGAGGTACAGGTGCTAGATGAGGTGCGAGGGCAATTGCAGCGAGTATGGCCCGAGGTCTGGGCTGAGGTTTTTTCTTCCTGGGTAGAGGTACTGGGGGTGAAACGGGCCCTAAAAGGAACAACCACAAAAAGGCAGCTTCAGTTTCCTTATAGAGCATGTGAAACAATGCAAAAACGACAGTCATAAATGCTTACTCTTGTTTTCTTGCTCCACAAGCAATCGCTTGTTTCTCTCTTCCTGTTCCAGAAGCTGCTGTCTCAGTCTCTCCTCTTCTTCCCTTTCTTCCTTCTCTCGCTGGGCCTGCTGTTGCCTCTTGACCTCAGCCAGCAGGACCAAGTACTTTTTCTTGGAGCTCACTGCACGGTAATCTTTAAAACAGAGCACCACAAGAGACACAATTGCTTTTACAATTATATTTTGTGTGTATATTATTTATTATTGTATTTTATACTATACTGTCAATTGGAAAGTTTTCTGATAGTGATACAACAGGTCTGAAATTTCAGCACAAAATTAATAATCAAATCCTCATGATGAATCATGTGAACAGAGGAAAAAGAATCAGAAGTAGCGACACCCTTCACGAAATTAATAAAGTATAAAACACAACAGCCTTTGTGTTCAAATATACAGTTTAGTTATACGCATCATCCCCACAAAACCCTGGTTTCGGAATTCAGACATGATGTATGTATTGTTAGATGCATCTCTCCCAGCTGTAGCCTGGATCACAGCTCATAAACCGTATTGCACCACAGAGGTGCGAACAAGTTCCTGTTCAATGCTATTTCCTCGAATAAAAAACATCTTCCAAAAATAAAGTAAACAAAGAATTAGGGAACTACTGTGGCTGGCAGTCACATGGAACACCATCAAAGCTGGCAGGATGCTATTTGTTAAGAAGCCACTTCTGAGAACTCCCTTCATGTCTAGACACCTTCCTGATATGTGTTCATGTAATTTTAACTGGCATAACACTGGCGAATTCACATTACGCTAGACATTCAGCTGTGCATGTTTAAGCGGGCTAATACGTTGTGATTAGAAGGAGATCTGAGGGATCTAAACCAGAATTTATGTAAGAACGTGAAGAAAGGATGATACTCTCAGGGATCAGCTGAATGTTTCATTTTGCTTAATAGTGCATGCTTGCCTTTTCCCTGTTTTTCTATAATTACTTCTTTAATTTACAAAAAGTTTTACACATAAGAAATTTTGTATTTACTACCCTCAGTTCACAAACAAGATTTTTAAATGCTTGGCTCCTCTTAGATCCCTGCTTTATTAGTTACTGCTCCATTCACTGACCGGTTTATCTTTCATCAGATTCACCTACCATATGTTTGCACACTGTACGTATACAGTTACTGTCTGTAGCCACAGCTGTTGCTATGAACAATTTATCAGCTTGATACCTATCCGTCAGTGAAAGAAAACCATCATGTAAGGACCAGATATTATTTATGTGGTGGTTCGTTCTCATTTCAGCAGTGACATGATGGTGTGTGTGGCATTGGTGCGAGTGTATCAGCACTGTCGATTGTTGCTCAATGAGTCTTTAAACACTCGCGTTTGGAGGAAATAAACATGAATCAACAGTGAAGGACTGGAGGATGACCGCAAGTTATATTAGACAGATACATAAATAAATACAATAGAATGTGTGATTCACTCATACCAGCTACACACACTGAAATATGGATTTAAATTAGGACTGACATTAAGTGGCTGCATATTTTCATTTCTGCTCAGGATATTTTATTCTGTTATTCACAAAACCGAAAGTATAAAGCAAAACAATTGTAGGACCATGATCCTGAAAAAACAACAAGCAGTTTGTTCAGGTTTGGTCATGTTCTTTCGTGACTGGATCACCCTTTCAGGTTCAGTCATGTGCCCGAGTAACCAATTTAAGTTTCAGGCAAAATAATGTGCAAGTGAAAATAAAGCTGGTGCCTGTCAATGAGCTCAGAGGAGCAATTATGAGAAACGGTTGCACGCATCGATTCCCATGCTCCATTATTCAATAGATAAAACAAATAATGGGTTTCAGTGCTACTCACTCTTCTGAATGACAACAGCTGCCTTCCCAAGCCTTTCTAGGAGACGCGCCAACTCGTCCTGGTGCCAGTATTTAAAAAATAACCGAGATGAACTGAGGGAGAAAAGGTGAAAGGTTAGTCTTTTATGCTCCAAGGATTTTACATATTGTAAATTCCATGGAGTTGATTGATAATAAAAATACAACAATTAATTCATTGTGATATATAAATCTTATTGATCATTTAAGATAGAGCAAGAGAGAGAGTATGTGTGTGTGTGCCTAACCCCAACTTACCCACACTTCCAACCACGCAGCTCTGTGGTATTAAGAATCGACATACAGCTGGCAAATAATACGGAGAAAGTTAAATACAGGAAATATACATTCATAGAATAAAGGAACAGAAAATCATAATTTATACAGTACATAATGACAATCTGAATAAATGTGGATTTAACTCTCCAGAGTTTTGGAGGAGTTATTTACCTTTCTTTGTCCAGCGGCAGATCCGGTTTAAGCAACAGGATGTTATATCTGATGAATTTATAAAAAAAAAAAAAAAAAAAAAAAAAGCATTTTTGAATCTTAACTGTTTAATTTTGTCTAAATCTTTTAAACGACTCACAGATGCTTACTTACCTTTGTGCAAACTCTTTAAAAGACGGTCGCCAGGAGAAACCTTCTCTTCGAATGCGGATTGTCTCCAGCAGGCCGTTGTACCTCAGCTAAGGAGAACAAGGAATAAAAACATTAGAGAAGTATCAGTATAACAATGTTTAATGTGTACTGTATAGTACTGACATCCATAGCCATGAAGGTCAGCCACTCTGACAATTTTTAAGAATGAGAATTTTAATTAAAATATTTTATTAAAAATAACACACGCGCAGTTTTTAGTTTAATTTTGTTTTTCATTGTTATTAATTATTCTTTTATTATTATTATTCAAGGATGCCATTAGGTTTATTTCTACCTATTTAGGTAAATGTATAAAAATAAGTTTGAATTTATTATTAATATTTTACCATAAATATTAAATTTTTATATCATCCCTCTTGATTTATTTATTTTATAAACAATTATTTTTATTTATATTTATATATATATATATATATATATATATATATATATATATATATATATATATATATATATATATATATAGTTCCAAAGGGACAAATGTAAATCATCAAGCTGCACTTTTGTGTTTGCTCAGTAGGTGGTATTGGAGTAAAAGACATGCAGATATTCTATTTTTGTACTGACTGTACACAGAAAAATAACATTAACAAGAAAAACTATTAAAGGAAAAAGGGTTTAAATGAAATATTTCTGTACATCACATGCTGAGGTTACTGGGATTAACGTCCACAGACAGCAGGTGAATTCACTGAACCCAGATTTTACAACCAGCACTGTTCTTATTCAGGACAGAGTGAGTGATGTGTAGATGACCAGGAAACGGTAATGTGTAAGGCAGTGTCCATATGGATGGAAAGAGTACATGATCTTGAGTAAAACAAGGGGACCCTTTAAAAGTGACCTGCCTGATCCATGATGAGTTTACTGTCCACCTGATCAGGCAACTTGCTGCTGTTGGGTTTGATGCATCTCACAAAGTGTGGACTGGCAGCAAACATCTTCTCCATCAGTACAGCCAGGGAATGCTGAACAAAACAGATTATTTAACTCCATTATACGTGTGAAGTTAATCAGTAAAGCATCTCATTAGCAGGAATGGTTCTTTACCTTGAACTGCGTGCCTACAGACTGCTTCCTGGTCGAGTTGAAGTTGTCATCTACAAAGCTTACCATCTTACAAAAACAACAAAACAGTCAAAAATAATCCACATTTTTCCATTTTGTAATTTCTTTTTATTCTACACCAGAGAACTATAGAACATCAAAAGATGATTAACGTTTACCTTTGCTTTCCGCGGCATCAATGTCCCTGTTCTGGAAATTGTGGCTGAAAAAAGAAAATAGACATTTTACAACAATAAAAGTCTGTATTGTTGATCTGAAGCAGTTCTCAGCCTTAGCTCAAAAGACCTGCTGTCAATCACAAGCACTGCACAGCTTTTAGCTAGTCTACTGCTTCATGGATAAGTGTTTATGGATGCTTATAAATCTGGCTTTAAATGTATATTGACAATCACCTGGCTCATAGTTAAATTTTTTTTTTTTTTGTCATTTGCAATTTATTATTAATTGCAGTTTGTAATTTTATTTATATTCCTTTACGATATCTGTTTAAATAATGAATGTTCTTTTTATTATTAAATTATATAATAATAAAGAAATGGATTTGACTATATGATTAAGTCAATTTGGTCTGGACAGAAAATGAGTTCAATGCTTGGAACAATAAGAATCTACCAAGCTACACTTTTACAGTTGCACAGGAGGTGGCGTTGTAGTAAGTGTCATGCTGATTTTCATTCTGCTTCTCGTCGTGTGACTTTTATAATAAGACTACTGTAACAAACATATACAAGTGTCAGAAAACTCAAGCAAGGTTAAAAAACTACTAACTAATTAATAAACAAGTTGCAGATATCTCCTTAGTGGTCCATACACAATTACAAATACACAATTATGAACGCTGTTTAAATAAGATGGTATGGTGTGAATTACTTATAAATAATAAATCGTAATCCATGTTTTTATTTGTTTTCTGTAGTGACACGTCAACCTACCAGCAAAGAGGACGCTAAGGAGTGGAGTAACACTGTTGATGAAGAGAGTACGAATGCTGGCTGGAATGTTGTCACGGTTCTTTTCCAGGAAACCGCTGGCGTTATATTGCACCTGTACAAGCCAGGGAGTCAGCATTACTCATATTCCAACATTTATATTGTTCTGCATGACAAAACCTGTAAGTCGACTCTTTTTTTCCCCCCTCCTCATCTTTGTCTGTTCTACCTTTCCAGCGTAGTGCACAACAGTAAAGAGAGGGCTATGGCTCCGGACCACCTCAAAGTGGGGGTTAGCTTTGAATTTGCTGTTCAGCTTGTCTACAAAGTTTCCATCTGTGGCCTGTGGTAAGAAAAAAAAAACATTCAAACGGAGACCACATGCAACCCTTTAACATAGACGTCTTATGAAGTAGCTACTATGACTAATGCTCAAAAAGATATTAGCTAAAATTGTTTCTTGTTATCTTATCAATTCCTGTGCACTGAAGTTTGGTGGACAGCGAAAACAAAGCTTCCCTTTTTTAAATAATGTAATTAATGGCGCTCTATCATCAAGTCCAAAGTTTGGGGTGTTCTATCTAACCAAATCCTGTTTGGTGATTTTTCAGAAGTTTAATCCCAGACTTTTGATATCTCCTTGTTCTTCATGATGACATTTGTTTAGATATGTTCTAGGTATGACAAACTCTGGGAACAGGTCAACATACCTACTTGTCCTTGTCCTTTATTTTTGAGATTATACACTGTGATACTTTAACTGCACATAGGTTGACTCTATGCGGCAGATAGCAACAAAACAAATTTAGGGGTTCAACTTCAAAAAAATCATTGACCTATTTTGTATTTGTTTAGGATACAGAATCCCAATCACTTCAGTTCCAGGTTAGAACATGGAAACGTTCAAGAGGGTGTATACTTATGCAAGACGCTGTACGCATAATGAGCTCTAGTATTATTCAACAATGATCATTTGACTTGAGAAACCAGCAGGATGTATGCAAACAAAGTGCATGACCCACTGCTCCCAAATGAATGACGTGTGGTTCTAACCTCATCCACTCACCTGAGGAAAGGCGCTCTGCTCATCCAGCAAGGACAGAATCCCAATCGGCTTCGTTAAGAAAAGGTCCTGAGGGAGACAGTGTTTGCTAATCATTACTCTGTTAATGATGCTGATGTCAGACTTAAAGCTCAGCCAGTTTCGGTTGCAGCTGCTTTTTTTTTTTTTTTAATTTAATTTATTTTTGCCATTTTAGATTTTCTTTTTTAAAGACTATATTTTCAGGCTGTAAAATAGATCATTTATCCTGGACTTATTAAACAACATGGTTCTTCTATCTGAGGTTTCTACAAAAAAATGTAAATAAAAATAATTTTCAAAATTGAAAATTACAACCTATCAGTTATTACGTTAATTATTGCATGCTTATAGTTGACTTTAATTGAATAAGTTTAATCCAAACCTCATCAACTCAATAACAAGCAATTCTATAATAAACAAGTGTGTGTAAGTGGAAGGTTCAGGAATTAAAACTCAAATACATAGTCAAAATATTAATGTAACACTTTTAAATAATGAGTCTGATATCTGAATAGCAAATGAATCTATACTAAGACTTTTAATCTATCTATAGTCCCCTGTCTACTAAAGGATTGAGAACACCCGATTTAACAGTTTCTATAATCTAAATGTGACTAAGGTTGGGCAATGTATAAGTAATTTAATGCTTCAGAAAATAAAAAGGTCTGGAGTTTCCTGTAGTGCACTTCACCCGAAAATAAATTTGTTCCTTTAGGGAGGAGCAGCAGCTGCACACAACCATAATTACTGGCCAGGGTTAATATTTTGTAGGCAGTGTGAGACATGAAGTTTTTCCATAACAAACATAATACAATAAAAACTGTAGACCCCACACCCTGACTATAACCTTTATGAGTTGACCTTATTCTGTTCAAAGGCCACTTGATGCATAGCACCGATATGCTAAAATTTACTGGTATGCAGCTAAAAACGTAGACAAGCTTCTCACACTTGTCATTTCCTGTTGCTTGGTTTTACCACACAACTCCAGTCTGCCAAATTCTCTGCTGCTGCTGCTACCTCATAGATAGACATGAAGTTAAAAGAGAGAGAAACTGTGGTGGAACATCAAGATCGAGAGAAAATCTACCAGAATTGGTTTGTTATCCTTGAAGGTGATGGTCTCCCACTGGATTCCCTCCTCTTTGTACTCATTCTGCTCCATTAAAAAAATGTGCTATGAAAAGAGGAAATGCGGCAATTACTTTCTTTAAGGAGCAGGTCAGTTTAAAAAAATGAGGTAAGGTCAGGGTAAGCTTATAGAAGCTCCTCAATGGTTTATGAGAGAAAAAAACAAGATATATACAAGATATATACAGTGGCCATGTAGTTTCGGATTTTGTTTTCCCTTAATAATAAAAACCTTAATTTAAAAACTGCATGATGTGTTTACTTGTGTTATCTTTGACTAATGTTTCAGATAATCAAACACATTTAAATATTAAAGTGTGACAGACATGCAAAAAAATAAGAAATCAGGAAGGGGGCCAACACTTTTTCACACCACTGTAGAGCTGTATATATAAATAGAATGTCGTGGAAACGTTCATTTATTTCAGTAATTCAACTCAAATTGTGAAACTCGTGTATTAAATAAATTCAATGCACACAGACGGAAGTAGTTTAAGTCTTTGGTTCTTTTAATTGTGATGATTTTGGCTCACATTTAACAAAAACCCACCAATTCACTCTCTCAACAAATTAGAATATGGTGACATGCCAATCAGCTAATCAACTCAAAACACCTGCAAAGGTTTCCTGAGCCTTCAAAATGGTCTCTCAGTTATTAATAGAAAACTGGCATCACTTCAGAACACTGCAGGACCTGAACAGATGTATTACATTTATGTAGGTGTATAGAATTTATATATTTAATTAATTAAATTAAATTGAGCAATTGTATTAGTCTCCCTTAGATACCTGTACTTTGTTGTTACTTCTGTAAGCTAAAGCACAAATGTGTATGGTCATCTTTTCACCATGTGACAATGTATGCTGTAATTTCTCTCCTAATTTCCTACTATAAATATTCTAGGTCTGTGATAACTGTATTTACTTTGTTAACTGCCTGCAGCCAGTACCAGGATCTTGTGATTTTGTCATCATAGAAATTACTACAATATCAAGCAAACTTTCCACTAGTCAGGGGAGCTTGACATTTTTTCAAAATCTACAACAGATTTTCAGCAGATTTGTGCCACGACACACATTCAGCCAAAGCCCTCTTTGATTCAAAGGCATTGCATATAAAAACTATTATAGAAAGCAATAAAGTCCTAAATCCTGTGCTTGTGATTATCAATTTGAGTGAAAAACAAGCTGCAAAATCCAATTGATCACTGGGTCATGTGTGTATGTGTAAGTACTTACATGATTAAAAAAATACTGTAGCTGCTCGTTCGCAAGATTGATGCAGAGCTGCTCGAATCGGTTTACGGCAAAGTTCTCAAACCCAAAGATGTCAAGAATACCTGCAATATATCAAAATAACGCTTTGGGTAGAAAGATACATATAACAAATCCTGTATCTGTTTCTACTTGTACCAGACCTTGTAGATTCTGCTGTTTGTCTAGTAGGAAAACATTTGTATTATCACTACCATAGCCAATCATGTGTGTAAAATTAGTTCTTGACGTACGGTAGGGCAAATGACTGGGTCCTGTCTTTGACATGAAATGAAACCTAATAATTCAAGCATGATTAATCTGTTTTACTTATTTTTTTCATGTCATAAGTACAGCCAATTTAGAGGCAAAATATAATACAAGCAAATAAGCAACTTGTACTAACCCCTTCAAATATTTACCTATTTCACTCAGCTCAACGTTTGTATCCAGTTTATGCGTCAATAGCTCATTAATTTTACTAACAATCCAGCCAAACACTCTGCCGTATACCACTTTGGCAATCGAATCTCTAGCATCTGAAAGGAAAAAGAATCAGACACAGGTGGTTAGGGAAATCACAAAAAAGCTTTCAGCGCCGCTTACTGCTGATTGGCATGGCCAGCTGGATTTGCCTTACAAAAATGAGGCCAGAGCAGCCGAGTTCCATTTCATCCAAATGGAAGGGATAGTCGTCATACACATGTCAGGTTTGAACAGTGAAAGGGAGAAGCATCATTAAAAATGCAGCGTCAATGATGAAACTGATCCACAGCAGGTAGGAAATCATACCTTCAGCTTGTTGCTGGTTGTGGAAGCGGTGGATGGATTCCCCTCTTGTTACTGACATGGTGCAGGTGAGACACCTCATCAGGTCCTCTTCTTGAACACCAAACTGACCCTGTGGGGGAAAACGGTGAAGTCAGATTAGAGATCTCACCCAGCATGTAATTATACAATATAATTACAATATATAAACTAGTTTAATACAATAGAACATTCTGCTACTTAGTATTTCGAGCACTCTTCTTAAAGCTGAGCAAGATGAAATAGCTTGCACCAGACAAACATAATGGTTTTTTTGTGCACATGGTTCCATAAACCATGATGCTTGTGTGTGTTTTTATATATATATATATATATATATATATATATATATATATATATATATATATATATATATATATATATATATATATATATATATATATATATATATATATATATATATGATAGATAGATAGATAGAGATTAAAGAGGTAATTTCGCTAATAAACTGCAATTGCTAAGTTCATTGTAATTGCTAGATGATATCATTTGCATTACATTGTTCTATTAACTACAGGCCACCTACCATCAGTAATGGTATCAATAAGGTATATTGAAGCTACAAGAAGGGAGGTAGGCAGTTTTAGAGAAATAAAAGGTGATGTTATGATCGGCTATACGTGGTCATGCGGAAACCATGGTACAATCTAAATATTGCCTCGTGACATTTAATGGTGATACCCATCTTATCACAATCAGCCAGATGTAGCCAGCGACAACAACCCAGCCTTTGCTCTAAGGAGTTTAATTGTGCCCGAGCAGCCCATAATTCATCTGTTTGATTATCAGGTGGTGAAAAGAGGCAGTTGCGTGGCTTCTTAACCTTTCTCTATACAAAATACAGGCCTGATGTCTGCGCCTGAGCTGGGGCATTTAGGCGAACAATGGACCTGTTTATTTTACTACGCATGTGCTGGAGAGATAAATCCTCCAGCTGTATTCCTTCACCTACTCCTCTCGTCTGTAAGAACATGTTGGAGCACAGAAATGCCACCCTGATCTCAACTAATCTAAAAAGCATGAAATATTTACAACCGTCGTCGACAGGGGAACTTGGTGTAATATTGCAGCTGTATTGTGTAAACAAGGCAGGAGCTGATCCAGTCAAGAGGATGTGTTGAAAATGAACACAGCGATTGCTTTGTTTCCTTCATTCAAGGAACTCTGTAGCTGTTGTGTACAAGCGTAGAGACTCAATATATATCCACATCAAATAAATTAAAGAAGTGTGAACAATTGTTACTACGTTAAATATTTTGTAAAAGAGTAAACAAGATCAGCTTATTCATCTTTATACTAAAACACTGCTGAATAGATCGCAGCTTACAACTGAATTCGCCTATAGGGTGGATACTCCAGTGTCCATTGGAAGTGTCACATGAAGGTTTTCCAGACACAGGATTCTGTAGACACTTTCCGATTTCTTAATTACATGACAAGCAATTTTTTTTTTTTTTACATTTTAATAACTTAACATACGGAGAGATTGAAATGCTACTGTTTATACACTGCTCTAATGGTATCTTAATGGTCTCACAGAGGTTCCACAACATTAACTGTAACTTTTAAACAGTTTAAAGTACAACATTTTTGATTAACAAATAAAAAGCTGTAATTGTTTGAGAATTGTTGTCATATATTGGAAGAAGACACTTCAGAATGTGCAAAATAATCAACATCAGAGTGATGACATCACGGCCGTATCACACGACCGTATCGTTTCCTTACAAAAGTGTGTACAAACATTTTAATCTTTACTTATTAAAATCCTTTCTTTCATGATGCACCTGAGCCAACTCACCGCGGTGGCTTTGAGCCAGCCTTTTGACGTCTCGCTCACTTTCAGCGCGTCATTCTCAGTCGGCTCGAACGTGATATTTCCCAGAGACAGAATCCCGGCCAGGATAGTCATCATGTCCACCCTTTCCTGAAAGTGCCATGTGAGAGTTTTTGTAAGCACTGAGAAATGTGATAGAAGAGTGAGAGCTTGTGATGTGCACCTGGGCTAGAAATTTCACCTGCTCCTCAAAGCCCACCATATCCATGGCATTGCACACTTCATTGTACTTTTCACTCCAGTGCTGCACCATATCACCATGGCCAAATCGCCCGTTCAGGTAACTAGGACACATAAATTCATGAGTCAGAACTGTGGCATGATGAGATAAAAAGGAGTTGGAATGAAAACAAAGAAAAATTCCACAAAAGAATATATTATGTGTCTATAAAAAGCATGATGATAAAGCCATGCCTCCTTCTAAAACAAACCAAATTAGGGGTGGGACAACATGCATGACGCAAACAGAGATAAAAACCACCCTGTCATTCCAGAAATAGTTTCCACCCTGAAACAAATTACGTCTTTTACTACAGCTACTATAATTCTGTTGCTACACGACATCACAGAATGATTCACCGGTACTGAGTCGGGTCCAGGAGGCCATACATCTCCTTGTCCTTTGCAGAAATGCCAGCAAGCATGCAGTAAAAGATGTGAAAATTCCTTTCGCCTTCATCTTGGTGGACCACACGGGACTTTTCTAGTAGATACTCGTTGATTTTGGCTCCTTTTACTACAGGATTGTGTGGAGACAGTGTTAGTAATGACAGCACAGTATACACAGTGAAAAAAAAACAAGTATTCAGACGCTTGGGGTTTTTTAGTACACTGAAATGATTGCGTTTCAGCTCATTGCTTATTGTTCTCTTACTCCTGCTGTCATCCTGCAACACATACTTTTTCTGTTCATATTTCTAAGTCAAAAGATATTACTGGAACTATATTCAACTGGAACTATATTTAATAACAACAACAACAACAACAACAACAGTGTCTGAATAACCGTTTCCCCATCAATGTCATCATCTGCCATCTGTGATGCTCAGTGTTGGACATCATTTTTTTTTTCTATGTCTAATAAACTCACCTGAAGAGTTCTGAAAGCGCAGCTGAATATACTTTCCGAACCGACTGCTGTTGTCATTCATGACTGTCTGGGCATTCCCGAACGCCTCGAGAAGAGGGTTGACCTGTTCCAAAAAAGAAATATTAGTGCTCATACAAAATAAGTGGTTGCCATGGAGAAGACAAATCACTGAAAAATAATTGTTCTTTTTCTAGGAAGACATCTAAGTGCATTATATGATGGCACAGTGAGAATGATCAAATTGTTACACACGTTTTAAAATAAATACACTCACAGGAACACCTGTACACCTCCTCGACCTCATAAAATAAAGTAGATCCACGTCAAGAGCTTCAGTTAATATTCGCATCAAACTACACACTATCATGGCCTGGTTGTTGGTACCAGCTGGGCTGATTTAAGTATTTAAGAAACTGCTGATCCCCTGAAATTTTTTCATACAGCCTTAGAGTTTACACAGACGTTTACAGGTGTTCCCATTAAAGTACACAGCGAGCGTTGGAAATAATCTTCACCATAATCTGCCCTCGAGAAAACGAATTTTCACACTGGTGGCTTTTTAGCTTCTAAAAGACAGGGCAGCGAATACCAGCCATCACACCCTGAAGGCCTGCTGTACGTTGCAAATAATGAGCTGAGTAACAGAACAAACTCTGAAGCAACAGGAATCTGCAGCTAACACAGTTCAGTGTGCCTACAGAAATAAAAACCACAAGTCAGCTGATGGAAAAAGAAACTCCTCATTACAGGCATCTCCAAACCGCTTTCACGTGGCTTTATCAAACCATGTCAGGACTGAAGATCAGCCTTTTCTTAATTTGTTTCAAAACCCATATGAGGAAAATGAGGTGTTCCTCAGTATTAGCACTGTGCTTGGTATTCAATGAAGAGAGGAAGGATGGATGGATGGATGGTTTTCAACACAAAGCACATGGAAAATAGAATGTGCCACGTGTGCAGATCAAGCCATCTCCTGTAACAAACCAGTGAGGATGTGCTGTTTAAGCATCTTTGCCTGAAGTCAGCAGTTAACAAACAAACCACTAGGAAGGACACAGGAGAGGAAACCTCCCCCAAAAAAACACAGACATGAGGCCTGGAAAACAGTTTGTTTTGACTTGGTGGAACTCTCTGGAAATCCTCCCATGACTCAAGTTACGCTCAAGCAGCAGCGTCTTTCAAATCTATCGTATGACAGAGAATATGCTTGACCAACAAAGGGTGTTTGTAAGAAAACATAATAAATAAATGATACGAATTCGGCATCAAAGTCAATACCCTGAGGCAGACCAGTGCCAAGTTACTCAGCCGTATGACATAATTTCCCTGAGGGTAGTGCTTCCCACACTTACTAAAGTTTCACACAGTCCCTCTTTCCTTCCCCCACTTTCCAACTTCCTGTCCTGCTGAGACAGATGCAAAAATCTGGGGAATACTTACACAGCCATCACTGAATGTATACTAAACTAAGTGCTTTTTCAGATAAAAATGCATCGCAATACTGACAAGTGAACAATTTGGGTTAAAAAAAGATTAAATTGATGAGGAAAATGTTAAATAAATATTACATTTTATAAAGATTTTCAGGATTTTTTAAAAAGATTTTTTTTAATCATACATGTGTACAGCGTTTTAACTGTTAACTAACTAAATAAATATAATAACTAACTAAATAAATATAAGGGAACATGTAAAATTTGATTAGCTGAGTCACATTCAAAGCCACTGTAGATTCCTCCCTTATTATTTGTTTTGTAAGAAAAACGATTCTTTCGTTCAAATTGCACCTGGTGTTGTTATAAAAGAGGGCACCTGAAGATTAAGAATCACGATGAAAGTGAAGGAGCGTCACAAAGATCTGAAGGACGTCATTAAAAGCTGCAGCGCCACAGAAAAGAGCATAAACATCTCCGTCACCAGAACTGGTTTATTAACACTCTGGTGGAAAGTTTATGGATCCATAACCCACAGGCCACATGTGTGCCATGTAAGATTTTATAACACTTCATTTCATCATAAGCAGTAATCAACGATCTCCAGTCCAGCACCCAGTGATTTTAAAAAAAGAAGCGCAGAGGAACAGAAACACTTCATGGCACAAAAGAGGAAAGGGTAATTTGGCAATAATTTAGCTCGCCATGTTTAGAAGAATACAGAGTAACTTCTCCGAATATTGTACTGTGGCGTTACATGATCTCAATCTCACCAGCACAAGAACTGGATCTTGGGAAAAGGCGGATATTTCAAAAAGACAAAAAACATCATACAGCTAAATCAGATTGATTTCTAAAAAAGGTAATTCCTTCAAAGGATCCATCTAATGATGGGAAACTAAAGACTATTTGTCAAGAGGAACATGGGCCAACGGGCCACCATAACCCAAGAGATGTAACTCAAGAGTTTGTGATGACTTTGAGATGGAAATCAATTCAATTTCACTTTAAAAATTTAAAGTGTCTGATAATTACATGCTGATGCTATGGCATCAAGCTGAAGTGCATGATTAAAGCCTGTACAGCATGTTTCATTTACCACAGAGGCATAATTACACACCCAAAGATCCTACTAAACATTTTACAGATCCATAATTTTCTGATGGTTTTAACACACGCCCTTCAGTAAACCCAGACTCGAACAACCCTGAAACCAGCCGTTTACATTACAAACAGAATGGTGTTAAACCTGCTTATTCAAACTACAGCTGATCTGTTCAGATATGCTTTATTTCTTCGCTGTCGCTTCACAGAGAAAACATGTTTGTGACTGAATGATGAGTAAGCAATTCTACTGCTGGAGGAACAAGAAATACACGTTTGTAGAACTCGTGAGGGAGCACGGAGCACTTGCTTTAGTGTTGCAGTTACCATAGAAATGAACTTGTCTCCTTGAGCGTTAGGTATGAAAACGGCTGTAGAATTTACTTGCAAATGTTGCTCATAGTCTCTTTTCTATTCCTTGGACACCACTAGAGAGGTGCTGACTAACAAGGGTTCAGTCAATGTTGGCCTTCCAATGTTCCATATGATATAATAACCTCAACCCAGCCACAGAAACTCACAGTCCATTTATCTGCAGCAAAGTCATCATGAGCTCATGCCTGTAGTGGATAAAAATAACACCAACACTCCGGAGCTCATTTACACTTTGTGAGCAGTTGGAATTTTGCAAATATGTTACAGAGGAGCTGAAAAGCCTAAGCAGATCAACTGCATTCAATGCTGTTGGATTTAAACATCACAAGAAATATTGATCCATAATGAGTATGAACCCATCATTTTATGGGGTAACAGGATTATAAACTGTTACTTTACTACAACTACTAAAAGGTATTCAGGAGTGCTGGGACAAGCACAGGACAGTTCCACTTCTCAGCAGTTCTTAAGTGGGACCTAAGCATCTACAGCATCATCCAAGATTTGTATGTAAATGGCCAATCAAAACATTGTCAGTCAGTCTGAAGTCTCAGCAAACTTACTTGTATAAAACAGTGACACCTAGTACATAGACATGAACTAAAATCAAACACATTCTTCAGCTCATTTAGATCTCTAAGGCATTTCTACGAGCCCTATATATACACACATATATACACTCGTTTACAAGCAAAACTGTTATATACACACACACACATACATACTATAATATGAAATATTATAGTATAATATAATTATATATATATATATATTTATTAATTATAGTATCTCAGCTTAGGTTCTGACATGTGCAAACGACAAGGTTATATTCAAATGAGCATGGCTGCATCGCTTACCTGCAGGATCTGCTGCTCGAGCTGCGAGTTCGCACGACAAAGCTCCATAAGCTGCCGCAGCAAAAGCTTCGTGCTTTCGGTTTTTCCTGCACCGCTTTCACCACTGAAGAAGAAAATTGCATTTGTATACAATTAATATTGTATACAATTTCCAGAAACTTCTTTAAAATTCATCCCACATTTCATTTTGTATCCTTACAAAAAAAAGCACAAAACATGTTTTTTAATTATCTAGCATCATGAACCAGATCAAACTTCCAAGACAGACCTTAAAACCTTGTTTTAAAAAAATAAATAAATAAAAAAAATTTTTTTAAAAAAAGGGCATTTGATTAGCAAATACATGATGGTGCTCTGGACCACTTGACGTGTAAATCTAAAATTTAAAGCGCCAATTCAGTCCCATTTGCATAACCAATGGAACTTGCAAATACATGCTTGTGACCAGAAGGAAGCACTGCTGACCTTTGCTTATATGGAGAAAAGGAGCCACTAAGCAAACCCAGCTAATTGCTTTACTAACCCCTGGAAATTTATCAGGCATGAAGAAAAAAAAACATTGATTATAAATAGACTTCAGAGAACCGGAGGTGTGTAAAACAAGCTCTCCTTCACCACTTATAGGAAGATGATGAGTGAAATGCACACAGACTAACAAAGTGAAGGAAAGAATTCCATGTTCCTTTAATGCTGATGACATTAACAAAAAAAAAAAAACGACAAAAAAAGGCACCATATTTACATCCCTCATCACGATCATGCAAACATGGCTGACCAGGTGTGCCATCACATGCCATGATTGCATACAGCCAAGTGAATTTGTGCTCCCTGTTGTCGAGGCGATTATCAAGCTCTCTTCACCACACACACGTAACACACATGTAACACACACACACATACACCCCCACCTCCTCATTCTTCCCTAACAGCATAGAGACTAGTAAAAATGAATCTGCTTATTGGTCATCTGCATGCACTTGAGCAACATGCAGGTTCGAATTCTTGTCACTAAAGTAACCACAGCAGCAGTTAAGAATTAGAAAAAAAAAAAAAAAGTAAAGTGAAAATCTTCTGTTCTAACACGTCTGACCTGTACCATGGAAAAATCCTCAAATACACAAAAAATATCACCAGTTATGGTCTACCAGCAACCAGGACTCCCGTGTATAAACCTTTCCTCTGATTGTCTTGTCCTAGCTTGCCTAACCAGGACTGTCCTAATAGACCAGACTCTACATGTCAGGGTTGAAGTGTATTACACGAAGAAGAGCTTTCAACCTGCTGTAGAGTAAAGTGTGGTTTAAGACAAGAAGCAGAAAAACTCACCTGATGACGATGCACTGGTTTTTCGGCCCTGTGGCCAGGCGGCCCAGCATGGACTGGTACGCTCTGTCAGCTACAGCAAATATATGTGGAGGTAAAGCACTTTTCTCATGGAACTTGTACTTCTCTGACACCTGAAAAGATTATGAATTATTATCCAGATGGAAGTGAGATTTTTATTTATTTATTTATTTATTTTATACATAGGACGAGTAGAACTTTTTATTTCAATACTTAATTAAGTTATTGATTCAATACAGTAATAAATTTAATGTATCGATACATTAAAAGAAAAATTTAAAAATAAGATACATTAAACATTTAATGTATAGATAGCTTAATAATTATTAGATAGATTAATTATTATTATTATTATTATTATTACTATTATGGCCACTTTGGTGACTTTTCTGTTGCAAATTTTTTTATTATTTATTTTTTATTCCTTTGTTTTTGGAATGAATATGATAACAGGAACAATTAGCAACAAGTGATGCAATTCTTTTACAAATATTAATATGCAATTATTATTGTTATGTTAATGTTAAAATCTCTCTTAGAATCTCAGATTCCTGCATATACCAGGATTTTGAGCCTTTTTCTCTGGAAAGGACATTAATATCATTTCAATTCAATTATTCTTTTTTTTTTATTTATATCATGAGTACTATCCTATATTACATTATCCATGTACTCTCCAGTAACAAAACAACAAAGCAAACAGAAGCAGCAACTCTGGATAATAAAAAATAAAAGTGTTAATAAAAGTGTGGCTCTATAATGAAGCGCACAGAGGATGCGTCTCAATCAGCTCCCTAGCTACTGAATGAGTGCATCATGTACGAAGAGATCAGGCACTGGTAATGATCCAGGCTCACTACAAATTCGGACACTGATGTCTCAATTTCCGAGGACACGACCGTGTAGTAAATCACCACCACTGCCATTTATACATCAGGCAGAAATGATATCTGCCATTAGTTTTTAATTATTTTTGTCCATCATGGTACTTCAAGCAGAATTGTAAGCTAGATAGTGGAGTTTTAAAAGTCATTAGACTCAAACAAACCATTTACAGAACAAAATAACTCATGTGTGTAGTTCTTTGAGAACTTTGTGAACAAAGTTGGCTGAAAGATTGCATGCCATTTTTTTTAGCTGAAAGACTTCAGTAAATATGATATACAGGTTTCCAATAAGTAAACATAGTGAACGTTGATGCTCGATGTTTTTTGCAATGCATTGTGGGATTGTTTAGGGAGCAAACATAGGATTTTGCCTACATTGAGAGAGAGAGAGAGAGAGAGAGAGAGAGAGAGAGAGAGAGAGAGAGAGCTTAAAATGGCCAACTTTCTGATCAGAGTCCCTGACTATTGAACCAGGGAGCAGTTGACACAGCCAGAAACAAATTGTAGGCGTTTATGATTTTCTGAACAACAATTAGAAGCATTTTATACATCAAAATTTGCCTCACACCCAGTGTTCCTAAGATAGCCTCCATATCCACTGTATCTTTAAGATGCATGAATTTTAAACATGAATTATGCATTAACCTCGGGCGAATTTGAAGAAAGGTGCGGACATCTTATACTGGTCCCGAGTGATTAAGCTTTATCAAATATGGCAAAAATCCAATTACAATTACAGTGAGATTTATTGTCCTTGAGTCATTGTATTGTTAGTAGAAACAGAACACAACTTCCTGTGAATCTAGGAGGTATATGAATGGTTTAAACTGGTGTTATAATATATAAACAAAATAATGACATATTAAAAGGCAGTTGTTAAGTTCAATGTTCAAGATTATTATTATTATTATTATTATTATTATTACTAATATTATTATTAGTCACATGTGGAAAAGGGTAAAAACTTCTTTGTCAATATCATTGATTAGTTTGCTACCTTCTGAGGAGGAAGGGCATTCAAAGTAACAACTAAAGTAAATAAATGCTTGGCTGAAATACACAAAACGTTCATGATTGTATTTACCTCTTTGCCATACAGTGGGAGCTGCTTAAATGGGTTCACAGCGACCAAAATATCCCCAATATAAGTCTGTTGGAGAGGAAAAACACTGAGAAAGTCACAAGGCAATGCCTTCAGACATGCGTCAGGTTTGCTAATGTTTCTGCTATGACTCAGAGCAAACCAACGACACTTCACTGAAATCTTAATCAAGTTCAAAGCAAGTAAAAATAACTGTCAGTACTGTATATCTCGCAATACGTGGTGATTCAACCCCAAAATGTCCGCCATACCGGAACATATTCATAAAATAAACATGCTAACATGGAGTATTACTTACATAAATGTGACTGTGGCTGAATCTTCTAGTCAGTGACTCGAGTAAACTCTTCTCGTCCAAATCTGACAGAGTCGCCAGATCTTCCTGAACATGGGCTTGTTCCTCCATGGTTCCTTCAAGGATGCCTCAAACGCTTAAAACTGACCGGTTGAGCAGTTTTGTACCGCCATCAGTTCAGTACATGTGCTTTCAACCAAATCTCCCGACTCCTTTCCCTGTCTCTAACCAACTCCCCTACACCTTTAGAGCTAGTGAAGCGGCGCCTCCGCCTCCAGCACATATACACCGTTTAACCCTCACCTATCCGGATGCTGTGCTGCACAAACCATCGCAGTTAATACGTGTTCAAAGTGGTCGCTAGGAGGCGCTGCATATGACGACTGGAATTCATTTGCATATTAATTGCATCGGCGTGATAATTTGCATGTCAAAAATTTATTTACATTAAGATTTTCCTACATTTAGGAATTAGAGGTTTAAGCATAGTTTTGTTTTTGTTTTTTTACCCCCTCAGGACATGATTAATAATAAAACAGCCTCATTCATTCATTCATTCATTCATTCATTCATTCATTCATTGTCTACCGCTTATCCGAACTATTCTCGGGTCACGGGGAGCCTGTGCCTATCTCAGGCGTCATTGGGCATCAAGGCAGGATACACCCTGGACGGAGTGCCAACCTATCTCACACACACACACACACACACACACACACAAGAGATGCCAATCAACCTACCACACATTGGAGGTCTTTGGACTGGGGGAGGACACCAGAGTACCCGGAGGAAACCCCCGAGGAACGGGGAGAACATGCAAACTCCACACACACATGGGAGAGGCAGGAATCGAACCCCCAACCCTGGAGGTGTGAGGCAAACGTGCTAACCATTAAGTGCCCCCCAAACAGCCTCAAATTCAGTTAAATCAAATAAAACAGCCTCAAATTCAGTTAAATCAACAGGCTATCACACTTCAGTGGGCGTGACCAGTAATACTTGTGGGCGTGTCCCCAGTAATACTTGTGGGCGTGTCCAGCGACAATGTGTGCACGTGATACGTAGCAGAGGGGCGCACACACTTCTTTATCTAGTGTGATATGAGAAGAAAGTTTCATTTTAGCTACAACAAAATTGTGAAGCAAAGATATCTTAAATGACATGTTTTCACTATTAAAATTAAATAGACTGAAGAAGCTGCTCAGATGAGTAGTGAAACGTTATCAATACAATCACATTTTTGATTGGTTAGTATACAGTTATAGAAGGGAAATGATCTTATATCACCCAAATGAGATTGGGTTCCCTTTCAAATCTTCTTCATATCATCTCAAGTAGTTTTTGATTACCACTGTCACCTTTGGATTGCTCCATAAGGATAAATGTATTAACATTTAATACAGGCAGTAACATCCATTCATTTTTTGCACTGTTTATCCTACACAGGGTCATGGAGAGCCTATCCCAGGCGACTCACATGCCAGTAGGCCTACATCACATGTCTTTGGACTGGAGGAGGAAATCAGAGAAACCAGAGGAAACCCCAAAGCATGGGGAGAACATGCACACTCCACACACACAGGGTGGAGACAGGAATCAAACCCCCAACTCTGAAGACACATGGTAAACATACTTACCACTACAAATTTTTAGTACATATTATATTCTGTGTACATGTGTCAATTCAGTGATATCTTCAGTGTATACTGAGCAGCACATTTCAGTTACTAATAATTATGACTCATTTTGAGTATGATATTAACACATATTTAAACAATAGTGCAAAATTGGAATTCTGTCAAATCACTGAAGCTGTAAGATACAGTACTGTGCTATATAACACTACATCTATGAAATACAGATTTCTTATAAAATACTGAAAAGAGTTCTCATTTTGATGCACATGAGGTCAAATATTTTTAAAAAGTAATAAAACATGTACAAGTTCACACTTTATTTTTAGGTAAAACAAACCCTTATTAGAAAGATATTACATCATATTGAACAATAGAACATTTACAACTGTTGTAGCAGTTACTATGTTTCTAAACAGTTAAAAGTTAACAGTTAATGCTAAAAGACAAATCGATTACCAATCAAATGCTGATTTTTCCCACATTTCTCATGAAGCATGATAATAAAAAGGTAATACAAAAGAACATGCGCGCACACACACACACACACACACACACACACACACACACACACACACACACACACTACACACAGTCCTGGTCTTTTGTTTTATCTCATCTCGACATCATTTGTGGGCACTTTCTTCATGTCAGCACGTTTTCCTTTCCTGTTGATAAAATTGAATAATAAAAACTCAGAATTCAGTTTGAATACACAGTGTCTCATGTGTACAACCATTCAGACTACTGGTGTCTTTTTTTCAATAGCATTCATTGTTTATGATGAAACTCACCTTTGGACTACAAATAGTGCAATAGAAGCAATCACTGCCACTGCAAACACAACACCACCCAGAATACCCACAATCAAACCTGGAACACACACAAACACACACATTTTATATTTGATATATACAGCATAAAAACTCACAAATATATACATGTTTATATGCATATCTGTATACTTTCTTTAGTGATGTAACAGAAAAGCATTCCTCGAGTTTGAATCCCAAAGATGCCACAGACATCCAAGGTCAGAGGTTTGGAGAGCAAAATTGTCTGTGATCTCTGGCTAGGATGGATGACATACTCTCTCTCCCCTCTCCCCTCTGTATCATCACAGTGATACTAGCCAAGTATTGGCTCATGTATGCAGAAGAGGGTAGATAGCACTTATGCCGCCCTGTGATGCTGCATGAACTTAACAATTTCTGGTTGTCTGGATTCATGTGTTACAGAGTGAACTTGTGTTAACCTTCAACATGATAAATAACTGGCTGGTATTTATTATAGAACAGGGGAAATCTGGCTTGGGGATGGAAACTGAAAAAAAATTAAGTCAGAAAAAAACTCCACTTTCCTACAGATAGTTGTATCCATGGTCTGTTTATTTAAGGGTTTTGTTCACTGCACATACCCCACAAAAAAAGTATGCAGCTTAGCAAGAAAACCTAATGACTAATCTCTTTCTTTAGAAATTAGAAAAAGGGAGATTTTCTAAATAGAATTTTAAGGATTTTTAAGGATCTTCACTTTTAGTGAGTTTTCATGTAAAAAATCTGAATAATAAAGCTGATTCAATAGTTAAAAAGAGCATGTCTTTATGTTACACTGATTGAATTTACATCTATTACCGCAAACCAAACACAAATTATTATAAGATGCGTTTAATAATTATTAAAATAAAGGAGATCCGGACTGTCTGGACAGCGGGGGGCGTGGTTAGGTTGTAGATGGGCGGTGTCATAAAATGTCGTGGGCGTGGTCGTGTGTGGAGTTCTACTATCATCAACCAACTTTCCAAAACGCGAAACAAATCGCAAATGTAGCTAAGTGACTGAGTTACTTAAATACATTCCTTAAATTCAACATTAGTATTAGCTTTAACACGCTAATATATATATATATATATATATATATATATATATATATATATATATATATATATATATATATATGAGCTAATTTTGTCTACTCACCCACATCCACCGTTTGCTCATCAGGGCTAGGAGCTGATCCTAACATCCTTCCAGACTTTGCTGTAAGATTCAAAAGAGTTTTTATAAAGAATTGGCTTAATCCAAAATCTACTACTGTAGTTTACCACATAGTGTGTGAACACATATATATAAATATTTATCAAATATAATAAATATAAACGAAATATAAACGTTTATCTGTGTTTGTATTAAAAAATCGTCCCAATAATAAAATTAAGTGTACCAAATTGATACATAAAATCTTCACAAACTACATTTGATGATATTGTTTTAATATTACCCTGAAGAATCTTAAAAGAAATACAGAAAAGTGCTGGAATATCATTGTTTTAATCAGGAAAATCAACCAGGCACTGTTAAAAAGTATATTTTATGCCATTTTCACACAAAAAAATCTTGTAGGGTTTATAAAATAAACTGACAAGAATATCCTTATGACACGCATATATAATGAAATATGATTTTCAAGGATGTATGTTATGATACTCTGCTAATTGGGTTGATTTTAATCATTTTAATGTTTTTAATATTTGAGTTTAATGCCTTTTTCAAAGCTGCAGTGAAAAAAAACATTGTGCTGTTGAATTTTGGTCTTTGTTTTGAGAAGAGACATGTCATAGATGCAATATATCTTAAGAATGAAGTTTTATTGCTTGATCATTTCTAACTGTCCTTTAGGCATCCTGTAAATACATCAATACTGGTTCACTAGGGCACAGACTAAGGAAACCATCAGTCTAAAACTGTGTTATGAACTCTCATTTATGTATATAAAGCACAAGTGTCCTGCTATATTGGGCATATGGGAAGTTTCTATAAGATATGTAAAGTCAAAGTGAACAAACACTACGTTTATTAATATTTAACTTCGGTAAACTGAACAGAGTAGTCATCTGTACATCATAAAAAAGCTGATAATGGCTTAGACCATATAAGGCAATGTGAAAGAGAAGAGAAGAGAAGAGAAGAGAAGAGAAGAGAAGAGAAGAGAAGAGAACTGACCTCGACACATCTTATCACAATCTTCTTTAGTATCAAAACGGTTTCCATTTCCTTGACAGCCTCCATAAAGAAACAGGCGACAGGCTTTCTCCTCGCTGTCGTAGTAATACATGGCCTGTCGAGCAAAACAGCTGCCTGGATCCATCTTTAAACTGCACACTGCATCTGAGTGGATGTAACATCCAAAGCAAAGCATCAAAACCTTCTTATCTACTCTAATACACCAGAATAAATGTTCAGTTTGTTTAATAAGTACAGACCAAAAACATGACAGGGTGGGCTGTTATTAGAAAATAATCAATGAAGATTTGGTGTGATAACATGTCCTGGAATGTTTTATTCCTCTTATACCACAGCAATTTGATAATAATAATTGAATAACAGGTCATGTCCTTTAAATCCATTTATTGTTAAATCTTAAAGACAAGCTCTTGTTATCATATCCATTGTAAAAGAATAGCTATAAACAGTGGCTCCAGTACCAATATCTCACGCTTCTTAATAAAGCAAAAATTATCATGTGACACAGAAACTAGAAAGTTCTCTGTTATTAAGCTCTAACATCGTAGACTCCTTAGATACATTTTAAATAAACATCTCCTGACAGAGAGCTACACCAAATCAACAATTACTTGAATAACAATTCAACTTGTTTATTGTTAGCGTTAGGTGGCTAGAAATCTCTAGAAAAGAGCTGTTACTATAGCAACAATAACGTACCACAAGGGCATTCATTGAATCCCATGATGATGAATGATTAATTAACTTTTTTTTTTTTTTACCTCCTTCTGGAAAGAGCTCATGATACTGAGAGGAACAGTTTGCCATGCACTGCTGATCGGTGTCGAAGCGGTTGCCGTTGCCTCCCTCTCCTTTATAGAAGAAAGGCAGACAATATCCGAAGTGATGGTCGTAAAAGAACTGCAATATTTTGTCTTGTCCGGTGCCTTCATTTGTCATTTCAGTGCAATCTGGATCTGCGCATTAACGAAGAGAATAATGTTCTATAAAACATTACCATCATATATATACAATATGTTATTTTTTATTATAAAGGTTTTGAAAATAAAATTCTTGCTCATTTCCTCCATTATTTCAGCCATTTTCAATGATATTATAATAGCAAATATTTTTTAAAGCATGGCGTTCCAGTGTGCAGGGTGTATTTCCACCCCTGCCCAGTGTTTATGGGATATTCCCCAGATCCACCGTGATCATAACCAGAATTAAAAACATGGCTGAACAAAAACAAATAAAAAAAACCAAATAAATAAATGAATATACATTGGATATTATGATCAAACTTAAACGCTTGATGGTTTTTAGTCCCACAGTCTGATATTTTCCTTTTCTGATGTTGTGTGATTTTTAGAATCTCTAGACAATATAATTGGGCAAGACTGAGAATCAAAACCTGCAATTATAGTTTTTTTTTAAAAAAAAGAAAAAGAAACAACAGGAAATGTATTTCTTCAGAACATTTTTGCAGACAATCAGAAAATCAGAAACACAATCATCTGGTGAACTCACTTGATGTCAGTGCACCTGCACACATGATCCCCATCAAGAAAAACTGGAAAGAAAGTCTAGAAATCATTTTGTATCCAAGATTCAAGTAATTTGTTCCTCGGTGTGCACCAGTGAGTGCTGTTACATCCAGAATTTCTGAACCTCTGTCCAAATGGCGGCCTTTAGACTCTTTTATCAGTGCTGCAGGTTTTATGGCCTGGGTGTGTGTGGCTCTCTCACTGAGAGCAAATGCAGTTTCAGTCATAAAACCAGAAACTGACCGTCATCGAAACACTGCTTGACTACTGCAACAGTATACAGTAAAGACTCAAACAGTGTATCTCTGATTCTGCTTTTTTAAGTGTGATTGTTGGGAAGTGTTCAGATTTGGGATTTGTGAATTAGACTTTGTCCATTTTTGCTAGTAGATGGATGCCTTTCGTTAATGTTGTGGTTATTTCTTGGCGAAAGTGGCAAACTTGTCTTTGTGTGTAAGACAAGCTTAAGACCGCATTCATTTTGGAAAATCATAAAAGACAGACACGCCCATAATTACCCAACAGAAACTGAAGTGAGGGTAATAATGTGACTCATTTGTGGTAACGGATTTATTAAACCAGGAAGTGTGATTTAGATGTAATGTTCTTGAATGTTGTTATTCATGTGGTAGCAGCACAAGGTCAAGAGCTTCAGTTAATGTTCACATCACACACATCAATCAAAAAAATGTGATCTGTATGACTTTAACCCTTGCTTGAATGTTGGTGCCAGATTTGCTGGTTTCAGTATTTAGTGTCAGATACTGCTGGGATATTTCCTTGGATTTTGACATAACATTGCATTGGGTTTATCCAGAATGGTGAGCAATGATGAGCTCACCATTCTGAGTGAAAAATTAGTGATTGAGTGAAAAATGATGACTTTTTCCTCAAGCTGATGTTTGAGGTGAACTGAAACTCTTGATCTGTACAATTGGTTGGTTTAATATTTGCATGAATATGCAGGTGTTCAGATGTTCCTAATAAAGTGGTTGGTGTGGGTGTTAGAATGATTACTGTGAAAATAACACTCTTTTTCCTTCTTCCTGGTTTTATTTAGCCCAGTACTTTAGGATGTCATTTTTCTTGTTCTTTAGTTCTTGACCAAAGTCATTCTAGTTTATACTGTTTTGAGTTGTTATGACTTCCAGTACTGTTATTTCCTTTTTTTAGTACTACTTCTACTATAGTTACAATCTGTGCTGAGAGTTGCATGTTCATCTAGTGTCTACATGATCTTCTTCTGGCTTCTCCTCTAGGTGTCTGTATGTGTGTCTATCTATCTGTCTGTCTGTCTGCCAGTCATCCGGGGATAGACTGTAGATCCACCCTGACCCCTGACCATGATGACTGACTGAATAAATGACTGAATGAATGTGCTGTAACGTAGCATTTCCGTTACCCTTGACTCAGCCATGCAATATTATATAACATTTGATCAGAAAAGACTCCATTGGTCAGGATTTTATGTGGTTTGGATTATATAATAATAATAATAATAATAATAATAATAATAATACTTTCATATATTCTACTATTGCTTTGTTGCCCCCTGGTGGAGAAAATACACAGCGCAATCTTGATTCTGAGCCAGACAGCTCACTGGTTAACATTCTACACCAGTCCTGGTTAGATTGAATGCACGAATGAGCCCTTTATTCTTGAAGTTTGGACAAAAACTGTCTGAGACATTTTCCATTAGCATAAACTTTAAGAAACAGTTTTACCACAAATCACCTTTTACAGGAAGCTTCTCCATAGCAGCGCTCATAGGCTATTGTTCTTTGACTTAAATTGTGTGGATCGTCCACCATTCAGGCCAACTCTGACTTTGTTCTTATTATGAAAATGATATGATAAGTCGAATGAGAGCAATGACATCTGCTTGTGAGTTGACTTTCAGCCAGCCAACTACCTTCAGAGCTGCTGTCTCTAAATACAAGTTGTTTATTTTCCAGTAACAGCACAGTGTTTTATTCTACTAAAGAACTGTTTTTCTACTAAAGAACAACTTATAGTTATTGATTTTCAGTAGGTATGTTCAAATGTTATGGAACATTGAACATACCTACTGAAAGATTCAATCTAGCTGTTCTAATTTATTCAGATGTAGGTCCTGCAGCACCCTCACCTCACCTTTTGTCTCTCAGTCTCTTTAAATCTCTGCTGAAATCTCAGTGCTGGAAAAACAGGAAAAGGAACAACTTTGCCTCTGTTACAAAATGCTATTTAAATCTCCTGACAGAAAAAAGGTACCATAATCAACAAATGTACCTTAAAAATAGAAAATCAGATATCACATATCACATTTGCCCTATGATCTGGAGAATGCGAGATCCTTGGACACAGAAATTAGCTGTGCGGTCTTAAAGGGAGGGACGCATTACTCTTTTTGTAGGAATGAAAATTGAATAAAACACTCACCACAGGATTTGGTTAATAAAACATAGTAATAGGTAATAAAACAGAGTTGGGGCTGACTAGATTGACTCTGAGGCTAATGGTTAAAGTGAGGAGATGAGACAGGACTGGTAGGACTGTGATCAGTGGGACTTGAAGCTGTAGTCAGATTCAGATGACGAGTCCTCAACAATAGGGTTGACGGGCGAGCCAGAAGGAGTAAGAGGGGTGTAGTAGAAGAAGCATGGGCTATGTTTACAGCTCGCAGGATGAGGTAGAACAGAGGAGAGGGAAAGTCTGAAGGAGTAGGAGAAGTACAAAGCTGTTCCAGTAGGGCTGTTAGGTTGACAGCCAAGTGACCCAGCTGGTGACGTAGACAGCATCCCAGATTAGAACGACTGAGTCCACTAGGTGAAGATGACCTAGTGATAGAAGCTGGGACCAGACAAACAATGGGACATATTAGCAACTTACAAAGAAAAAATACATATTGATAACCTAGAAAGAATAACATAAAAACATAATGTAATGCATGTACGCACATGAGAAAGTCATGCCACTCACTAACAGTCTAACTCGCTAAATATAGCAGACATTGATTAGGTCTTAGTAAATACACAAATATGAATACACAGACTCATTATGAATTAAATAGATTATAAATAAAAGAGAAAAGAGATGGGAAAAAGAAGAAAATGCTTACATATGATAAAAGTCATCTAAAAAAGGGGAGATTGTCCCGCTCAGCTTGGTGTTTGGAGAGAGACTTCTGAGTGGAGCCCTGGGGGGGTTTAATGTGCTAGAAGAGTGTGGATAAAAATAAGGGAAATTTGACAAAATTGTAATTAAAAAAGCTAAAAACTGAAAATAATGGGAATTTAAAAAAATGAAATTTTGGGAAATTTTTAGGCAGGAATCTTAGGAAAAATATGAGAGGTATTCCTGGAGGCACATCTGTGAGCACATAATATAAATGCAGGGGAATTTCAGAGATAGATGAGATTATTCTGGGACATCCTGATGAATTGATTCTCGGGTTGATTGCTATTTTGCAATAAACTCTATTTTTTCTCATCTACGGCTCCTTGGTATTATTTTGTTAAAATGTTTATTGGCTTGAGCAGTTTGAGAAGAAGCAACTGAACACGCAGTGTTGCAGTAAACTTAGATTTCCTGCTATAGTTTGATGTGAAGTATTTTGTATATGGATTCATTAACTGCTGTTCCCGGCCCATCAATACATCCTCAAGTAGCTATAAGCAGTAATTTGGAAAGATTGACAACACTGAATGGCTTGATGTGTCAAAATGTGCACATGGTAGACTTTACTTTTGTGAAGCGGATGCTATACCGATGTAAGTCCCTATATACATTGTTACTCTAGAGCATCCATATATCCAGTCACTTTCTGTAGCACTTTTATTGCACAGGGTCACTGGCTCCAAGGCCTGGAGCATATCCCTTGGTGACTCAGGGCACAAGGCGGGAGACACCATGGGCACAATTGCAAACACACTAACACAATTATTCACACTATGAACAATTTAAAAATGGCAATCAGCCTACAATACATGCCTTTGGACTGGAGAAGAAGACTGGAATAGACAGGAGGAAACCCCTGGGAGAACACATGCAAACACAGGGTGGAGGTGGGAATCACACTCCCAGCCCCAGAAATGAGGGCAAACCTTTCGGACGTAGTTAGACATATGGTTTATAAGATTAATCCTTGGTGAAGTCTAAGATGAATACTGTACATCTGTGCCTCAGCTGTGATGGATAAAGAAAACAGACCTCACATTAGTGTGATATTTGTGTCATGTTCAACTATTTCACTCAACCTGGTTATTTTTTAAGCAGTAAAAGGTACTCATTTGCAAGAAACACAAAATCCTAAGCACCCCCAGGAGACTGCTTTTCTCATGTGACCTAATAACGTTCTTGCAGTCACGGGACGGCTGAAGTATGTGTTTTGCAAACTGCTGCCAAAGCAGAGGACAGTGGAAAAAAAAAAGACAGACGCTCTCGGGAATACATCACAGTGTTTTAATGAAACGCCGGGGAATCTGAAGCACCATGACAATGCTAGACATTAAACAGTCCCTGAGTACCAGTGTAGCGACAATCCTTCATACAACACACACTCATCCGTTATCCTACAACTGAGGAAAAGTGCTCCTTATATTAAAAAATAAAGTTAGAAGTAGCAATAATTTATAAAGCGTAATTCTAAAGTGTCCAGAGACCCCCTCCCCCTCTACCCTAGACCCTCCCCCCTGGGTTAAAGTGCAGGATGCAACATTTCTTCATTAGCCCTTCGCACAAGGGGAAAAAAAAAAAAAAAAAAATCAGAAATCACTAGCATTTGAAGTTCTGGAAGATTTCAGCTACTTCCAGCCAGTTCTTGAAGCAGGCCAGGCCCTGATCTCGGATCTGCTTCCTGCCTTTATCCGTGATCACCTGCCCATTCTCCTTCACAATCACCAGCTTGGGCACGGCTGTGATGTTGTACCTCTTCTTCAGCTCGCTGAAATCAGAAGATAAACAAAAAAATAAAAATAAAATTAGTTCTGGCTTTGTGGCAATATTGAAATGTGAAAAGCTAATTCTAAGTAATGATATTTCCATTAAAGAAAATAAGTTTCAAATATAATTTTTAAGTAGTCACACCATATTGTGAGTGCACAAATATTCTAACAATTTTATTTTACTTTTAGTAATTTACTCCTTTTAAATTTACACTGGGGGGAACGGTGGCTTGGTGGTTAGCATGTTTGCCTCACACCTCCAGGGTTGGGGGTTCGATTCCTGCCTCCGCCATATGTGTGTGTGGAGTTTGCATGTTCTCCCCGTGCCTCGGGGGTTTCCTCCGGGTACTCCGGTTTCCTCCCCCAGTCCAAAGACATGCATTGTAGGTTGACTGGTATCTCTAAATTGTCCGTATTGCGTGAGTAAATGAGAGTGTGTGTGTGCGCCCTATGATGGGTAGGCACAGGGCCAGGGTGTATCCTGCCATGATGCCTGAGATAGGCACAGGCTCCCCATGACCCGAGAATAGATTGGATAAGCGGTAGACAATAAATAAATTTACACTTTATACAATTTTTCATCTCCATTGTAGTGTTCTCATTTCTTTGAATTTTTTGTTCATTTTTATGACCCCCCAAACCCCCCCCCTCATGCATTTCTGCCAGGTTGTGTTTTTCATCTTTTAATTATTAATTGCCACTTTGCAAACGTGCATAATAATTTTTCTTTTCCCCTCCTATTTTAAAGTTTGTTATTTATTTATTTATTTCTATTCTGCTTTTCCTTTCCTATCTTTCTGACATTTTTCCTCATTCTTTTAATAAAACCCTGCTTTTCTTTCTTTCTTTTCTCCTCTTACATTTCTTTTCACCCCTATTCTCCCTTAATTTACTTATTCCTGTTTTGTTCATTTGCAAATTGTGTCTGTATTGTGTCTGTATGTTGTTTTACAGTCACATGCCATCTTCCCTTTGCTTCCTTCTGCTTTTCTTTACTCTGAATTTGCTGACAAACTGTGACTAATCTTTGATTTTTGGGGGAACATATGCTGTATGCTTGTGCATAATATTTTTACCCCCTTCTTTTAAATCCTAATATCATGATATACAGTTTGAATAAAATCTTCCTGACTTTATATTGGCTCTATTATGACAGACTTCTTCACTCCTGGAGGTCAAAATAATGAACTTCTCCATGCACTGAGTTTACCAAGCCGCTATCAGTGAAATAAAATCTGGCATGAATGAATGGCTAGAGAGATGGGAGATATCAGGCTATTTTTAAACATAATCCTCCACTGACTGATGGATAAACCTCTTACAATGGGGAATGCCATGCATCTGAACGCTGCATGGACTACAACATACCAGTGCAAGGATCAGGGTATAGTGTTCAGGGTACAGGGAACAGGGAACAGAGTACAGGGAACAGAGTACAGGGTACAGGGAACAGGGTACAGGGTACAGGATACAGGGAACAGGATACAGGGAACAGGATACAGGGAACAGGATACAGGGAACAGAGTACATGGAACAGGGAACAGAGTACAGGGAACAGAGTACAGGGAACAGAGTACAGGGTACAGGGAACAGAGTACAGGGAACAGGGAACAGAGTACAGGGAACAGGGAACAGAGTACAGGGTACAGGGAACAGAGTACAGGGAACAGAGTACAGGGTACAGGGAACAGGATACAGGGAACAGGATACAGGGAACAGAGTACAGGGAACAGGGTACAGGGAACAGAGTACAGGGAACAGAGTACAGGGAACAGAGTACAGGGAACAGAGTACAGGGAACAGAGTACAGGGTACAGGGAACAGGGTACAGGGAACAGGATACAGGGAACAGAGTACAGGGAACAGAGTACAGGGTACAGGGAACAGGGTACAGGGAACAGGGTACAGGGAACAGGGTACAGGGAACAGGGAACAGAGTACAGGGTACAGGGTACAGGGTACAGGGTACAGGGAACAGAGTACAGGGAACAGAGTACAGGGAACAGAGTACAGGGAACAGAGTACAGGGAACAGAGAACAGGGTACTCACTGCTTGTACTGGTCGTTCCAAGGCAGCGCGAGCCAGTCCCCGTGCATGTCGTGATAGTATTCCGCCATGTCCTCGGCGGATTTATCCGAGGATATAAACACGATTTCGAATTGAGCAGGAGGGTCGCTCTCCTCCACCAGCTCGGTGTAGAAATCACACAGTACCGGGGTGAAATCCCGGCACGGAGGGCACCAGCCGGCGGAGAAATACAAACCGACTACTTTATTACGGAGTGAATCTTCTGGGTCCACCGCATCTCCGTCTTTATTCAGCAGCACACGCCCCGCAAACACTTCCGCCATCACCGGAGAAATGATAAACACCAGCACTATGCCACCCTCCCGAAATGTGTCAACAACTCATGGAGCACTTATGACAAGCCCTAGAAAGTTAACAAACCCTCTTCAAATCGCTGCAACCTCTATTTAACCTCCAGTAACATAGACTTTAGTTGTAGGCGGAAAACTAGCAACTTTCTTAAAAGAAAAAGTACCAGCTTTAAGCAACCGACTTTAATTTTCATCGCGGGGACGGATAAACTTGTTAAGACCCGCCCAATATGCAAATGTGGACATTGGTCAGCACCAATCAGCGCGCTCCATGAACTCTACGACAGAAAGGTGGTTGCCAGGTGTGATTAAACCCCGCGGGAATGTGTCTAACACCTGATTCTCACCCCGAGGGAAATCCAAGGATTTCCGTGAAAAGCATAGCCTAGGGGTTCACAAATACAAGCCATCGTTATCAAAGTTTTTATCTTTATTAAGTAATTATATACAATCGCTCGTAAATTGGTCAGAAGTTCTGCATTGTTTCCTTACAACAGCACGCCTAGAAAAGTAGTTCCGTTCCTTTGTAACGTGAACAATAGGTTAATAGTAATGCAGTCATTCTAATACCTTACTGTTTCTATAGTAACAGATCATACACAGGGACTTGTATAACGAATGAGCCACATAATGTAGAACTGATAATAAAAACAAATAATTAAAAATAAAGTAAAACACGTAAGGAGTAATTGTACGATTAAAATTGTAGTATATAACACAAGTTTTCCAGAGGGACAGAATGTTTTTTTGCCCATATCAATATAGTTAATAGTAAAAAAGTTAATATATAGTATTGTAATGATGTGCAGCACGGAAGTGTGGAATATCAGCATTCTGTTTATTATGCGTGTAATGCAATTGCATTGTTTAGAGTTAAAATATATAACAAACACGCCATTGTCCATTGACTATATATATATATATATATATATATATATATATATATATATATATATATATATATATATATATCGATGTCATTTCATGTACTCTTGGGAGCCCCCTGGTGGCAGCCGCTTAGTTCGCTTATGCCTTGGGCCTACAGCGCCCACAGAAAAGGCAGCGGAAGTTGGCCATTTTAGCCGACTTTGGAGCTCTATTATCGCTACGCGAATGTGTTTTAGTCAATCAGGCACTTTATTTATCCAATCAAAATGTTGGAGATCATTTATAAATGTATTTGTTTTTGTTTTTTTTTAAAAATACAGTGAACCTGTAACCATATTGAGCATGAGAAGCCCTAGAGCAGAGTACCAGACCAGTCACAATACAGCAAGCATTTTATTCTTTCACACACACACACACAGCCTACACGAGTTTGTGTAAGTGTATTAGACAAGACGCCATCATGAGCAGTCTCAGACATCACCTCTGTTTGTTGAAGTTGAGGTCAAGGGCAGGTTGACTGCTCGCAGTAGTGCTGGTTCCCTGGGAAACTTGGGAAAAGTGGAGATCTGCGGGAGTCCACGCTTTGTTGAAGCATGTTAATAAATGCTTGAATTAGATCAAGTTCAGCACAGGTCAAAGATGAGACACGTAATACTAGAATGCACTCATTAGCTATAAATTTCAAATAATTAACAAGGGAAAAGAATGTGGCTCAGAAAATTTACCCATGAACTCTCCTCAACGATGAACGTAAATGTTACATAATACAAGCTGTGAAACACTTTATGTCTGAATTACACACACAATTTTATATCGGATCAAGTGAACCTTAAAAAAGCTATTTAAAAGTACATTGAAACATTTACACGCAAAATTGTTTCAACTATTGCAGGTCTAACAACGCATACTTTGCTTCAGACTTTAGCATCCTGCTCCAACCAAGCTTTTTTCCAAGAAAAAAAGATACACTCGTATCGAATTTCACATGAAGTTTTATTTTTTTATCTTATAAGGATAGACTTACATAATAATTATAAAAATTACTTACAGAATTAAGTAACAGGTTTTAAAATGTGTTTATACTTCTAATGCAAATAAAATGAGCTATCTACAATGTTTAGAAAAAGAAAATGCTGTCCAATAGAAGCCATACAAGCAAAGAACATGAAATCTATACATGTATCGGTGATGATCATCAAATTGCACTTTTCTTTTTTTCTTTAAACAAAGTAATCAAAGAGCATCAGCATCTCAAAGGGACCATAATGATGAGTTTGTGTTCTTCTCACTGTGTGCGCTTAGCAGGAAAAGAAAAAAAACAACAACATTTTCCTTTTCTCTTACTTCCAAATGTACAAAGTTGAATTAGATATGTATGAGATTTAGTATGAAATATCTCACACACACACACACACACAGACACACACACACACACACACGTACACAACTCCTATATAGGATTCTTGTAACAATTGGTATTACTGGGAGCTGATTTCCTCCCCTGGATTACTTTCAGGCTAGTACTGTTTGACGTGTTGAGTTGATATGATCCCTCAAATGCTGTGTAACACTGGTACTTTGCCCTTACGTTGGCACGCCACATAAAACACCAGTGCATTTGATCTGATAGAGCGTAGTAATAAAAATAAAACACTTTCATTTTAGAAATGGGCGAGAAGTTTAAAAAAAAAAAAAAAAAAAAAAAAAAAAAAAAAAAATCACAATCAAACACAATAAGCCTTGTTTTAGAAAACAAAGAACTGAAAAAAAAAGACGGGTACACATGCATCACACTGACGTACACTTACAACTCTACTCATATCATGCAAAAAAAGAATGGCCTAGCATTCATAGTTTTTTTTTTCCTTTTTTTCTCCTTTTGAAATTCCCACGTTGACCGGACATCAAACACGGTACAATACTACAGTAGGTAAGTGTAAAGAAAAGGCCGAACCATCCAACTGAGCGTCCGTTTTGCATAATGACACGTCCGTATGCCACTGCTGAAACAAGTCTGTAATGTAATGCAAAGCTGCAATGGTTACTAAAAGGTGCATACGATTTTCTTACAGTCTTCCCGAATGCTTATGAATCACAATGTGTTAATGGACACCAGCTCTTTTTTTTTTCTTTTTTGGTAAGCTAAGCGTTAAGGTCGTACGGTTAAACAGCTGTGACATCATTTCCACTGTTTATGGTTGAAATAAAGTGTATCAAAAGTGACAGTTCTCCCCTTGTCCTTGTTATTTAATTTTTTTTTTTTAAAAATGCGTACATGTTTATGATTTCGGACTGCAAATGAACACTGCTTAAAAAGAACAGGACAGGGTCTAGCAGACTGAACAGATACTGGTGAAGAAAAAAAAGAAAGGGAAAAAAGGCATGAGGTAATGACTAACACATGTGGCTGCGAGTGTGTATGTGTAACTTTAAACATTGCAACATTCCTGAGGAGAGAAAGCCCCTCAGGTCATCATACATACATACATACAGCTCTATCAGGAACATACAAAAAAAGTATGAAAAGCAGACGGTCGTTTACAGCGAGGCACGTACATTTCGACGTTTTAAAAAAGAAAAAAATCTCGATAGGCTAACTGTGTAAGAAGCTACGTGTTTATCAAATATGATTAGAATGGGTTGCCATGTACTACCTGAATACTTAAAAATTATTATTGCAGTTTTCTTAGTATTGTTAATCTTCACTTATTAGTCTTATAGGAATATTTGGCCAATTTTCCCACATGTATTCGTTCAGAACACGAAAGGCGTGGAAATCTAACCATCTAACCTGTGTTGTAGTGAAATGAAACACACTGCATAATAAAATTAAGACAATTATGAGCCATCCACAAAACAGCACGAAATACAAATCGCAAACATTTAAAACACAAGTACAAAGGTATCCATGAGCCATAGCTGAATAGCACAAGTACTATATAATCAATTCTGTTCACCTTTTCTTTTCATTAACAAAAAAAAGAATAATCAAAAATGGCTTTCAGAGAAGTGGCTGAAAATCATGTATCTTTTCAAAAAGATGATAACCAAGTGCTCCGATATGTCGCTGAGACGAAAAAATACATTAGTGCTTGAGACCATGGAATCATATGGAATCTTTCATTTAAAACAAACAAACGAAAACAACACAGTATGAAAGAAGCTGGTGAGCAAACTACAAATACGCATCATCTATCAAACAGATGAGTAAAATTTGTAGTAGGTGTGATTTGGTGGGAGTAACTGAGATTTTCATCCCATCTTGCTGTGTGCTATATGGTAGAACTGCATCAAAGCAAATGAAATCTTTAGCGATTAAAGGCTGAGTTTCTCAGTCATCAAAAGTGCCCGAATTTTAAAAGCAGAGAACCGGAGTCTGGCCTCTGATTCTCCCGTTCACGAGTGGAAATGATGTACGCCTGTTATTCAACAGGAATGAACAACAACAATAATAAAAAAAAATAAAATAAAATAAAAAAGAGACAATATAAACATGTAGCTACTTTTGTTTAGGGAATAACATGTCAAAACAACACCCATCCCTTTCGTGTGAGAACAAGAAAAATCAAAACAAAGAAAGACACTTAACTAGTGGCAATCCAAGGCTCCAGTGAAATATCCTTCACCAATACGCATCTCCATTAGGATGGTGCAAAGAAATGTTCCGTGAGGACGTTTGGCAGAGTTTGTGGATCCCATCCGTAGACAATCTCATCCTGGGCTTCCTGGACCTCCTTTCTTTTTCCGCCTATGACGTTTTCACCAAGTCGTATACGTAAATGTGAAAATCGTCGTCAAATTTGATGAAATAGACGGAGGGCTTGGCCTCCACCTGGTGTATGACCATGCCAGTCCGTTTGGAGCCATCCTCTTTGGCGTACTCCACTTGCTTGCCGACAAGGCTGTCTACCACCTCTCCGGGCTCACGCTCCGCGGGGGGCGAATCGTCTGAAAACATAAAGGCAAAACAAAGTTACATGCCAAGAAATCGCAGATGGAAATTGGAGTCACTTTGTCTCTAAAGTGTTAGAGTGCAACATATAACGTGACCCTTAGATTTGAAAAGGTCGGAGAACCTTCTGGTATTTTCTGGCAACATCTCTTTTCTTCTATACTTTGGAATGTTTAAAATCTCTCAAATAAAAGGGAGAACATAAATATACTCAGCTTGAACTTCTCTCTTCAGTATGGGATAGAAATTTGCATAGGACAGAAAAAAATGTCAGATCTTCAAGCAAATCTTTTCAGTGTGTATTGTGAACTCACTCGAATCTGGCATGATCCTCAGGTCTCCGTCCTTGTAGTCATCAAGCAGCTGATACATGTAGAGGACCGGGTCCTTTTCATAAGTGATATAAAACCATGTGTTCATAATGGGTGCACGGGCCAACACCATGCCCCGCCACTCATCCTTCGAGCCTTCCTCCGTCTCAAACATGTGCTCCACTGCCTTGCCTATCATTGTGTCAGCCAGATGTGCGTCGCTGATGCGTGTGGAAGCTGGGGCGAGGATGAGGAAAGAAGAAAAATGAATGAATTGGATCCAGAAACATATGGCTAAATATATAATAATCTACATTTTGTAAGGTCTGGAATAATGTTAAAAAATAAGTCACTATAACTATAAGTTTTACAGCTCAGGTTTTCTTAAATCAGTTTGTGTAACAAATTATTAATTCATCAGATAACACATTGGGGAAATAAAAGCTTCGACCTAATTAATTGGTTGCTAGTGGGACAATTAGCTAGTTAGGTGAGTGAAGGAAAGAGTGAAAGAAAAGCCGGCACTGAAGACTCATTCCATCAATGTTTAATGAGTGAGACAGCACAGTAATATAATATATTTGCCTTGCTGTTTCAACAGCGCTGTGAAGGTGTGGAAATATGTATTCTAAAATGAGGCATCGAGATGCAAAAATGCTCATCAACTTGTGTTTCACATCATGGGAGTCAGCAGTCTATCAATTATACATCAAATTCAATTGCACAATTTAACACCAAAGTTTCAAATCTTTTCATCCTATAGAACTAAAATATATAGCGAGCATGCTGGGCCTGATAGCTCGGAATCATGCATTTTCTACACAGATTTGTGCTTGATCATGCCATAACATAAAAATAGTTCTTCAATAGCTTTTAGCTTCAGTATCATCAATGTGCTGCGCTGCTGCAATCTACAGTGTCTACAGAACTTGGAACTCTACAGAACTAAAAGGCATTTTAGCTGCCTTTGGAGCTCTATTTTTGGTTAAAATGATGCTTCAGATGCTGCTACGGGGCTCATTATGTTTCATTTGAGACTTTGTTTATTCAGGGTTTTTTTAAGATATGTTGAACCTTTATTAATTTCTATTTATAATATTAAGTCTTTATTTATTTAGTTTTATCCAGACAGAATTGCTCACCGTTTTGCATTGTTTGTGATTCAGAAATACAAAGTCTTTTCAGTCATAATTTTTCTCTATTAAAATTTACATTTTGAATCAAAATGATTTGAACCATGAAACATGACTGGAGTGTATTATTACATGCCTAGTGCTGCAGCTCAGTGTATATTAGTTATACACTCGGGTCCATCACACCACTATGAAAAGTGTTATGTTTATACATACAAGCCACAGGAAGTTTCAAGGGCAATGTCAAGGGTATAGAATGAGAACAGAATAATAAACGGTGTTGGTGACCACCATACCAGCAGCTTTCTGACTGTGTCTGTCAGATGCCTAACAATGAAAAAGGAATATCCCAGATACATAAATGTTCTAGTAAAAAAAATGCAGGTTAGTAATGTTCCATCTGTTGATATTTACAGTTGAAGGGAAACCACTTGATACAAAAGTTCTCAATTACCGTTTCTGCCTTCATCTATTAAAACACACATTTCCTAATGTGTTTGCCTAAATTCTGTATAGCGTTTCTAATTGCATATTGAAAACGATATGTGTATTGGTCTGGGACAAAGTGTCAAATGTTGCTGTGGTTGAAATCTGGCAAAGAAAGAAAAGAACAAAAAGAAAAAATCACCCTGTTTTTGGCCAAAATTGCATTTTACTGGCAATAGCATCATGCTAATCTTGCTAGTGCCATATAGTGGCAGACACGTAAAAATGTATTTCACTTAAGAAAAGCTAAGTAGACAGTGAACAATCAGTAACCTATCAGTAGCTGGATCTGGAGTTTCTAGACAACATCAAGGGTGAAACACAATGCCTCCAACTGTAATGTGTTGAAATACCAATACTTGAAATACCAGTATCAGCATTTAAATAAAAACCCAGAGAGGACATGGACTACTCCTAAAAGACTTTTCTTTCTTTATCTTTATTATAGTTTGTACATGCTCACAATATTCTGAAAAATTCTGAGGAATTTGAATTGGTTTATTTACCAAATATAAACCACCACCAATCCTGACCAGGCAGTTACTAAGGATGCGTGAACGAGCACAAGTACATTTTTAATTAACTTTCCATCTTTGTTCCATGAGCTTCACCTGATAACCAAAAGTTAAAATCTCCATTCGCATCATTTTTCTTTTTTTCAGGTCCAGATCCCAGACGTGGTACCTTGTAAATTTGCTTCCTTTCCGTATCAGTATTTGTATTTGTTTAGAATGCATTATCTGTATATTCTGGATCATGAAATTGTATTTGGTTACATCCCTATTCAAAGTGTCTGGAAAGAAAACAACATAAAAAAACAAAACACACAAAATCAAGGCGTACCTACACGGTCCGGCAGGACTTCCAGCCCCTGCACTCTCTCGTCCTTGTGCAGCTCCAGGCCATATACACAGTCGAACCCATCGTACTTGATTAGATAGAGGGATGGGTTGACCGGCACTTGGTCTAACACCGTGCCCTTCCACTGGGACGCTGCTCCGCTGCCCTCCTTCCAGATGTGCTGTATGCGGCAGCCCACTATGTTTCGCCGGGGCTGGGACACTTTGGTGGGCCCCACGCTGCTTTTGTGTTTTCTGTACAAATGAACATGTTGAAATGCCTATACAGCAAGTCACTGCAAAAAGGCTTTCTGCTATTAATTCGAGACGTTTCACAGCATCAAGCACACAACTAAAATCCGTTGTGACCTTGAGAGATTATGTCAGCAGCCAAAACAAGTGAACCACACCAATAAGCCCACATGGCAATAAATCAGTTTAGTAAGTATTGCATTTTAAAGTCTGCTCAGACTCAACCGGTCACGACTTGAAGCATTCAACGATGAGGCTAAACAAAGACTTATTTAAATTGTAAATAGAATGTCTCCAGGGTTGAGGAACTTACTTGTGGGAATTCTTTTTCTTCATCATATTTGCAGAGACTCCGGCATGTCCTTAAACAGTAAATCATGCACAAACAATGTCGGTATCAAAAACAGCCCTGTGAGAAGTAGACTGTATACATACAAACAAAAGACTTTACACAAAATTGTACCTGCATCAGCTCTGGCTCTCTGGCCTGCGTTCTTCCCGAATGGGGTCTTCATTCATCTGGATGTAGGGGAGCAGCCTTGCTGCCAAACTAGGGTGAAAATATGAATTCAAATTTGTCAAATGGAGGGAAAAAACTTGTGGTGAAAATGCGGTGAAAAAAATGCTGGCGGGTAATCCAACAGTCCAATCTGGTGTTATCAGCAGCCCACTCAGGGCTCTGGCAGGTGATAGCTATCCAGGCTTTTACCTTTGTAGAAGGGCTTTTAAAACCTATGAAAAAAGAGAGAAATAAAAAGAGAAGCAGATTTATTATTCTAAACCTTGAAACAGGCATCACAGTGCTTCCCTGCCAGCTTTATTAATTTGTAGACGAAGCCACGGCAAGTCGAATCTGCCTACATGCGAGCTAGAGAGAATCTGTCTCAAAACTTTCAGCCATAATGCCTAGCAGATGTCTGTGGTTGCGTTCCAAACTTGGAAATTGATTTTTAATTGGACTGACATGTAAACTCATTACAGAGTGTTTCATACATCGGTCTTGATCATACAAACATACGGAGAGTCTTAGAAATTTGATCAGATAAGTATCGACACACATCCAAAGAAAATAAATAAAAAAACCCTCATTTAACCGAGCAAGGCAAGGTTGTTGCTTTACACATCAGAGTGGTCATAAGAATTAGGGTTTATTCATAAAACTTTTTTTTAACATTAAAAACAAACACTCAAAAAAAAAAACCCAGCAAAATGGTGGACACTGGTTGTTCTGCTGAGCCTGAATGACACAAATTATAAACGAAAGAGAAGCAAATTTTGATTCACAAGTCAGCTTAAGTAAAACAACCTCTCTCAAACCTTTCAAACTATTTCAGTAGAATTATCACTCGACCGGGTAAGACACAATCCTTCAATACTGTAGTGGGGAAAAAAAGATTTTCAGTGGAGGGAAAATAATGCTATTGGAGAACACAATCAGTGCCAAAAGACATTTTCACCATATGCTCAAGAATGCAAATCAAATTGAAATTATGCTTAATGGATCATCACAACTTTTCAGTTTCAGCATGGAGTACGGTCAGTGCTTAAAAACTAAACTGAAACTGCTAGCACAAAGTTGTTTTAAAAATTGATGTTGGAAATGTATTACAGGATCTTGTAGCTGATACCACTGGACTGATTTATATTTGCTGTTAACTGGGTGTATGTGTAAGCAAGATGGCCGCCACATGTATCCTGCTACACCACATACGCAGATATTAGCATGGCGTTACTGTGTGGTACAGAACCGTTTACCAAGGTAAATAGCAAAGATGGTAAAATGCCATGTGATACCATGTCCCATCTGAATACGCAATCTAATGTGTCATTCATATTTATGTCCTATTCTAGATCATGATTGAATAGATCATGAATGAAATAGTTTAGTAGTTTTTTAGTGGGTCTGTTTCGAGTGCCAGTGTTATGGATCTTCTAGATTAATAAACATTTATAAACGTAGCATAAGGATTTTCAATTTGAGACGCAGATCAAGACAGCCATCACTCCAACAGCAGAAAGTTACAAACCGAAACGCAGCTCGTCGTTAAATTCGTTAAGCCTTACAGTTTGACTCAGAAACCATTTTTAATCCACCAGAAAATATTCAGGTGAGCATGTGAACAATGGCAGTTGTGAAGCAGCTGTGTTCGCATAAGGAAAGCCAACTATATTTAGAACGGCACCTTTAGTGTCATTCCATTAACATTCTCAATATGCCCCCGTTCACTTCCCCTCATGGTTCAGCACGGATCACTGAGCCAACTGAGCTAGCTAGCTTTCTATCTTGCTGTATGGTGTCAATTTTGCATCGACTCGGTGAGATGCTATACAGCTGGCTTCAAATCTCGTTTGTGCTCGGATTTAAAAAAAAAAAATCACACGGTTGCTCATGTCACTTACTACGTGAACGAGTATATCCAGCACTTCTTGCTTTTTTGAGTAGGAAATTGCATCAGATCACAATGCCGCTGGGGCCAGGTCTGCTCCTGAAATCTACAGTCGTGTTTAATCAATCCCTCCAGCTTCCGAGGGCTCATCTAACAAACCTCAGCTGTTTTTTAAAAAAAAAAAAAAAAAGGATAACATGGTGAGGTGGTCTCTCCAAGAAGAAATGGCGACAGGAAGTTGACCAGCAAATGAAATGCAGCATGACCCTAAAATAATTGCTAGTTTAAGTTCTCTTTTGGGCTTTTCTATTTGATTGCCTTAAAAAAAAAACTATGGTTCATAAAGCTGATCTCTCATTGCCAGACCCTTTCAGATGAATGCATCACTTGCTCTGATCTATTCCTGTTCTCTTCCAATAAAATCGAGACTGAACACAACCCTATTAGTGTGGGATTAAGTCAATGTTGATCACAGATTACCAGTAACACTTGACTCATCATATATGTGTTGTTTATAAGCAGATCAGGTAAAAATGACGAGTAAACACAATATTCCTGTAAGGTAGCTTGATGATAGCCAGGTGTGCAGAATGACGACACAAATCTCATATGATTACTATGTAAAGAAGAAAACCTTTGTACTTTTCATCCATTTATAGTTACATTTAATGTTGTGGAAATGATGCTAAAAGGAAAAAAGGGTCCCGATTATCACGTATGTTACTGTGACTATAAACAATTTTTCTTCTTATTCGTTCATAAATTTAATAACAAACTGGAAAGTTCCTGGGCTTAAAGACTCTTGTGGCTGAAAATAAGGGCTGACACTGGAGACGCCTTCCATGAAATATTAAACAAATATCTGCCTCCAAAATGCTTCAACATATCAATGATTATACAGAACCAGAGACATTTTAGGTCTTTGATTATTAGTGAGGTGTACTAGTATCTTACTAATGAAGGCCTGTGGTGATCACCATGGCAATCATCATATTATACAGTTTTTCCTGTAGTAAATAATGGGGGTTCGATTCCTGCCTCCGCCATGTGTGTGTGGAGTTTGCATGTTCTCCCCATGCCTCGGGGGTTCCCTACGGGTACTCCGGGTTTCCTCCCCCGGTCCATAGACATGCATTGTAGGTTGATTGGCATATCTAAATTGTCCGTAGTGTGTGATTGCGTGAGTGAATGAGTGTGTGTGTGTGCCCTGCGATGGGTTGGCACTCCGTCCAGGGTGTATCCTGCCTTGATGCCCAATGATGCCTGAGATAGGCACAGGCTCCCCGTGACCCGAGAATAGATCGGATAAGCGGTAGACAATGAATGAATGAAAAGTCCCTATGAAATGGCTAGATGTTGATGTATTTCCTTTTGAAACATAAAGTCAGAGTCATGCCATGTTAAAGTGTGCCACTGATGTACACAACAGATGATAAATTTTGCATCAAATCCTTTGCCAAATCTAAACATTTCTGACAGAAGCTAAGCAAACTGACTAAAGATAAAGAAAAGTGAAGTGTTTAATGAACGCCTTTTTTAAACCTACAAAGGATCCGTCACTGCCAGATTCACCCACGTCTGTCCGCTTAATGAGGATGATCACCTAGAAGTTAAGATGCCAAGTGTTACTGGAGTACACGTTCATGCCTATAACTTATTCTTAATGATGGAGAAGCCAAAATGTTGTAGAAAGACTGAATTGTTTTCCATCATTGCGACGGAAACTTCGGCACTGAGCAGTTGGTAAAACAGTCACCTGAAGTGTCACATGACCACCAAGTCGCACAAATTCCATCATCTTTAAAATGCATAAGGCTTTGCGTCCGCAAAAAACGGTTTCCTGCTTCTACTGTAGCGCAAGACCCGCCCACCGGGGGAGTGGTATACATGTACGAGAAAGCATTTAATTAGACAAACACAAGACCAGCGCAGAATGAATGAGTCATCTAAAAAAAAAAAAAAGTTTTCCCAGAAATTTTCCTAGATATACAATTTCAATGTTGTCCGGAAGACCAATTTTGAATTGGAGAAAAAAAAATGCATTTCTGAACAAATTTAAGCCTAGTGGAAAAATCCATTAGGTCTTGGAACAAACCGGGGACATTATTGGCAGCTGGTACAGTTGGCTTTTGTTACATGAAGGTGAGTATTACTGCTAATTGATCCATTAGGGTTGTAAAGGTGCCCTACAAACGCGTTCATCACAAATACAAATGAAGCGGCGCGGCGGCCCCCGCCCCCTTACACACACACACACACATACACGCTTCCATCCACTGATTCATGCCTCGTCTGCATCTCGGGGTGCAATCCGAACCCATTATTTCGTGGTGATGAGGTTTCAGACTGAGACTTTAAATTTCAAATGAGCTAAAGGACAGTGAATGGCACAGCGCGATCAGTTAACCGGATCACCTTTCTGCAAAATGCAAAAGTGGCCAGATTTGAGACAGCTGACAAGCAAAAGCATATCAGCACCATGGCATTTTAATGATTTAACACAACCTATGGAATACAGTCAAAATGCAAATCCTTGAAAACCATCAACCATGCCAAATATATATACACACATGTATGAAATAGCTAGCTTCTTAAATGAACGTTAACGCGATAAGATTACAAAATTACTGCAAACAATAATTTCACTATGCTAGTGTATATATATATATATATATATATATATATATATATATATATATATATATATATACACACACACACACACACACTAAGGAACAAGTAATGGGGATTTTTTTTGCAATGACAGCTGCACAAAACACATGATTTTTATCATTAACTATAATCAATAAAAAAAAACAGCCTTTTCAAAAAGACTATATAGATTTATGCTAAGCAATATCCAAACCAAAAATGCTAAGCAAAAACGAAGCTAAATGTGCACCAGCGAATACCTCAGCTAACCTTTATCGACTGCAGAGGTCGTAATTATCCCAGGAGAACACAAAATAAGGTTAGCAACATATTTGAAAAGGCCCGTAAGCAGGCAAACACTAACCTATGCATCTAAAATCGCAAACGTTAGCCAGGCAGCTAGCTCCGTAAGCAGTGAGCGATGTCAGCCATGTTTGCTTGGCTATTATTTACAATCCCCGCAACAGCCGAACAAAGGAGGGACTGTAAAAAGCGACGCTGCCTGTCTGACAAGAAACACACTTCAAATGAAAACAAAAAAATGTCTCGAGAGGGGAAAAACGCCTCCACTCAGCCTTACAGTGCCGCGCGAAAAGCTGTGTCGTTTTGTTTCACACTTCTCACGAAGCAATAACCGTCTCCATGTTTGGTGATATGTCAGCTTACCCCCTTTTTAAAATTGTGAATTTATAGCATGCTACGGAAAAAAATTCCTCTCCTGCTCTCAGAATCCAGCAGCAGCCGTTTTGATGAGCTCAACTGCGGCCGAGACTTCCCCCTCCCTCCCATTCTCTGCCAAATAGTGCTCCGCCCTCAGAGGCAGTCTGGCGCAAGGAACCCGCACTTCCTGCACAATAGTGAGCGCCTGTACAGTTTCCATCTTTTTCACCCTCTGCTCTAAACTTGAGGGCAACATTTTGTGTGTCTGCGCAGACAATGCGACAAGGATGAGGTTAAAAATATTGTGTATGGTTTTGCTTCTAATCAATAAATCATATTAACAAAAAACAACATTCAAGAATACACTGAATACAGCATTTATCTGTTAAAACTGGGAGAATGTCTTCTCAGTCAGGATGTAGGTGTATTCAGGCCAGGGGTGGTATAGGGTGGCAACTGCCACCCAAGTTGCCACAGCAACTCTGACTCTGAGGTTGGTAATGCCAATATAGTCATGTTACTGTCTCTGTGGGGTTTCATGTATTTTCCATGTGTATTTCCTTACATTCTCAAAAAACATGTGCCAGTAGCTGTACTGACTGACACAAGGTGTGAATGAGTGTGTGACATGGCGCCCTGTGATATACTTGATGCCCAGTGTTCCCGGGATAGGCTCCAGATCTACCAGGACCCTGACCTGAAAGCTGGTCTCTGGAAATGACTGACTGACTGAATGAAATGAATGAATGAATGAATGAATGGGGATTTATTCAGACCTTTAAAAGTAATGTTGAGCAGATCCATTTAGCCAACTCATTTTGAACTAAGGAACAAATGAGTTTGTTCCACAAATGCAACTTTGTCCTACAGTATATGATTACACAGTCCTGCCTGTTTGACACCCAATTTTTTAAAAACCCCTGATAACCAAACTGAATGCTATATCCATGTTTAATACATAGTGTAACAAATGCTTTTAGTGTGAAAATGCTAATACAGCCAGTGACAAAGAATGAAAACTTTAATGATTAGCCCAGAATTGCTTCTGGGAGACATTTTAATATATTATTATACTGGTAGGAGAATAGACCTGACATACTGATCAGACATCTGGCCAAAACAAAAAGGTTGATCTCATGGACAAAGATGTCTATTATAGCTTTTATTATATTTCTTGCAATAATCCAGACATAATCAGTAAATTACCTAAAGTTCAGACATGATCTTGATCAGACATAATCAGATTAACAGCTGCATGTCATATGTCTTTCTTGGATGATTTCAAATCAGTGTTTTATCTATATTCCTTAAAATAAGGACAACAACAAAAGATAGACAACAGCTTTGTAAACCTATTTAAATTCAACAACGTGATTTAAAATCAATTTATCAATCCATTTTCTGGTGTTCGTTTCTTCTGGCTCTCAGTTATAAATGTCTGCGTTTTTCTTGCTTAGATAGTCAAATAAGCTGGTTTTTTTTTAGTTACATAATTCCATCTGTCTCTGTAGGACAGAAGCTAAATGTTAATTATGGAAATATACTATCCACGTATGCATTTCTGCAATGGTCCATATCGACTGCACGGCCTGTAAGCGAGCACGCTTTGACATTGAAGAAATGCGCTGAAAAACAACAAAAAAAAAACTCGGCCCCCTCTCCCCTCCTTCCGGTTGCCATAGAGACAGTGTCTTCACATGCCTTTGAACTGCTGCATAATGGACAGGAGGTGCTCGCTGCGTTTTTGGATGTTGCACTGCTCTTCTTTCAGCTTCTCCTGCTCGTGGAGCACTTCCTCCTGCACAGAATGGATGGGCCGAGTGTGCGTTATTGTCGTGCTGCCATATTGGAATCTATGGCTAAGTCTGAACTGTGCTGGTATGATGCAAATGTATGCTTCCCTGGAGAAGTGATTGATGGTGATGGCTAATCCCTTGAGATTATGGCTTCTAAATTGTATTCATTAACTACTAGGACCATCTTTCTCAATGCTTTGTTTACTTACAGTTGACTCTAGAATATATTAAAAAGGCTAACACATGCAATGTTTCTTAAAAATATCAGGATTGTGTAGTATACAGTATGTTTAAACAGATTTAATATGTTTTTTTGCAAAACACGGATTTCAAGATTTCCAAACCCAAATTAATATTATAATATTTAGTATTCCCTGAAGAACATAACAGCACTATGCATCTTCCTGTGATGTCTAACAGGGCTGAATACACTGGAAAATTTCTGTTTTATCCTTAGGTGTGGCATGTGCATTGTTCTCTTCTGATTCAGACCACAGATTTTAATAAGTACTCTGAGCTTGAAATTTCCGAAGCCAACATGCCCCACATTGATTTCTGTGTTTATTTTAATTTAACCAAGTCATAACTATATGGCAGAGGCAATCAGGTTTTGTCCTAAAATATTTGTTTTTTCTACTTTTGCTATGATTATATCTTTAAAGTGACCTGAGATTAACAATGACCACCCACTAAAAAAAAAAAAAAAAAAAAATTATATGTGGCTTTACTTCCTATTCAGGCACTCAGGATGTATAAATAGCACATGGACACAGTATGCGGTGAGTAACTGTTTGTGGTCACACACCCTAAGTTTGCACAGCTCCTTCCTCTCCTTGTCATTCTCTTCAGCCCGAGCTCGTAGCCAAGCCTCATTCTGAAGTTTATGTCTCTCTAGCATTTCCTGAAGCTCCTGTGAAACCAGAGCCACAAACGCTCATTTTGTCAAAAACGAATCAAACATCAAAGATCTGTTTTTTAGTACGTTGTAGGTCAATCTGTTTCTAAGGCTGTTTTTCTCAGATGCTCGGCTCCTTACCTGATCTCAGTTGTGTGCTCTTGTGCTAATAAATCCATGACAGGGCCACAAATAAATATCACACACCTGGCTCTGTTTCTGGTGATATTCATCGATGGCTTGTCTCTCACAGCACAACGCTTCCACTGCTTCTGAAAGATCAGACTTTTCTCTGAAAAAAATCAGCGATTTCTCAAACATCACCATCCTTAGAGTAATCCATTTAATGTCTGATTTCTTGTGTGAGGCTTTCAGCGTGTGCAGGCAGATCTGTTCAGTACCTGTCTAGTTTGCGGAACTGCTCGTCTAAAATGGCAAAAGCTTTATGGATCAGGGTCAGTGCTTCATCTCGAACTGCGACAAAATCTTGATAAGCTGTGGGCTAGACAGAACAAAGACGCTGTCAAAATCCTGAAATACTCTATAATCTATCATCAACTTGCTTTATTTTCTGATCTAATAATGCATGCACTATGTGATTCATCAAAACACCCATTCAGTTTGTTCATAGTATAAAATTTTCAGCGTCGATATTGGAGCGTACCATATGGTCAAAAATGATGAGTTAATATGTGTGGCTGTAACATCGCCACCAGCGTCAGGCCGCCAGAGGGAGCCCTCGCCCGAGTTCTAGTGCAACCACTGAAGGAACAACCCCGGGTTTACGTACATTTAAGGAAAGTTCACGTAACATTGCAATGCGAAGTATCGATCTGTATCGAGTATCCAGTGGGGGGATGTGACATGTCCGTGCAGCTTCTGGAACTGCGTCAAGGCTCCGAATCAGCGGCATATTATGCGGTTAAATTCCGCACGCTGGGGGCCCAAAGCGGGTGGAATGATTCTGCGCTTCTAGCCGTATTTTGAGAGGGTCTCCACCCGGCTCTGCAAGCAGAAATGGCATGACCTGATCTCTGTCCGATTACATTACTACTACCATCTGCCTAGATAACTTAATGCACCAGCGAAGACCCAGCCCTCGTCTGCGCCGCGAACCTCAGCCCTGTGAGGAGTCTCGAAGCGCAGAGAGGAAGGACCGGAGTGTCCCAGGAGGAACAACGGCATTGAGCACGACTCCAGTTGTGCTTCTACTGTGGGGGAGCAAGCCACCGGATCACGGCCTGCCCCGAAAGACCTACCAAGCCTAAGGTGAGAGAAAACAATTGGTGCCCCTATTCTGTGCTCAGAGTTCTGTTGTGGTTTCAGCCCTAGTGGACTCTGGTGCGGCTGTCAACCTGATCAACCAACACCTTGTGGAGGAGCTTCACCTACCCACCCAGCTGTCGATAACCATCCCATCAGGAAGGGCCTCATTACCTGACAGACCAGCCCACTCACCCTCCAGGTCAACCTGCTACACGTTGAGGAGATTCAATTCTTCGTCATCTCCTCATCAACCAATCCTATCATCCTGGGCTTCCCCTGGCTCCACTCCATAATCCGCTCATCTCCTGGAAGGAGGGGGAGCTAACCCACTGGTCATAACATTGTCTCGAACATTGCCTTAAGGACATTCTCTCATGCCCATGCATCCCTACTTCTGTTGAGAACCCAAGCACCCCTGAATATATTTTTAAGGACCTGATCGACCAGTATGTGATCGTTTACATCGACGACATCCTGATTTACTCCTCCTCCTATGTCGACCACGTGCGCCATGTCAGGACAGTACTCATCCGTCTGCACCAGCACCAGCTCTACGTGCGAGTTCCATAAGAATTCTATCTCCTTCATGGGATACGTCATATCACAGCAGGGAGTGGAGATACACCCCAAAAAGGTGACGGTGGTTACAAACTGGCCCGAACCGACCACCATAAAGGAGTTGCAGCGGTTCCTGGGGTTCACCAACTTCTACCGTCAGTTCATCCGTAATTACAGCAGCATAGCCAGCCCGCTAACCTCCCTCCTGTGAGGAAAACCACGGCAATTGCAATGGTCCAAACAGGTGCGAGCGGCATTCGTACAGCTTAAGAGAAGCTTCATCTCAGCACCCATTCTGAGACACCCCAACCCCAGTCACCCGTTTATTGTAGTTGTTTATTGTTCCTGGTTCTGACGGATCACCGCAATCTGCAATGTCTTCACAATGCCAAGTGGTTGAATCCACGACAAGCCTGGTGGGCACTGTTCTTCACCAGGTTCCAGCTTACTGTCACGTATTGCCTGGGAACAAAGAACAGCAAGGCGGACGCTCTGTCACAGCAGCACGACCCCACAAGCGCGCCTGCTCATAGCCCATTCTGCCTCCATCTGTTGTGCTCGCTCCGATCTGGTGGAACCTCGAGGAGGAGATACAGATACTTTGTCACTGATCTGCTAAGCTTGGGACGGCATAACATGATTTTGTCGCTATCAATCGTTTCTCCAAGGCCTGTCGACTGGTCATGGAAGTTTCCATGGCCATGTGCCACAACCCTGTTCCACCAGGTCTTTCATACCTACAGGCTCCCAGAAGACATGGTATCGGACAGAGGTCCCCAGTTCACGTCCTGGGTCTGGAAAGCATTTTGTACTCTCCTGGGGATCTACGTCAGCCTCAGTTCGGGCTCACCCATTTGTCGACGGGACTCATGGGCTATCAGCCACTGCTACTTCTGTGCTCAGGAGAACCCTCCGACAAGCTAGCTGTGAATGACTGAGTCCATCGCATCCAGGAGGTCTGGGACAATGCCCATGTTCGCCTGCAGAGGGCCATAAGGAGGCACCGGATCCTGGCAGACTGCCACAGGCACCCACATCCCAGGTTACAGGTGGGCTGTCGACACAGAATCTGAGACTGAAACTACCTTGTCACGAGCTGCATCTGTGATTTATCGGTCCATTCCCTATCATCTGCCAAGTTATCCCGGTCACCTATCGTCTGCAGCTCCCGTGGTCATACCGCATCTCACCCACTTTCCACGTATCCCTGCTCAAGCCTGCATGCCCCCACCAGGACGACACCCAACCCAGCAATGAGACACCACCACCTCTTGACATTGATGGGGCCCCGGCCTACAGAGTCAACACCATCCTGAATTTGTGGTGCCGTCGAAATTGCCTGCAATATCTAGTGGATTGGGAGGGCTACAGCCCATAGGAACGCTTGTGGGTCAATGCTGATGACATCCTGTACCCGTCCCTGGTAGAGTACTCCACGTCCCCGCACCATAGAACACCTGTAACATCATCACCAGTATCAGGCCCCCAGAGGGGGCCCTCGCCCAAGTTCTAGCGCCACCACCGTAGGAACACGTCCGGGTTTACGAACATTTAAGGAACGTTCGTGCAATGTTCCAACGTGAAGTATCGTTCTCAGCAACCTTACCATGCCTTGCATTAATCTGTACTGAAATAATCACTGATTCGTTCAGATATTTCTGTTCTGATAAATACTGTCATTGCTATTAATATTGCCTTGTTAGATCATTTAAATATGAAAAAAAATTGTCTGTAGAGTTCACTTCACTTTTGTGATTATTATTTTGTGACGCATGATCACAGATTGGATTGATTAGATAGCAAGGTTTTAGACGTCTTTCAGACGACAGACTGTTTGTTAAACTGGCTCCAGCATGTGCAGGAAGAACTAAAACAATGTCCAAAAGCATACTACATAAAAAATCCATGTCGTTTTGGTTAAATCCTGAATATTTGTGCTTTCTTAAAGTCAAGGTGTCAAAGTCAAATATAAGCAGAAAACCCAATTTTGATTTGAATTTTTGCCTATTTTCTTCAGACTACCACACATTGTATCATATGATAAATACATTTTGTCAAAGAACCATCTGGAAACTTCTGGAAAAATCTGTCTCATGAACAAATCACCTGTGCTGACCCGGTTCTCTCGATCCTCACGGTCACCGGCGTCTCACTCAGCTCATACCTCACGTTGGGAACCTTTGTTGGCACGAAGCTGAAGGAGTAAACATGTGCTGTTCATTTACATAACAGAGAAGTCTCAGATGAAACTGAGAATGAAACCCCTCCGTTTTGAGGAAATTTGCCTGAAAAGGAAGCTTGTGTACATTTTAAGCTAATGATGTATGACTGTGTTTTCGTTTGAACATGACTATGCTCTGACCTTAATAACGTGGTCCAAATGTGAAGGCACCCACCTGTTACTGACACCCTGAAGCCCAAATTCAGACAGAATCTCCTTCATGACTGTAACAAACACGAGTAAAGATAAGAAGCTGTTTAGGTTTGATTTCTTCATCCATCTTCAGACATTGCAAAAACTTAACTGTTTTACCAGGTTGTCTCTCTGATGGGTTGATTAATTTCATTATCTTCAAGTCATTAAATTCCTGTTCTTCATTTCTGCCTCCAAAGACATAAATCTAAAACAAACCATACAAACAGTATATGGTAAGTCATCCATGGTTATTGTTTAGTATTGGTTAGATGTAAAGGCCAGAAGAAAGTGAATTAAATCGTACTGGATTATAATATTCTATATTATACCTCAGATGAGTTAATGAATTCTTGAATTCTTATATTAATGCACTTATTAGAATACATGATTGTTTCTATAGTAATAGCTCATTAAAAGTAAACGCATAATCTAAGCCTAATAATAAATAGATTAAAAAGTGTTTTATTTAACAAAGAAAAATGGCTGAGAAGTTTCATTAACGTTTATGGAAGAAGTCTCCAGTCTGAGTAGGTATTTTGTAATGGTCAGTAAGCTTTCTCTCGTTTCACACTTGTAAATCAGAAGTGGGATTAGCACTGCTTTTTACCCAGGGTTATAAAATGGGCATTTATAACATTTATAAATGTTTTTTATAAAACATTTATCAAATAAAATGTTTTCTTCCCATTGTGCATCTTTGTGCTTAAAACAGCGATTTACATGATTTACAAAAATTTCCATTTTTCTCTGTGTGCTGTATTTATTATGATTATTATGATTGTTATATTATTCTTATTATTATTATTGTTATTGTTATTATTATTATTATTATTATTATTATTATTATTATTATTATTATTATTATTATCCTAGGATTGCAAATAGCTAGGGTTTACAATCACCCAGAGTTAACTATTACAAGTGTGAAAGTGTTATGTTGTGTCTTATTAACTGCAAGAGAGAAAAATAAACAGAGGCTTGTGAAAGAACTGTTTATAATTGCTATAATGTAAGTGATAAACATTAAATGTAACTATGAAGGGTTAAAAGCCATGACCTGTCAGACACCTTATCCAAAGTGACTTACATTTATCTCATTTATGCAATAGGGCAGCTGAGGGTTAAGGAGCTTGTTCAAGGGCCCAGCAGTGGTAGCTTGGTGGTTCTAGGATTTAAACTCACAGCTTACAACTTAACCACTGAGCTACCACTTCCTTGTTTATAAATGAATCATTGGCAATCACTTTAATCATTGGCAAGTTGTTGTGATTATTATTAGAATAACACACTTTAGACTGCACTGTTATAAGACCACTTTGGGGAGGGAAGTATGACTCTGCTTAGCACTGGGCTGCATCACACCCAGTCGTGTATTATTTTCCAATAACAGCGCACTCTTAAAATGTTTTATTCCTTACTAAACACACAAAAGCACACAAACACACACATACGTGACTATGAATAATAAAGGCTGCATGGCTGTGCCGTCTAGCCGGAGGAATCCCCACATACAGAGGTACCTTCCATTTCATCTTTGCTGGTTTAAAAAAAGGAGTTAATTCTGTTACTTTTGTACACAAACTTTACATACCGTATCACTATGCTCATGATGTATACCTGTGAATTTTACACATGTGGATTTTAGACACTTCACATGATGTGTTTCACTTTTTCCCCCCGCATAATTAATTTATGTTATTATTATGTTCAGTTTTCACTGTTGCTTTAGTGTAGAAGTTTTTATTCTTTCTAGATATACATTTATTCTGCAACATTCTATGTAAACGCTAGAGACTTGTGTGTGAAAATCCCAGGAGATTTTCTGAAATTACTCAACACAGCCCATCTGGCACCAACAACCACATCATGGTAACGTCACAGAGTTCACACTCCCCCCTACCCCCGCCCCCATAAAGATATTTCATGTGAACATTAGCTAAAGCTCTTGACCAGTGTCTGTATGACTTTGTGGATCATTCTGCTGCCATGTGAGTGGTTGATTGAAATATGCAGGTATAGAACTGTTCCTATTAAAGTGGAGGGTGAGTGTATATATATCTATCTAACTAACTAGCTATCTATCTATCCTCATGTACACACATAACACATCTCCACATGTGTTTCATATCTTTACACTTTATGTGATCACATATTTACATGTGCTTATATGTTTTTCAATGTGTGTGATATAAGAGTGTATCTGTGTTCACCCAGGCTCAGCTTGTGAATTTCATTGGTTGATGAAATTTTTCCATCTGTGCTTTGGATCTTCCCCCCGAACAAATAAATATCCTGTAAAAGAACAAACAACGTTCGTGTCAAAAAACCAATAACTAGCTTTCATAACCCGGGCAAAGAAAAGCAGACCTTTCACATGATTGGTTGCTTTAGACTATAATTGCTGACCTTGTCATGGTGAGCTGTAAAGGTCTGACCAGTGCAATAGAGCGGAGACTCGCCCTTTACCTCACATCTCTGCCACGTCAGGGTCTCTAAGGAAGAAGAGAGATTTTTCTACTCAGATTTTTCTCACATTCTCACAGTTGATAGGATGTTCTCTGAGTTTGAATATACTGTGATGAAGAGTCCTGGGATGAGTACAGGACAGAGTTTATGATTACAGCAGTATTGTATGTCAGACATAAGACCTGGGTAGGATTCAAAGACTTTAATTCAGTCAGGGCTGTTCCAATATCGAGGATTTTATAGCATCTTCAAATAAGAGCAAATGAGAAACCAGAGCAAATAAACTTTTTAAACATGACAACTGACAAAACGTGCTAGTAGTCTGGAATTCTTCATTAGTGAGCAAAAAATAATAATTTGACACTGTAACCATGTCACGAGTTTTCACAACATAAAGTTGATGAGCCATACAATGAAGCTATGGGAAAGAGTAGTGGAAGCTAGGTTAAGGAAAGTAGTGCAAATTTGTGAGCAGCAGTATGGCTTCATGCCCAGAAAGAGCACAACCGGTGGAGGTTTGTGCTGGAGAGAAGAGGAATGAAAGTCAGTCATAGTAAGACTGAGTATATATGTGTGAATGAAAGGGAGGAAAGTGGAACAGTAAGATTACAGGGTGAAGAGGTGAAGAAGGTACAGGAGTTTAAGTACTTGGGGTCAACAGTCCAGAGTAATGGAGAGTGTGGGAAAGAGCGAGTGCAGGCAGGTTGGAATGGGTGGAAAAAGGTGTCGGGAGTTCTGTGTGATAGGAAAATATCAGCGAGAATCAAGGGGAAGGTGTACAGGACAGTGGTGAGACCGGCCATGCTGTATGGTTTAGAGACAGTGTCACTGAGGAAGAGACAGGAGTCAGAGCTAGAGGTAGCTGAGCTGAAGATATTGAGGTTCTCTTTGGGAGTGACAAGGTTGGACAGGATTAGGAACGAGTACATCAGAGGGACAGCTCATGTTGGACGTTTGGGGGACAAAGTTATGGAGGCCAGATTAAGATGGTTTGGACATGTTCAGAGGAGGGAGAGTGAGTATATTGGTAAGAGAATGTTGGACATGGAGCTGCCAGGCAGGAGGCAAAGAGGCAGGCCAAAGAGGAGGTATATGGATGTAATAAATGAGGATATGAAGCTAGTGGGTGCAAGTGTTGAGGATGCAGAAGATAGGGATAGGTGGAGAGAGATGATTCGCTGTGGCGATCCCTGAAGGGAAAAGCCGAAAGAAGAAGAAGAAGATTTGTAAATAAATCTGCAAACAATATTGAGTTTTTTCCCCCATTAATCAATTAATTTTATTTATTTATTTTATTATTATTATTTTATTTTATTTATTTATTTATTTATTTATTTATTTTTTACAAAAACTTAAGCATTATATGCAATTTTGTTCATTTCAGTTACAGGTTGTAACATTACAAAATATGGAAAAAGTTCCGGGGGGTAAAAACTTTTGCAAGTGTCAATACACATATACTTCATATAAATGCTGACAAATTAACACAATTCTTATATTAGTCCTTATATTATTTGTCTATTAAACAATTTTTTTTTATTAGTTTTTGCTTCATAAATTGGTTTGTTACCTAGAGGGAGTTACAAAGATGAGTCACAAGAACAAAGAGCTCCAGATGAAGAAGCAAGACAGTTTATTAGACCGTTTAATGTGGGAAAGTAAAAAAAAAAAAGGTGGTGGACTTTTGAAACATGTCACAATTCTGAATTACTTTTAGAGCAATTTGCCTAAAAAAATAGAGCAATTTACCTATATTCAGGACATGAATGTCTTTGTAGTAGGATCCATCCACTTCACATCCCCCAAACAAGAAGATCTGCTCATTGACTAGAGCACATGTGTGGTTATATCTATGAAAGAAACACTCGTATCAGAGTTGCATGAATGCAGAGGGAGAGCATGAAAGCGGGATACTACCACCCCTGAGCCAAATCCAGACAAAAAGGCCTGATGAAAAATAGACGGCTCCGTTTTCAAATTAGGTCGCTGAAGAAAATGATCCCTGCTACCAAAACACCATGGCAACAGCCTGCGTGTGCTGAACCGTCGACACATATTAAGTCGGATCAAAATCTTTCTTGTTTTTTACTAAAAATAATTGTTAATTTCCTTTGTATCTTTAATACGCATATTTTACATGGAAACATGAATATACTTTCAAATTGAAGATACATAAATACACCATACATTTTTTTTTATAATTAAAACTTGAGCCCATCGATATACACAAAGCTCCACCACCAGAAACCTACAATGGTAGGTTTCAACTACAGTTAGCATGCTAACTAGTTACTATTAGCAAGGAAAATCCCATTTAAGCACACTTGACAACTCAGCTGCTTGAAAGCTCATTTATAACACTACAAACATGCAAAATTGTTTGACCATGAATGTCTTTGTGGTTCTGATTTACTTTTAAGCTCCTTTATTAGCATCGTTAACATTTTAAAGCTACACGATAAGCCAAGCAAAATTTAGCTCATACTGATTTATGAGAAGGCCAAGAGTGCTTTTTGCTGTCCTACTTTTTCTCTGTAAATCAGGTTTCTAGCTTTTTATGCTTTGCTAGCAAAGTTAGCATGGTTAGCAGTTTCAGCTACACAATAGGCCATTCTGCTGATTGAAAGCCAGGTGATAACACAATATAAAAATGCTGTCCGGTTTTCCTGTTCTCCACTTAATTCATTATACTGTATTCAATTCATAGATTTACAGGGACTTTATTTTCCTGCTGGACTGACAGTTTCACCCTTATCACCAGTATTAATTATGAATAATGAATATCTGGCTGTGCTGAGCACTTTCTGTGCTTGAAAGTATACATGATTATACATGAGATTACTGCAGACTTAGAAACCATGAAGAAGGCTTGCGACTACAATTTTTATGATAGCTTTTTGCATTCATTTTCATCAGTAAACGGTGGATCATTTCAGCAAAATGTACTCCATCTTAAAACTAGAATAAATTTCCTGGTTACATACTTGCACTATGTTGACCATATAGTACACAGTTATAAAAGGGAAATGATTTATAATAGCACTATCTGGTGTCACCCAGATGAGGATGAGGTTCCCTTTTGAGTCTGGTGTCTCTCAAAATTTCTTCCTCATATCGTCTCAGGGAGTTTTTTCATGCTCATTACGGATATATTTATAAATCGTAATATTCCATACATTTAGCTATTTCTGTAAAGCTGCATTGTGACTATGTCCAATGTTAAAAGCATTATAAAAGGTTGTTGGTGAGCATCTATAAAATGATTAACAAAAGGCCATAACACAGTTTCTCAAATGGATTTTCTCAGCCACATAATATGCTTGTGCTGAGATGGCTTAAACTATTTTGGCTAGATATTTTTCCATTTTATTTGTACAAGTAAGATTGCACCTTTAAAGGCAGACTACATCCACCTTTCTGTGTAAAACATACATGCCAAAGTTACATGTGTGCTTGATGGTGATACCCCAGTGACAAGGACAAGTACAGTTTAGTATCCCCTTTATTTTATTCATTTATTTTATTTTTACTAATCCTCGTTCTTTGGCCATAATGTTAAACATTAAGACATTACCTTGCAGATGGTGGAGTCCCGCTTGTTTTGATAGGTGTCCAAATCAATGACACTAAAAACAGTTTTATGAAAGTGTGCTTAGTAAAAAGTCCATGATATATTTAAAGATATTATACATCCAATAAATCTCATACATAAATCTGTACCCTGTAAAATGTTTTAACAAACCTGTTGGCTTTTCAGGAAACAGCATATTCTGTACAAATCCTGTAATTCATATACCAAAGACCTTCTACAATAACTAGTCCTATAACTAGACAATACTAGACCTAGAACTAGAGACATCTAGATCCCATCTTCTACTGTATCAATATACTGCTGACCTGTGTTGAACATCATTAGGTCATCCCTAGGTGTTCCATCCAGAATTCCTCCATAGACGTATATATTATCCCCTAAAGCTGCTGAGCTGTGTTTAAGAGTCTTCAGCACCACACCGCCAGTGTTCAGTTTCTCCCATCTCAATGTAACTGTGAACGAGTGAGGAAATATGTGCTGCATTACAACATGTCTGCCTCTATCCCAATACTTCCATGCATTTTAAATCAAACCGTTACATTATTTTATCACCAATTGTCTAATTCCTTTTAGACCACATGAAGTTAATTTATGAATGAACCACACCTCACAATTTTTATTCATTTAAAGTTACATTTTTAATGCTGTGGAATGTTTGAGAAACAAGTTTGTTCCTGTTATCGCTTACATTACAGCAGCTATAAATTGTACAGCAGCAATAAACTGTTGTTCCCTCACCAGCCTTTGCTTTTTTTTTCTTTCACTTGAGGTTAATAAGACAGAGTCAGAAACGACAAAGTGCAAAATGTGCAAAGTCCATTGCGCCAAAGTCCATAAAGTGGATTTATTCGGTACACCTCACAAATAAATGGATAATAAATAAATGGATGCAACATGGGTAAAAATAGTAATAAAACTTAAATGAAAACTTTGTTGCAGTGTAATTTTGTTTCCTTTTCATGAAAACCATTGTGTAGTCGCTTACCAACGTCGAAGCAGTAAACACCTGGAAGACATTCCCTTGCTTCAGGATGGCATGAGCCTCCAAATAAGTACAGTTTCCCTTTGACAACACTGGAAAGAAGAGCCAGTTTGAATCCTAACACACTCACATGAAAATAAAATTACTTCTTTCATCACTTCTCTTTTTTTTTTTTTTTTTTTTTTTGTTCACCAAAGTGTGTGGCCTTCTCTTGCAGTCGGTACAACTCCATTCTGAGGCATCATCTCCCATGTTATACAGGAAGGGGAAACTTCCAAAAAAAACAAAACAAGGAAAGAGACATTAATAATAACAGTTTTAAATATTTTAATTTAATGTATGCATACAAATGCATACCTGTAATCATGTAGAAATCGTTTAAATATTCAGGCTGGAAAGAGAATCAAATAAAACTGAGGTTGATATAATGGATAGATGACATTGAAAGCATGTTTTCATCTTATTATTCATCTTATGATGTTACACACCACAGAGTTTGTGTTTGAGACACCTCCATGCAAGAAGGCGATATTTCCTGCCACAGCAACTGCATGACCAGCTCTGAAAGTACAATTGTTCAATTGTACGTGTCTGTATTTAAATTTGCATTAGGAGTATCAAGATAAAAGACGAGAGTACCTCACCTCGGGCTGGGTGGCATTCCTTCAGTCTCCTTTTCAACCCAGTGTCCACTTGCTAGGGTCATTTCAAGCACTGAAGGAATTCCGTTGTACACAAAATTGATCAGTGTATGAATTGTATGGACAGTAGAAAGCAAGTCGAACATGCATCCATGTCCCACCAAGTCCTGGTGGCTGACAGGAACATATTCATCCAGGTGTAAGATGAGGAAAGCCGTCGCCTAGTGATCGAGGTAAACAAGCTTCTCCGCTCATCATGCAGGCAGGTGTTCACTGAGATGATTGTTTGAACCTGCTGCGGTAACGTTTACACAACCACAACCATCCAGTGTGATGATGCAGCCGTCAAATTCTCACTGAAGAATGATAAAGCACTGATGTGTTGCTCTGTCAACAGAACTAAACTAAGCGTGTGTGTGTGAAGGGCTGAAACGATTCTTCGAGTAACTCGAGTAATTCGAATACAAAAAATAATCGAGGCAAATTTGTTGCCTCGAAGCTTCGTTTAGTCCATTTACTGTAACTACACACAGAGCGCTGTGTTTCCCCACGGACCATTATTACTGACGCACAACCCGCTATACTCGGGGAGAAACGATTCAGGCCAAAGAAAACGGCAGAATGTTTTCAAAGTTTGGGATCATTTCAAACTAAAACAGAAAGAAAACTCTGTAAAGTGTGATTACTGTAAGATTTAACTGGTTCACCACAACAGTACAAGTTCGATACTTCAATATCTCATTCCAACACACAGTCCCCGCTTTAAGTCCACGGAGACAACACAAGCTAACGTTAGCATTCGCACTTATCTTAAATCAATACGATTGCTAGTTGAAATTAAAGCCCGTAAAAATGTATGTGTATTGTCGCTACATGTAGTGACTATTTAAGACCGTAAATCAGTATGGTGGCTACTTATGATGTCCCTAATTTAGTGAAAGCCTAAGCGTCATTCATTTTGATAGCCTCACTCTCTCTCTGTTACGTTCACTCACACACACACAAGTATGTAGAGAGAGATTTAAGAGGGATTATTTTCCAAATAACTCTTAAATTTTTTTTATTTGGATCCCCCCCAAATAACTCTTTTTCTTTATTTTATGTGTATGGACTCTTGTTCTTGTTCCAGGTTACCTTCCTGTCCACTAATTCTTGCCCCTTAGAAAAGCCACAAAGTCTTCCAGGAAGACAGTAAAGGCTTATGTCCTGCTTGAGTTTGTAGTTAGACTGAAACTTGAAAGTTAAGTTACACAACATAAATGCAATGGTTAGATATTATTATTATTATTATTATTATTATTATTATTATTATTATTTTGTTTCAGGTTGTACTATGTTTAAGTTTTTTTAAGTAATTTTTTTTATTTATATATTTGTATTTGCATTTTGAATCAATTAAATGCACTAAATGAGTTTAGATTTTATTTTCATTTTCCTAAATAGGAAAGAACTTAGTTGTTCATTTTAAGAGACCAATCTTATTTTCTCTTGCATATTTAGTATTCCTCTTTAATAAAGAAAAAGTACTTCTTATCCGATTACTCGATTAATCGATGTAGAGGGGGGCACGGTTGCTTAGTGGTTAGCACGTTTGCCTCACACCTCCAAGGTTGGGGGTTCGATTCCCGCCTCCGCCGTGTGTGTGGAGTTTGCATGTTCTCCCCGTGCCTCGGGGGTTTCCTCCGGGTACTCTGGTTTCCTCCCTCAGTCCAAAGACATGCATGGTAGGTTGATTGGCATCTCTAAATTGTCTGTAGTGTGTGATTGCGTGAGTGAATGAGAGTGTATGTGTGCCCTGCGATGGGTTGGCACTCCGTCCAGGGTGTATCCTGCCTTTATGCCCAATGACGCCTGAGATAGGCACAGGCTCCCCGTGACCCGAGAATAGATCGGATAAGCGGTAGACAATGAATGAATGAATGAATAATTGGTAGAATATTCGATTAGTAAAATAATCAATAGCTGCAGCCCTCTTTAACTTCATTAAAGAGGTTAAAAATGGTAAAAAAATGTTAAAACATTAATATGATTAAAGGTTCCAGGGTTGAAGGTTTATTAAATTTAAAAGGATACTGCTGTGTGATTGCTTTGTCATCTCAGGTGGTTACATATGGTGTTGTTTTAATGGCTAATATGTAATTCCAAGTGGTTACTAGGGTGTTTCTAAGGCAGTTAATACATTATCACAGGTGGTTGGTAGGGTGTTGCTAAGTAGTTGCTATGGGGCAGATGGTTGAATGAGTGGTGCTTGGTGTCTGCTACTGGATTCCTGATGGGTCATTAGTAGTTGCTATGGTGTACCAGGTAGTTGCTAGGGTGTTTCTATGCAGTTGCTATGTTATCCCAGGTGGTTGCCAGCAACAAAATAAAAGATCATCTAAAAGATCATCATTGTGGCTCAGATTCTCTTAAATAGTGTCACTGTTTATAGCAATGACACTTTCGCTGTGAATTTGACTCACAGAATTAATCTATCAATGCCACAATTGTTCACTGATTCTCAAACGTTATTCACAATAGTGTGCTATTTTAATAATCAAACCTGCTTTATTTTCTTGCTATTTCTAATGCTACTACTTACTATTTAAAAAAAAATCTGTGACAAAGATGAAAAAATATGACAAAAAATGAGTTGGGGTGGCACCTGAGGTGGCAGAGCTTATTTTAAGGGTGACTGCTGCCACCCTGTGCCAACCACGTGCCCACACCCATGCTGTTGTCATGCAGTGGGTTGTGATGACGGAAACAGAAAACAAAAAAAACATTTTTTTTGGCGGTAAGAGTCATGTTTGGACTAAAAGAAAACAAGTAACAGGGAGGGGTTTTACGAGTGAGAGCTGAACTCAGATCAGCCGACAGGGCTGGCTGTGTACAATCATTTCCTTTTTCACAAACCTGTTACTGATTCAGGAGCAGCTGTGGAGTGTTTCATTAAAATGGCCGCACGGTGGAGCTGTTTCTAATAATAATCCTCTCCACGGGGGAAAAGCCGGGATTAAAATAAACTGTACTTCCGCTGCTGAGCTAACGTTCCCGCAACATCTCCATTTTATAGCTGAACGAAAACGGACACTGTACATCTTTATAGAAAAGCCTACAGAGGCCAAATACAGAGGAATCCTGGAAGGAGCCGGAGGAGAGAAGATATGCACACAACATGGCGTTTACGTCTCTCATATAAGATGTGATGAGATGGCTCAGGCAGGGAAAGAACCGAAACGGACTAACCGTGTCGTGCTGGTCAAGAGAATAATAAAGAACGATGACAACAACCCGGTAAGCGAATATAACCATGTTTTATTAACCATGTAAGGCTATTTCGCTAATGTTAGCTACTGACAAGCGAAGAAATTGTAATCTGTGATGTAACTAGTTAGCCTGATAGCTAGCCAGCTATTTTAGCTGACGCGTTAGCCATTCCTACCCGTTTTAAGACATATACCGCCTTCTTGGCTAATAAGCACCTGCAGAGCGCTGACAGAAATTGGAAGTGTCCAATCAAAGGTACGTGACCTTCAACACTAGCCAATCATAGAAGAGGAGGCGGGATTTGTCGGAATACGGGTTGGGGGAAAATACGCGGCTGATGTTTCTTCCAGCCTTACTAGCTGAAGCGCTAGCTAATCTGTAGTTACATTAAAAACCTATTTGATTAAATATCAATTTCCCCATATATAGTTAAACTAGTGTGGCTGTTTAATAACTAACGCTAAAATGATATACTACCACACAACTAGCCTGTTAGCTGATTTAATAGCTCTTTACTGTCACCATTTTGAACATTCGGGCAAAATGTCAGCAAAGCATTACTTCAGTATGGGGTAAAATGTTGTGTTATTACATAGATGTCATTATTTTGAGGCATTTGATGCATATCATTATATTAGTTTATTTTGCTGCTCACGCGCTTTATCATTGACAATAATGCTAGCGGCACACTGGGTTACGTAACAGCTACAGCGATGCTTGATTCATCCTGTGGTCCTCTGGAACAGACTCGTTTTAATGAATCAGTTGAACCGATACCTTATTTATTTTTATACAATTATACTGATAATGTTTCCTAATTTAATCTCGTATCCTTATGTTTATGTCTTGTTGCACATATTATTCACTGGCCTTAATAATGTTCTTCTTTAGTAAGGAATCAAATTCCAAAGTTTTTATGAAAACATTTTTTGTTTGATATTTAATAAATCACATCTTGTGAGTTCTTTAGGTTACACCTTATCAGTATGTGTGTTTTTTGATAAATATGAACAGTAAACTACAGTGATGGGGAAATGAAAAGTAGGTTAAAGTATCTAGTAATCATTTAAAAATGAATCGCTTTGTGTCACAGTTGTGATAATATTTTAGTAATAATCTTACTGCCATAATAATAATACTGCAATACTTAGTAATGTGATCCCATGATCAGTAATGTAAGTGACATGAGTACCATGATATTTGTAGTTGTCTATTTGCATGATTAAACTGTTTAGTATGCACACATGCCCTTACATGTTAGTATGAACATTTGTATCTTCTACTTGTGGTTTTTATAAATCTACAATTGTATTTTAGTTCAGTGCTGGAAAACAGATACAAGGTTATTAAAGGTGTTTTTCAATGTGCATGTAAGTCATGTATATACACAAGAATTAGAAAAGCAGATGTCTGGAGTGGTCAGAATGTATTTTCTGCAATTGTCTAATTTTGTTAATCGTAACTACCACCCTTTTAATTGTTTTTCAGAAATACATCATTTCTGGTCTCTTTTTTTCCCCAGATGCAGCAAGGGATCGGGAAGCCGAGTGTGTACCATGCAGTGGTGGTCATCTTCCTTGAGTTTTTTGCCTGGGGTTTGCTCACCACACCGATGCTTACCGTAAGTCTGTTTTCTTCCACTAATTGTCTTTCATCTCAGCTCTTGCTTCTTCCCTACACGTTACTGACAAGCTCCTGTTTTCGATTTAGGTTCTACACGAAACGTTCCCCCAGCACACATTCCTGATGAACGGCCTCATTCAGGGAGTGAAGGTGAGGCTGAAGGGTGTGAATTATTTTTAGTGACTACCTCTGGCTAGTCTGTTGGCCTAAAGTGTGATTTGTGTCTCCAGGGCTTGCTGTCTTTCATGAGCGCTCCATTAATCGGTGCGTTATCAGATGTCTGGGGCAGGAGATCTTTTCTGCTGGTGACAGTGTTTTTTACCTGTGCACCTATTCCTCTGATGAGACTCAGCCCCTGGTATGTGTCTCTCTCTCTCTCTCTCTCTCTCTCTCTCTGTGTATGTCCTCAATTTCTTTTTTTTCTCTATTTTTTTTATTTCCTAATTTCTTCTAGACTGAATACGTCAGTGAGGCCTAAGAGAAACTCAGGCCTCTGCAATTTGCAAAGCAGTGTTTGTACATTTTTTCATTTATTTTGAAAAAAAAAAATGATGCTTTTCACCCTCATTTTTTATTCAGAATTATGGCAGAATCAAATAAGTTTCTGTAAGTTGTAGGATTTTGAACCCTCCACCATCCAGTCGTAAATAGTCCGACCCTCCAGGATTGTGCGATTTGGTGATCAAAGAAGGATTTTCCACAGATTTGGGCCAAGACATGTCATGTGACATCACAACAGGCATTCAGCCAAAACCGTCTTCTGGTCGCATGCGTTGACCATGAGTACAACTGTCAAAGTAATAACATATGTGTTCTTACTGGTATTGGTTTAATAGAAGGATCCTGTGCTTGCAATTTTCCCAATTTTAAGCAGTTTTCTTCCACAAATTTCATCACAAATTTTGAGAAAGTCTGCAGCAAAATCATGCATTCATCACAAAAAACTCAGCGAAATCCTGGAGGGACTGAATCATTTTGCTCGTGTTTTAACAACCATCAGACCATTTTCAACCATAACGGACACCGCTATTGGAGAACTAAACCTCATAAGCTCCACCCACAGGCAACAGAGTGTCCGTTTTTTTTGTACGCTTTTCTGACAACAAGCTTCAGAATACCAAGGACTGCAATCTTCTTGGCTTCCTGAACATCACTGCATTTCTACTGACTGCCTCCATCTTTGCAGCAGTTTGTGTTTTAAAGTGGTTGGTGATGAGTTCTCCAGCACTATCATGTGACTGGAATCGGAAAAGTCTGCGGTTGGTTGATTTGTCAGTCAGATCGGCTTGAGGCTTTCAGACTAAACTTAAACTAATTGTCTGACTTGTTTGACATTTTTTCCTTTATATTCTTAAATAAGTGGTATAATGATCACAGCGATGAATTTCAGCATCCTCCTGTAGTCTTATCTGCCATTTCAAATTTTTTTTGAGCTTCCTGTATTCACTGTTTTGAGATCACACAGTTGTACAGAGAACAGTTCTAACCATCCTCAAGAATGTAGTATTAAACTGAAATAAAATAGTAAAATAATATAAACAAAATACCCTAAAATTGTTGCACCTCCTGACAATTAATACACTAATTATGTTTAGATACATAATATCCTTTCAGTTAAATATTTATTATTATTATTATTTATAATTATTCAGTTTCTTGATAATTTTGCACTTTGTCCATGTGTGTATACTCAATTTGATATATATTTAAATTGAATTTTCAGGTGGTACTTTGCCATGATCTCAGTGTCCGGGGCTTTCTCAGTCACCTTCTCGGTCATCTTTGCGTATGTAGCAGATGTCACTGAGGAGCGGGAGAGGAGCACTGCATACGGACTCGTAAGCTACCATCTTAAACTCAACGATATTTACCTCGTAATATCCTAATAGGATCATATGAATTAGTAAATCTATATGATTTGTTAATGCTGTAATGCTCCCTCACTCTTGTTCTAGGTGTCGGCCACATTCGCAGCAAGCCTGGTGACGAGCCCTGCAATCGGCGCTTACCTCTCCGCCAACTACGGGGATAACTTGGTGGTCCTGGTGGCTACGCTCATCGCCCTAGCAGATATCTGCTTCATCCTGCTGGCCGTCCCGGAGTCGCTGCCCGACAAGATGAGACTGAACACGTGGGGAGCGCCGATCTCCTGGGAGCAGGCCGATCCATTCGCTGTAAATCAGTAACTTTACAAGCATGCAATTTACCCAAGTGATCACCTCATGTAGTGTGTGTGCTGTACAAAATAACCAACCAGTAAGAACATTACACGTTATATACAGTAAATATTTAGACAAACCACTTTACATTGGAGTTGAAATTAAATAATGTATACGTGCAGACGTTCAGATTAATTTGAGAGTACGTTAGAGGACATTAGCACTTTTTCTTTGCAGGTTTTTTGTTGTATTAAAAGAAAAAAGAGCCTGGTGAGGGAATGCTGGTAGCTACTATAACATAAGTGATGACCACATTAAATGTCGTTCTTTAATAAATTATAACCCACCATGCCATTAATTATTTTCCTGTGACAGCACAGCATGTTGCATGTTGTACAGCATTTCACAACATCTTGATTATTAGAAAACGTTCCCATTATTCTTGTGCAGAGAAATCCAAACTTCTCCTGGATACCGAAAGATGATTTGAATTTCTTAAAATTTTTCCCCCCACAACTGTTATTTCCCCCCCTTTCCTGTCATTGACCTCAGTGAGTGCTGAACCATCACTCAGGCTCAAAATGAGCTTCTTAGTGTGCAGAAGAGCAGCAGTCAAGCTTAAATGCTCGTTTTTCCCAGGGAACCTTATGTTGGTTGTAGTCAGTAATACTTTTCAAAAAAGTACTAAAAAAAATTTCCACAATAATTGCAGTGATTCTAGCAGCTGTTATGACTCGCATATAATCAATATTTGCAGATTAGCTTCAGCTTTATTGCTAATGAGCTAGCAGCCTCTTAAATGCAGCCCATTTAAAATTTTAATTGACTCTCTGAAACATGACGCACATCGGTGCCGTTTTCGTCACGGTCTCACCAAGAAATATTGGACCTGTTTTGATTGTTGGGTAATGATTTGTACTTTTGTTGCAGTCTCTGAGGAAAGTGGGCAAGGACACGACTGTGCTGCTCATCTGCATCACGGTGTTTCTGTCTTACTTACCCGAGGCTGGCCAGTACTCCAGCTTCTTCCTGTATTTACGACAGGTGAGTTAGTGAGATACTTGGATTGATCTATATAGTAGAACTCCCTAATGTGGTCTGGTGCTGTTGTATCATATTGAATGATGCAATATATAAACATGTAACATCCCTCAAGTTTCACCTGTTGTGCATTCTGAGAATGCATTTCTGATCACCACGGATGTAAAGAGTGATTGTTTGAATTAACCCTCAGCTGTTGGTCTCTCTTCTTTTCTTTTCTTTTCTTTATTAGTGTTACCATATTTCAAACGATCTTGATCCAAAACGAAAACCACAATGCAGTTAAACAACGGACTATTCGACTATTTGCTCTGACCCGCATTTCACTAGTATCTTTGTTCCAGTGTAACTCTCATGTCTACATGTTTAACATGTAGACATGAGAGTTACACATGTTTAACATGTTTCTGCAGAGCTATAGGATCGCATGTCCTCGCAATTAGATAACTGATTGCTTATGCTATTGCCTTTGACCGGCTTTCAGTGTGAGGTTCTGAAAAAAGAAACCTCTCTCTCATACACACATGCACACTCATTCACTTGCTCGCTCGCTGTGAATCAGGGAGTGTACATGGATTTTCAATGTCAGTAAAGATTTTCACCCGTTTCTTTTTTTCTTTTATCTTTTCTTTGAATCTGATCTCGACTACATTTTTTCAATTCTTTACCCACCTTATATCTTATGGGAACAACACAGGCTATTATTTGTCAAAAGGAGTTTGTTTGGGTTTGTCTTGATATTCCCTGCGAGCACTGATACAGTTCTGCGTCTCTCCATCTCTCTTGTTTCTTTATATCACAGGTCATTAACTTCTCACCCACTACAATCGCCGTGTTCATCGGAGTGGTAGGGATCCTCTCCATCGTGGCCCAGGTACTTAAATGATGAGAATTCTGTGTGTGTGTCTGTGAAGGATTTTGTGCTGTCTCATTGTCTGAGAAAGTCACTCTTTAATAAGCTGCAGTGGTAATTGAATCGTGTTCACTGATAGCCCAATATCGTATAAGGTAAACTTTGACTCAGCCAGCAGACAAAAGCCATTTTTATAAGATTGGAGTGTCGTAGCTGAGTGATGGCACATGGGCAGAAATCTATTTGAATACACAGATCCGAGAACACTGCGCTTTTTGAAGAACATCGCTCAGTCATTGGAGAGCTGCTGAAGCGTTCCTGTAAATGAAGTGACAATGACACTGGCAATGAAACAAACTGACAGAGTGCTATTAAAGTTGTCCTGATAAACGCACACACGCACCCACACTCCTGCTGCGGTTGTCCGGGTTGTGCAGCGGAACACGTTAATATTAAAGCACATCATCTTACATCGCTAGGCATTTTTTCCCCACAGCACTGCATAAAACAGAACACGTGGAACAAATGCCGATTTTTATTAGACGTCTGTGTTTTGCAAGCCCTACACAAAGTGTCGCAGGGTTTAATGTACCTGATTTATAGTCTCGTAAAATCTTTTTTCTTTTGTTCTCAAACTACAGTGCCTTGCATAAATATTCACCCCCCTGCTTATACATTATGTAGTGTTACAACCTGAAACTGAAAATAAACTTAACTGACCTTAGAATAATTTCTAAGCGTTATAACCTGTTCATTTCCTGGAATTTTGTCCAGTTCTGGGTCAGAAGATCCAGATCTATTTATAAGGATTGCAGAACACTTTAACTGCAACAAGTGGCCTACCTTCAGTAGTTATGTGACTTATTTAAGGGGGTAAATGCTTATGCAGACACAACCATAACGTTTGTTATTTTTATGCATGATATACTGATTTGCAATATTATTGTTTTGTGTAAGTCCATTTCAGTTTCAGGTTGCAACACTCTAACATGTGTAAAATTTCAAGGGGGGGTGAATATTTATGCTCAGCACTGTATTTGCAAGTTTGAGGCATTTCAAATCCAAACTTGCATTAACTTTACTTCAGTTCTAAATCTGAAACCTCCTAAATAATGTATAACTAATGATTTTCACTGTTGTAGCTAGTGAAAATATTAACACCGAGCTAAGCACCTGTGAGCTTCCACAGTTGGTTTAAACTGTTGTCTTGACCTCCTGACAGACGCTTTTTCTCATGCTGCTAATGAGAACCATTGGGAACAAGAACACGGTTCTGCTGGGCCTCGGATTCCAGATCCTACAGCTGGCGTGGTATGGCTTTGGATCAGAACCATGGTGAGTGAGTCACACACACACTCACACACACACACACACACACACACACACACACTGTCCAGGCCATCGGTTAGAGGCTTGCTTTAAACCATGAATTCCAGTCATGATTTCTTCGCATTGGTTGATGCAACAATTTTTTCATCTCCACTACGTCAGATTACTTCAGGTACAACATGTGACTCCTCTGTCAAATGGCTTGTAGCTTCTGACATATTTTTTTTTACTGTGTATATTGACATGCACATTTATAATCCAATTCTTGTCTAATTTTAGCAAGTACTAGATTATTTATTCGTTCACTTAAACAACATCTTCTTAGATGATGTCAGCTGTAACGTGTAGATCTGCAGCAGGACACAAAATCTGAAAATCATGTTTGAGGCAAAACAAATCACAATCCTGTGACACTTTAAAAACCCCTGTGATTTTACAATTCTGTATTGATTTTTTTTCTGGAAACATATTGTGTGTGTTGTGTGCTCATCTGTGTTAACTCGGACTGAAGGCTGCGTATTCAGAGCATGAAGGGTGACGGGCGCTTTCCACTTTCTGCCTGATGTGTGTTTGTGTAACTGTGTAGGATGATGTGGGCAGCTGGAGCCGTGGCAGCCATGTCCAGCATCACCTTTCCTGCAGTGAGTGCACTCGTGTCTCGCAGCGCTGATCCAGACCAACAAGGTGAGTTTATGCTTCTTAGCCATGTTGTTTTCACTGATTAAAAAAAACATTCGAGCTAGCACATTTTGTACTGCATCACAGCTTTGAATGGAATAAAATGGAGGCTGAGGACCAGAAGTTATTCAGATTAATAGAAGGATTAAGCATACTCACTAGCTTGCTTTTCCTGTAGGGCTAGTGCAGGGAATGATCACAGGCATCCGAGGCCTGTGTAACGGCCTGGGTCCGGCGCTCTATGGCTTCATCTTTTTCCTCTTTGATGTGGAGCTGAGCGGAATCGCACCAATCCAGACCGACTACAACATCCCTCTTCAGGCTCCCAGTGAGGTGAGTGATTTCCAGATGTTTCATGAAAACTCCAGATTCACACACGGTCATGGAAAACACCACAGAAAAGGATAAACAAACAGTGTGTAGATATGAAGTGTAAGTTTTGACTTTCATAAATATTAATATTTCATAAATATTATTTCATAAATTATTATTTTATAAATAAATATTTTTAGCCGCTGATGTTTAATAGAAGTGGACAAATCAAAGTCGTCTGTCAACCAAATATAAAGTCCAGCATGACGACATTCTTGTTGCCCTGAAACCTAATAACAAAGAGTAGGGTTGGTTTTTCTTCCTCTAGTTATAGACGCTGGACCTAGACACGAAATCTGCTTTTCTGAGGACTGCTTTGTTCTGGCCTGGTCTGAATATAGGCCAAGGGCAAATGGTCTCTGTATTAGCCAACCTACATGAAGACACCTCAGTTTCTGTTGAAAGGTTTATAGTACAGAGCTTCAACTACAACAGCAAAAAAAAAAAACTAGCCAGAATCCAGCAGTCAATCTTCACCTCGGCTTTAAGTTATTTATATAGCAGATAGTGTATAATTACATGCATGTGAGTAGGTTTAGAGTTGCACTGAACTCTGATCTTTGGTGATTTATGCTGCATGTGCTGACCAGTCTTGTGATGTTGAACTCTTTTAAACCCTCTCGTTTCTAGCAGCGAGCAGTCCTGTGTACTTCACTCCTAATAATTCACTGATGCTTGTATGAGGACGTGAGTGGGAAGCGTGAAATTGCTAACATTTGCTGGCATGCCCACCCATGGATAGCGTTCCTATTTTATTAGCCATCCTAGAGCTTTTTCCTCATGTCGGTTTTTGTAAACGTCAAACATCGACTTGGTCGGGATACGAGGTACAATATAAACTTGCTGAGCTTTTTTAGAGTTACATTGGAATTTGGTGTATCATTTGGTGTTCAGTGCAATAAAACGCACAAAAAAATTTGTTAAGAGAATAATAATAATAGTAGCGTGTGCTGGTGTTTCATTGCGATGAAATGTCTTACTTGTCATCACTGTTAAGATTAATCCTAAACCCTCTCACAGATAAACTGAAGTCCTAGTTAGAAATGAAGTTCCTATTTCTAACGTTAATCACATTGATTGGTGTAACTGAGGGGTTTAGTGGTTAACATGTTTGACTCACACCTCCAGGGTTGGGGGTTTGATTCCTCCTCACTGAGGGTGTTCTCCCAGTGCTTTGGTTTCCCCTCCCAGTCCAAACACATGCTTTGTAGGATGACCAGCATCTCTAAATTGTCCATAGTGTGTGATTGTACCCTGTGAGAGAAGATGTCTTCACCCCACCTTGTGCCCCGAGTTCCCTGGGATAAGCTCCAGGCTTATATTTTGCTGTCCTCCATGTGTTTGGCCCCAATTCACTCCTAAAATTCTTCTGTCCAAGGTTCAAGCGACATGTCATTTTTGACAAACACAAATAGAACTACATGAAATGGAGGCGTGGCTTCAAGATCATCAGTTCACTATCGTGTAGGGATTAACGTCTTCAGTTCGATGGATCGTCCTGAAAATCTCGCACCTTTGGGATCCTCGTTTGAGAATTTAGAACCCATACCATTGCTTAAATTTGGTTGTTTTTGACTACAACTTGGATTTTTTGTAAAATTTGATTTCTTTACAATCACCCTTTTTTTTTTGTCAGTGTTTCCACACACCTCCGTGTTCCGGATTTGGAAAAGATTTAATTGAATTAATTTATGTGAATTAATTCAGCTATGAAAAAAAAATTCTACTATCAGCCATTGGGAGATGTGTAAGAACATTTTATAGTTATAGTGTATAATATTTGTGTGTATATTTGTTTAAAAAAAGTTAAAGAGCAGCTGAATGACAAGGGTTGTGAAAAAGAATGTCAATAAAGGAGTAGTATTTATTCAAAAAAACAAATAGTGCTTGGGCACAAATATATTTGTGACAATATTATAGAATCACCATCCAAAAAAATCCTGCCCACATTGCAATAACCTTATTGTAAGCAAGAAAGTGATTGCGTGTAAGTCTTGATATCCGTGTTGACCAGCCGTCTGTCTCATCACTAAAACCCGCTCTGATGGTTTGTCTGGTATTTGTTTGCCAGCGGTTGGTGATACCAGGCCCTCCCTTCCTGCTGGGTGCATGCACGGTGCTGGCAGCCTTCATTGTGGCGCTGTTCATCCCAGAACGGCCGACAGCGGGTGCCAAGACATGCCAGGAGCTGAAGAGAAGCGGCAGCCTGACAGGAGTGCACGCCAACACGCCGCTTCCGGGCAGCGACGAGGACTTCGAGCCTCTTCTGGAGGACAGCACTGTGTGACCGTCAAAGTCCTCCAGGTCTTGGGGGAAAAAAAAACGGAACAAAAAACGAGTGAGCAAAAGCCCCCGCAAAGCCACCCAGAAAATTTTTTTTTTTTCTTTTTAATTAGATTTTGTATTATGTTTTAATATTAACATGGTTCGTTGTTGAAATCTTTTGTTTAAATCTTGAATTCTGAACCAAAGTTTTCCATGCAACATTTCTTTAAAATTTAATTTAATTTAATTTTTTACTCTATTTTGCAACAGCAAAAAGGGCTCGGATGTGCTGTAGCAGAAATGGAGTGAAACCTTGCAGTGGGGCACATGCAAAACTTAGCGCTTTGTGTTTCTAGATGCAACGTTGAGTCAGGTTTAATGGGCAAAGTGCAGTAACGTGAATTGCTTGACTTTAGACTTTATAGATCCTTAAATTTTACTGTGTTTAACGAAAACGCTCAGATGGTTTTTAAGCGATAGCTCTCTGTATAGCTGTTTCTACGTAGATTTGTCATCTTTTGGATTCAGAGCCATGAGATTACCTGCGATCAGTGACGAGATTGTGAGTGTTTTTGTTGTCGTTGCATTTTCTTTTTATTTATTTTTTTTTTGTTACCAAGCCTTAAAGCTACATATCCAGTGAAGTATGACTGTAGGAATTTAACGTATTATTTATTGACAGACAAGTTTTATTGCGCAGCATCAAGGGATGTCATCAGAGCCACATCCTTCACTTGATGTGTCTTTTACATTGACTGTGTTACGCTAAAGATTAGAAGGATGGTGCTAACGGAGGTACTGACCATAATGCAGTTACTTTGAGTATGCAGGTCAGTTTATTGTATTGCTGTTTTGGGAGGGAAGTCTCTATGCAGGAGTTCTGATCATTTATTCCTATTGTTTATTTCAGTTTATTTAAGTTTGGTTTAAAAGCCATTTTGCGTGAAATATGATTTTTTTAAAAAACAATATTGTTTTTATACTTTTGCAGGACAGTTATGTGTGTTTTGTGGGTGGTGGGTGGGTGGGTGGGTTTGGGAGTCCAAAATGTATACAAAAAAAAAAGAAAATTCTGCACGCTGTTTGTTTACTTAAAAAAAAAAAAAAAAAGTTCTACTACTACTTTGGAACCGCATGCAGATTTTTCTTTCATTCTTGTTTTCTTTTCCTCCAGAACCTCTCCATGAGCCCATAGATGTACAGAGTGCATAGCTCATTCTCAGTCTTTGCGCATCAAAAAAAAAAACCCTGAAATAATTCCATCACCAGCTACCTCTTTTTTTCCTTTTCTTTTCCTGAGGTTCTGAAGTTTAACATTTCCGGCTACAACATTCCTCCTCCTCCTCCTCCTCCTCCTCCTCCTCTCTTTTCCCAGGATAAAATTGAAAACCTCATTGATTTTTTTCCCCCCATCCTTAGAAAGAACCTATGTTAACAAACCATATTTTCAAAGGGCAATTTTGAGGTACACACATTCCATTTGCCCACAAACAAAGAGCTTTAAGAGCATTTGCAATTAGTAGTGAGCACTATGGACAGATTTCGAGCATGGGGTCACTATGGGGTCAAATGTGATGCCGTTTCGATTTTACAAGGTATTGATCGATTTCTGGTGCACCTCTGTTTCTGGGTTAGATGTTTAACAGATAAAGGTTCAGTATGCAAAAAAAAAAACAACCCTCAGAAGGTGTTCGTTTACATTTGGATGGAACTTTCTGTCAGTCATTTTATAGCAACGCCCTGAAACACTGTTCACATCCTCTTAAATCATATCGAGGAAAATTTTGCACATTTACAGAGTTGTAGAACTTGGCTTTCAAGCCAACATGAACCGGCGGAGGTTTTTGTGGCGGAGCTTTGCATAAAAAGCTGGGAATAGGGCCGGGCTCAAATCTTCAACTCCACCCATTTAACGTTAGAGACCAATTTTTGAAAATTTATTTATTTATGTTTAATAAATCTTACCTAATGCATGTTTCACCCACTAAACATCACACAATGTCCTTAAAGTGACAATTTCTTGTTGAATATGCAAAAAATAAAATTATATATATATATATATATATATATATATATATATATATATATATATATATATATATATATAATCAATCTCCTAGTCTAAACAACAAACCAAATAAACGTTAGGTTTACTGCTCAGCATGACACAACACTGAATAAATACCTCTCTATTCATTGTTAGTAGTTACGGATATAAAAAGTGTTTATTTATTAATTTATTTCCTGAATCCAAAATAACCAGGGCATTTTACGTTTTGTATGCACAAACTTTTTTTTGTGTGCGTGAACACAGCAGGCAGCTCGGATGTGGCGCTTTTTCTATTTCTGGATCTTTACTAATCACATATCACCTTGATAATAATACGTTATATAAAAATATGGATGCTTTTATTTTGTATATACGGATGTTATGCGTCATTAAAGGCAATGATTTATACTAATTTTAACTACAGTAGCTTGCGTTATAGAGTTAATAAGATATTCAGTGCAGCCATAAACATCAATACAAATAGACCTGAATGTTATTTTTGTCTTTATAACACTCCGATTTGATTAGTGACTGAACGATGGCTCAACTCGTATCGCTTGCAGTCTTGCCTCGTGTCCCGCGCACTAATGCTGTCATTTAACGTCTCCTCATAATGTCTCTATGCATATTCAATGAGGGGTCCTATATAACAGGATCGAATATTTTTCTTCCATTTATGGGCATCAATTACAGGTGTGATCAGGGAACTAAGGAAATGTCATCACACATGCAACGTGATCCTGATCGGTCAACTGGTTAGATTTGTTGCATTGCTGTTTTTAAAGGGTTATAGGTTGAGAGTACACGAAAAAGGAAAAGGCACTAAATTTTTGCGTGCACGAGCGAGTTTTTTTTTTTTCTCTCTTTCTTTTATGGCATCACCGAAATTTTAAGTAATTTATACCTTCCAAGACCATACCTTATTTTAAATGAACAACTGGTCTAGCAGATCATCAGTCATAACCGCTCACTACTACTTGCAACATCTCTCTCTCTCTCTCTCTCTCTCTCTCTCTCTCTCTCTCTTTCTCTCTTTCTTTCTTTCTTTCTTTGGCACCTCAGCTCTCCATCCAGATTGCAGCTGAATGAAGTGTACTGTTTTTATGCATTCCAACCTTACATATGGAGGTTTCGCTGGTCATAAATATCGCTGGCTACTTCTCGTCCATCTGTATGTCACTAGGAGATGACACAGGAACCGAACACCTCTTCTCCCCTTCTCTCCCACCTTCCTCATTTGATGGTCAGTTTCTAGCATTCCAGCCTGCTCTCCTGTCAGCCCAACTCGCTGTCATCGTTACAGCCGACAGCTTTTTTTCCAGATTCGCATCATGTGTCCGCTGCCCGCAAGGAATGCGTCCATGCATGGGTTCTAACACCACGTACAGATGGCAGAACAGGACTGTGTTCCGGTCATGGTTTTAACACACCCTCATTGACCCCCCCTCCCCCCCCCCCTTTCTTTCATCATTTTCTCTTTGAAATATTCGAGCTTGATGCACGTTCCAAAATGTGTATTTTTTATATATTATGTAGTGTAGAATGTGACTAGAGTTACAAAGCAGGCGATTGAGCGGCAAATAAGGCTGAACAAAGCTCGATTAACGAAAGCAATAATCTATTTGAGCGATCAAACACTTCCGATTTGAGTATTATTATTAGCATTACATTAGTAACTATCCACATGCCATATGTGACACGTGATTAGCTAGCTAGTTCCTGAGCTAATTTAACTCCAAATGGCCATTGATTATACTTGACGAGGGTGTGTTAAAAGTGTTACTGGAACGTTGAGTAGCGCTCACGAGTTATCTATAACCCCACCCCCCTTTTCCCTAGAAAAGATCGCATCAAAGCATCGACGTCCAACTATTAGTAAATTGCCGTGTTGTGATGGGCATGTGTGGACGGTCTGTAGTGCACAGCCTGTACCAGTTATTCTGACCATGTAACAAAAACATAAATAAATAAACAGACAGTAATATTCTATATATAAGTATTTTAAGATTGTAAAATATTGTACATGTACTGACTAGTGTTAACGGAATATATTGTTGCTAGAACTTGCTATATTTTTGGACCCACATATGAACCGTACAAATTATTCTATGAATTCAGCCAGTCTGAGGAAAACGTTCCCCAGACGGCTCATTTCACCAGCTCTGGCCAAAATCCAGCTTTTCAAGTCAAGAGACTGCAGAGGCGGCCCCGAACGCCAGCTGTCTCCAGTATTCATGTAAAGATCTCTGCAACTTTCTCGTCTTTCCGAGAGAGAGCGCACAACCGTGCCTGAAGTGTAAAACCATGTGCAGACCTGCAAAAGGAGTGTAAATACCATGTACTGCTTCAAGTGCTGATACAGCTACTTTCTCTATCTATTACGTCATGTCTTGGTGGTATATGTGGAGTAATTGTGGAATAAAACGGAGGTTATGAAAAGCAAGGAATTGTATTGTATGGTTTGTTTTGCGTCCTTAGTCCACCAGGGGGTGTTGTGGTGATAGTTATTTATTTTCAGGACTCCTATAAAAAAAAAGTCAGACATTTCTTCACACCAGAGGGTATAAAAGTAAGCAAAATAACCTAACATTTTAATCAGGTAAAAATCAAAACTAAAAAGTAATTACTCAGTTTCAAAGTGATGGGAATAAATTTCATTCTCACTTGCACATCTGTTCATATGCAGACTTTTTAGCGATCTTAATCAACTCCTCAGTCGCTGTCTGATGCTTAAGAAGTATAATGAGTATCAAGTAGAGATATTTAATTTCAATGTATTAATCCACCCTTTAAACGTTTCAGTTGATAGAAAAATCAAGGGAACAGAACAGACTTAAATACTGTAACATAATTTAACTTCACTATAGTCAGGTCTGTGCACTAGCCGCTGTAGCTTCTACATCTCTGCCATTGCACTCCCCGTCTACGTTTCTTTGTTTCCTTCACATGTTTTATAAATGTTTGTAGGTGTTCATACAATCGTCAGTGCTTATGCTACATTTAATTATAAGAAAAAATTAGGACAAATCAAAAGCAACATAAACTAAATCTCATAATTTGCCTAGCACTATGTTTGTTCTTAAGGATAATATTTGATAATTTTAGATTCAGAACACCTCACCATACACTTAATAAGAATATAATAAACACCCAGCTGTCCCATGGGGGTGGGAGTGTAAACTTTTGAATAGAATGATCACTACATAGAATATTTGCATGCTTCCCAGAAGACAAAACAATAACCATTTAAACTGATCAACCTGTTCAAAAGTTTATACCACCGTCCCTTCCCGGCTCTTAGTGCATCACGTTGCCTTCTTGAGATCACTGAATGTTTAAATTTGTGGAGTAGTTGTTTGTGAGTCTCTAAGTTGTCCTCAGTGTGGAAAGATAGATCAACATCATTTAGCTTCTACTGGAAGGGATTCAAATATGCAGGGAGGTTAACTGCTCGGCACAAACAAGAGCTTCATGAACACATAAAAGCAGTTTTTGGTCTTCCTGGTATCAATATGCCGTATTAAGATTTGAGCATGTGTAAACTTTTGAACTGGTTCATCTGTGTCAGTTCAGATATTATTGCGTCTTGTGGAGTATAAGTAAACATCTGTTATTCAGGGCAGGAAAAAAGCTTATTCAGGGCAGTACCAAATAAAACAATGCATTTTTTATGATATCACATTAAAAAAAAAGATACTATATGTATGTTAATCTACTGTTTAAATGTTTGTTGGATGACATGGTGCCCATATAGAGGCTATCTTTCCACCTAGCGTTCCAAGGACAAGCTCCGTCTAGTTTTACTAGGACAAACCGCGCCCACTCTGCTTCTACGATAAGCTCCGCCTCCACGACGATCGACTCCAGAACAAAGCAAGCAGCTACACTGCTCACGATTTCCACCATTTAAGCATGTATCTGTGTGTGTGATTGTCTTATGATCCAGTGTTCCTGCATAAGCTCCATGTTATAAATCAGATTATAAGTCAGATTATTCCTTATTTCCACCGTGATCTAGACTCCCACTCCAAAAGTGTTTCAACTGACCCGTTGTTAACATTCTTGCATGGCCGAAGTGCCGTCATCCAACCTCAGCATGTGATCAGCAGTAAAGCATTAACCCTGACTGCCCTCTGGATGGCAGTGTAGTTGTAACTGTAACTGTGTTCCTGTGAATTCCCTGTAGATCTGATGAGGCTGCTTCTGGCCATTTATTGCTTCAAAAATCACACTCGTGAAATCTAAATCACCAGCCTAGGTGCTTGGAAGAAGAAATACTGACCACCCAGACTTTCTCTGTACACAAAACATATATTAACTTATTAGTGAACATGAAAGCGTTTAGGTATTTCCATCATCCACCTTGTTTTTAAATGGTACAGAATGATATAAACATGACGTGCAGCGTATAAATAATATTCCCCTTAATTACGTGTGCGCTGCTATGCAAGCGCCTGACCGGTGCAGTTGATTAACGTACGCCTGTGAAATCTGATCCTGTTGCCAATATGCATGATTTATTAGCCTTAAGCATAAATATGGATGATAGCAGAATCACTTATGAATTTTTATATCGTCTCCAAGTACTTTGTATTAACTGATGAACCAAAGTTTCCCAGAGAAATGTCAGGCATCATGTATAATCATAGCCGCTCTAATCCAATCAGTATGTAATAAAGAAGTTGGACGGGTTACGTCCTGATATTCTATCCAAGCTATACTCCTACTATTGTCTCGATTCGTCCTAAAACGTCAAAGGTTTTCCATTTATATTCATGAGTTTTATGAAATCAATCTTTTGTTGCCGTGTAAGCAAAGCTGGAAGCAATTTCATTTTCCTGTACCTTCCATCTTTCATTAGGAAGTCCGGGCCGAAGCTCAGGGTCGTGCATTATCGAGTGTATTGTGGAGCCTGGAGCTGGGGTCAAATAGTGGCTGGGATTTGAACACAGACTCATAAACGAAGTCTTAAACACTGCAGTGAAATCTCAGAATCGTGAATCTTATGGCTGTGTACTTCCCCTCATGCTACATAAACACTCTGGACCTTGAGGGTTTGTAGTAGGCGATGTAACTGCAACCTTTGAGTAAAAATTGAGTGTCTTACCAAAATTTGAGTAATTTATTCATAAAATCGCTTGCAGAGGAAAAGTGATTCACAGGAAATAAAGTTAGTCTGGAAAACTAACTGCATTTAACTTCCGTGTGATCGGCTTCAAATCATACAACTGGCAACCAGTTACTGCAATTTATGTATGAATTACACCATCTATGTTGAAATCGCTTGGTTATTTAATCTGCATGCACAAACATTATAAATTTTGTCAAAGCAATAATTTCACAAGAATTACTTGAACAAAAGCAATCCAAAACATCTATAGCTAGTCAATGACAGGAGAAAGAGCTAGTGTGGGTTTAGCACATGCTATGTTAGGAGATGAGATTTTGCCTTTTTTCCGCTTTGACCAAATGTTGTAAAACTAGTTTTGAAATTTTACTTCTGATCAACACGAGTACAAAGAAAATCAGCAGTACTAAAACTTTTGTTTATTTGAAGCCTACGGAAAACATTTACATGCAACTTTAGTGGCAAAATTTTTGGAAATTTAGACAAAAATTTTGAAAGGAAAAAAACAAACAAATTTAGTTCAGTGAGTGCAAATCGTTTGCACTTTGGAAGATTATATGCAATTCTTTGCAATGTTTGGTTGAGTTAATTGATATATATGATCGTATGCAAATATAGTTTATTTCTAATGAAAGGTCATTCAAGCAACATTAAAAATAGTCTATTATTGAAATGAGGGAAAAATCAGTGTAGTATGCAATTTATTTATTTATTTTTAAAACCAAGTAAACACACTGTTGAACGTAATTGCGTGATTGCATAAGTATTCACTCCCACTGTGTGTGAAACTCCTAAATTAGTTCTGGTTCCCATCAGAATTCACATAATTTGTCGAATGAGCCACAGAAATTCCTTTTCTCGACTGAAATTTAACAACGGCCCCCCCATCCCTAATTTGATATGCAGACTCCATACTTACATGTTTGTTATTCCTAATGTCATTCAGCACATATTCCACAACATATTGCCAATTTATCCTCGCATTCTTATCCTCAGTGAATCTGACTTGTTTGTGATACTGTGCAACTTCTTTGCCAGACGAGTAACCCTCTCCGTAAAAGCGATGTGTGTAATTCCACCTTGCCTCATGAATATTAATGGCTGCAGTTTTGCATGGCCATCTCCGGGAGAGGAGAATGGATTGACGCACAGTGCATGAATAGATTTTTATGCATCAAAGTGTCTCTGCTGCAGAGGTCAGATCAATTTGTTATCGTGACACCAGCTGAGATGTGGGTGCGGCTTTCGCCGGCACGTTCTTGCAACTTTTCCAGACGTAGACCGGACGAGCGCCTTCCTGTTTGATAGTGTGATTAGCTCGCCTTTGCTGCAAACCGCATGGGCTCAAAGTTGTACGCTTTGGGTTAAGACGCTGGTCTGACCTTCTGGTTTAGTTGTATCCATGTAAAGGATTAGCAGAAGCCAGGTAGTGCATGTTGATCTGCTACTTGGGAAGTTGCTTCCTTCCGAATCCAAAAGCTGAAAATGAGTTTGCTGATCACAAAGGCCATCTACTTACCTTGGACTCCATTGGTGTCAAAGAAAGTCTGGCTAACGCTTGTAATTAAAGCTAGTACGGACCAGTTAGCATTATGCAAATGCAATCATGCTAACTGTTCCTTGTTATATTTCATTCACTGGTGGTCACTTGCTGAAACCTTAGGTCAAGGTATTCCATTAAGGGAGACTTAATTACAGTCTGCATTTGCTCGTGATTTAAAGGCAAGTCTTTAACTTTGGCTGAGTAGAGCTGGCGCATCAGGTCCCTGTTACAGTGAAAGCTCTGTGTAAGATGACTTTGACAGGGTGCACTTTTTTTCGTGGCGTCACGTTCTTCCTGCAGCAGCTTTCTGAAGTGTGTGAAGGCTTGCTGGAAGTGCTCTTTCCTGGATTTGTGACAGATATGAGCGGCAATACATTGCTCCTCATGGCTGGCTTGCCTATTTTGGCAGTTTAAGGGATTAGATAATAGAAGGATGGCAGCAGCTCAGCTCCTGGTCTACATATATATATATACATACACACACAGTTCCCTTCCAAAAGTATTGGAATGGCAAGGCCTGTTTTATTTTTTTGCTAGACACTGAAGACATTTGGAATCAAAAGACAAATATGACGGTTTGAGATCAAAAGATGAATATGATGTGATGGCTTAGAATTTCGGCTTTTATTTCCTGATCCTTGCAACCATATGGCACCTTTTGGTGGCAAACCATCCAGTTGTTTTTTGGGTGCATATCCTTTGCTTGTAATAAGGGTCAAGCTGGCGACCCACTGACCAGTCACCAATCTTCTTTAGTGATGCTTTTCCAGGCTTGTACCACAACTTCTTTCAGTCATCACTCAGTCTCCTTGTCAGATGGCGAAGTCCTGCTCCAACGGGTTGTGTTCTGGTGATTGAATTGGCCAGTCTATAATCTTCCACTGTTCCCACCTGATGAAGTCCTTTGTTGTGTTCCTCCCAATTAGATGCAATTGTATCTCTGGAAAATCGGCAGACACAATTGTTGACATTCTGCTGCTACCGTCATGAGATATGAAGATTAGTGAGGCTGCTTTTGAAGCAGCCTTTAATATTTTTGCTAATATCTATGTTCATCTGAGAAAATTAGCTTGCAAATATAAATCATACTAAAGCCTTTGGTCAGGGGGGTTAGTTTTTGGCTGCTGATACAGAGACCTGTCGGCATTTTTGTATTCCCAAAATTCCAGTGTTTTCTTAATGCAGTGGTAATTAGCATATGACTGCATTTAAACTCCAGTAAGCTGTATTGTTCTCAGACACAGTGACCATCAGCAAAAATTCTTATCAGGAATTGGTTTACAATTCGTGGTGACTTGAATAAAAAAAGTGACACTACAACACAAGGCATTAGACTGCGTCTTTCACTACAGAATGTAAAATGTTTGTGTAGCACTGTTACACAAAGCTCTACCTTGACTCTAATCTGAAAAAAAAAAAAAACACTTTCAGACACATACCTTAAACACTAACTTCATTATGTCATCTGAAATCGCTGAATTAGTACTAAAGACAGTTTACCCTCAGCACTGCGGCAATTTTTTTCTCTATAAGTTCAGTTTTTCAAATTGAGTTTAGTAGTTTTGACTCTGGAAAAAAAATCTAATCTTCACTATGATGAAGATGAAGTTCCTCCTTTCTTTCCTTTGCTCAATGGTTCTGGATTCTTTCGTGCAACAATATCACAAAAAAAAAGAATCCAATAAAAAGTTTACAAAATAAAAGTCAAATTTTCTCTTTCTTTCTGGTGGGTGGTAAAAGTAATAATACCCCATTTATGAATTAACACCTCCCCCCATCCCCCACTCCCTCCATCTCACTTCCTTTTTCCTCCAACAGAAAAGAAATCTCCAAAGGCTTAAAAAAATCCACATGGTAGTGAAAATGGTTCTTTTTCAAGAAATTCAGACCTGTGAGATTATGTGCTGAGGGGAGAAAAAAAAAGTGATACATGTTTACAAAATAAAAGTTAATTAGCAAGTTTCCTCAAAGGCCTGAGGTAGAAAGAAATTCACAATGGAAATGCTAATTGTCAAACTCAGGAGATGTTGCAATCTACCATCTGATCTGAATTCTGGCAGATAGTTGAGAGGGTGTCATGGAAGTAGATTAGGTACAAATTTCTCTTTCCATATCTCTGCTCTTGGTGTCACCATCAACAAAATAAAAGCTTTTCCTCTGAGAAGGTTGGGTTCATTTTGTCAAAGATAAACCTGCTGACTGGATAATGCTATGGATGATGATACAGGCGGTGAATCAACATGCTGTTGCCAATGTTTGTTCACTATTGCTATTATTAGTTTTACATTTTTTTTGGTAGGAAGCTTTTGGGGAGCTCGTTATGGAGGGATCAGTTATGTGCATGCAATATGAATCGATATGGTAACAGGCAAGAGATTAGCAATGGAAATGCTTTCTCACTCTCTCTCTCTCTCTCTCTCTCTCTCTCTCTCTCTCTCTCCCTGGCATCCCTATAGATCTACGTCTTCAATCACTGGACATGTCATTATTATAACGTCGAAGACCACAAATTCTGCATTAAGTAGTCCATGAGAGGATCATTATTTGCTCAGCTTTTACTATCTCTATGAGCTCTCTAAGGGATTACCTTCACATCCAGTTCTTGACCTTATTGCTAGTGCCCAAGTTTGTCCTCCTCTGTCCATCACTTCCCTCAGGTGACTGATTGAGTGAGAACCTTGTCACTACATATGAAATTTACAGGTGGGTATTCAGTAAATTGCAAATGATCTAGCTTCTCTCCAGATGCTCTCAACACTTCTTAAATAAACCCTCCTTCGTTTACAGTGTGTCTGGTTGGCACCTTTAATGGAGCTCTTTTCAGTGAGGCTTTTATACAAGGCTCTGGGTAATATTGAGTTGAGTCTCGTCATTAAACGAGGCAGTAATGTGAGATGTCATCTGTGGGACAGAATGTGAGATCACGGTGTTAATTGCGCTCCCCAGGTGAAGGGAAATACAGTTGCTTGGCTCACGCTAATTAGAGTCTGGGGAGTCCAGTTACTGTCTCGCAAAACAGAAAGTGAGCCGAGTAGCAGAACTGAACGGTGTGCTCGCGTCACTGAGGTGACTGTGTCAGGTGAACAGAACAGTTTGACTGAAGTCATCTAGAATGAATTTGGGTAAGTTCACTACTAAGTTGGGTTGTGAGCATGGTGGCATTTACCTCATGTTGTCTTAATGTGATTATCAGTCCCTTTCTGGTTTAACTCCATTGCAGTGGAAGTCAGCAAGATGTAGAAGATATTCACAGACAGACACACAGACTGACTGATTGTCTAACTGATTGACAGTCTGAAGCACAGACTGACTGCTTGACTCACTGACTAATAATCTGAATCCTTGACTGGGTGCTTGACTCACTGACTGACTGTCTGACAGACTGGCTACTGTCTGAAACACCAGCTGATTGTCTGACTCACTGACTGACTGTTTGGCTCACCGACAAACTGTCTGAATCACCGACTGACTATTGTCTGACTCATCAACTGTCTAAATCACAGACGGACTCCACCTAGAGGAGGACTTAGACAAGCAACATGACGCTACCACCACCATGCTTCACTTTGAGAATGCCGTTCTCAAGTCAACAAGCTGTCAAACACATTGCATAAGATCAAAATTTTAGTTTCAATAGTCTGGAGAACATTTTCTTAGTATTCAGCATGCAGATGCGAATTACAAGCATGATTTCACACGTTTGGGTTCAAATCTGAGGAAAAACTGCTGTAAATTTGAAAAATTGCATGCTCCTTTGGAAATTCCTTTTATGTTAATTTCTGCTTTTGCAAAATCACAAAATCCTGGAAGGACTTTCAAATATATTGTAGATACACTATTAATACTATTCAATTCAGTGCAATGGTTTTGACAGGACTTTTTTTTTTGTAAGCAAACTTCACCTAATCTAATCTTATCCATTCTGTCATTGTAACTGACCCACCTGCCTCACTTGCTCTCATATTTCATCAGACGGCTGTACGTTTTCTGCCTCGCTAGACAAGCACATCAAACCCAATGGTTTGAAATTCGAATCACTCCGAATTTAGATAATAGAGTATATAATACAATAGATTTGGGTCCAGATGATAAAGAGAGTAGTGAATTTCTTTAGTTCTAAATTTCTTTAGTTCTAAGTTCTTTAGTAAATAGTGCACCATCTCGTAAAGGATCATATCAGATTAAAGGCCATTTTATGAGAGGATGCTTTTGATAAAAAGCTAATTTGGCTGGTCATTAGCCAGAAAGTTAGCCAGAAATAAAGCCTTAGCAGTAAGCATGATGGCATTAATGCTAATTTGCCTCTTTGCATAACAGAGCATGAGGACTGAGGCAGTGTATAAAATAACCTACAACCTGACATGCTACCACTGTTTTCATTATGTATGGTTTAATAGAATGGTTTATTGATTTCACATGAAATTTGGATGAGTGAGAGTGATATCATTGGAGTTCATACTTATGAATTAATCATTAAAAAACTATAACCATGCCAACAAGTTTGGGAGAACTCTTTCAAATGTGCAGTTGTGAGAAGTTTAGTCTAGTCTATTTAAGTCTATTGTAATATTAATCCATTGTGTCTTATTCTACTGGTGCTGGTGTCGTAGATACAGTGTTTTTTGGTTTGAAACACATTTAAACCTTTAGGCATTTTGCAAAGAATCAAATATCCACTTACATTAGTGTTAAAGGTTTGTGATTATTAAAAAAAATTAAATGACTTACTATGTATCATACACCAATTAACCATAACATTATGACAGGTGAAGTGAATGACACTGATTATCTCCTCATCATGGCACCTGTTAGTAGTTGGGATATATTAGACAGCAAGTGAACATTTTGTCCTCACATTTGATGTGTTAGAAGCAGGGCAAGCATAAGATTTGAGCGAGTTTGACAAGGGCCAAATTGTGATGGCTAGATGACTGGATCTCTAAAACTGCAGCTCTTTTGGAGTGATCCCACTCTTCAGTGGTCATTATCTATCAAAAGTGGTCCAAGGAAAGAACAGTGGTGAACCGGTGACAAGGTCTTGGGTGGCCAAGGCTCATTGATGCACATGGGGATTGAAAGCTGGCCCATGTGATCCGATCCAACAGACGAGCTACTGACGAAGTTAACACTGGTTCTGATAGAAAGGTGTCAGAATACACAGTGCATCACAGGTCAGGGCTGTCTTGGCAGCAAAAGGGGGACCAACACAATATTAGGCAGGTGGTCATAATGCTATGCCTGATCAAACTGGAAGACTTTGAACAACTTCATAAAACTTTTCAAATGTAAAGTTCCCACTTCCTCTGATGTCTTCAAATCATAGCCATGTGACATTATTTCCAATTTTTCATGGCAGTGATAATTTCAGATGTGAGAAGTCAGATATTATATTTGAGTTCCCTGTGTTTATAAATACAAAACACTGTCTGAAAACACAACAAGAAATGCACGTATAAACCCGATACCTTAAAAGGTGGAACTCTGAAAAGGATAGGTGTTAACATTATGACAGCTGAGAAAATACACAGAATTTCAGAACCTGTGAAGAAAAAAACCCTAAAAGTGCTCTTTTCACCTTTTATATTAAGATGCATACATCCACATTTTTCCACGTAGCAATTTCTTATCTTTATTCCAAGCAATTATTTGTCAGATCCCAGATTAGCTGCGGTTGATTAAAGTGCATTGAACTTTAATCTGGAAGAACTAGAAATCTCTAGGTGGGCAGGTGTTGCTAATTAGCTTTAAAAATAAAACAAAAACCGCTGAAGGTGAGCATACCAAGATGGTATTCTGTGGTCCAGTCAAAAAACTTCTTACAGCTCAGACATTTTGAAGACAAAGTTCACAGAGTGAACATCAACTGCAATTAAGGTAAGCTTTATTTATGTTGCTTCTATCACTTTTTGTTAATGATAACGCACACTAAAACGGTTCCTTGTGCTCAGATCGGCTGTCCTTATGCTCGTGCTAGGCCTAATAAGTGATGCACCAAATAACACAACTTCACATACCATTAAGCTAAGAATTTACAAAGTAGCTGTGCTTTTGCAAAGGTTTATTTTACCTTGCAGTTTACCAAATCTTTCAAAGATGGCATTTAGTAAAACTTTTTGGGGTCTTTAAAACGTTAAAACCCCAACCATGTGCACTATAATTTCAAATATTATTTGCTTTGATTTTATGATGTAAAGTTTCATTGTGTGACAACAATCCAGTTAGACTGAATAGAAATTATTGGAAGCCAAATATTAACAAAAACAAAACAAAACCAATAATAAGAGGACGACAACAAGCACACACACACACACACACACACACACACACACACACACACACACACACACACACACACAGAGATTATAATATCTTTAAGGGGATAACAATATGAGTATTGACTGTCCATTTTCTTACTTAAATCTGCATGCTCAAAAAAAAGAAAAACCTGTGATGTCTTTTATATCAGTGATTTAGAAGACATGCAAAACATTTCTTAATCGGCTTTTATGAAAAGGATGAAAATGTTTCAACTCCAAGATTCAAAGTAGTTATGAGCTGATGAATTGGCTGATATGCGTTCAAAAAAGTAGGGTTAATAGCCTAACAACTGGCAGCTTATTAAACTACATAAAAGCTTATTAGTGGAGGCATTGAGATGAAACCCACAGACTTGAAAAAAGATAAAGAAATCTGCATAAACATCTGAATACGTGCCAGTTGAAGCACACCAAGTTTTAATGCTAACTCATTTAGTAGGTCTTCTAGACCTTTCTCAGCTCAGGGAGAGAAGTGAACAGTAAAACCCCATGCCAATGATTAACAGTGTAACATGAGTACAAGGATAAAAAATTTCTCTTGCTTGAACAGTTTGCTCAGGACTACAGGGTGAAACGAGACGCACTCTCGAAATTGATGTGCTAATTAACAGCCCACTTCTTGCGTTATCGCTGTTTTGCAGTCACATCACAGGCAGCTGGTGGTGCTACGAGCAAAGCTGTGAACTTGCCCACACAATACCATAGACTGTAAATACCGCTTTATGCTTGTTTTTATTTTTATACAGGTTGCAAAAGCTACGTCCCAAATCACATACACAATGCATAATGTCAGCTGGCATAAGGGTAGCTAATGCTAGCTAACATAAATCTAGCATCTAACAAGCTAGCTAACATTTAGAGATTTAATGCTAAATTACGTACAAAGGACAATTTACTGTTGCTATATTTGCTATATTATATATATATATATATATATATATATATATATATATATATATATATATATATATATATATATATATATAAATAAAATATAGTAGGTTGGAATGGGTGGAGAAAGGTGTCGGGAGTTCTGTGTGATAGGAAAATATCAGCGAGAATCAAGGGGAAGGTGTACAGGACAGTGGTGAGACCGGCCATGCTGTATGGTTTAGAGACAGTGTCACTGAGGAAGAGACAGGAGTCAGAGCTAGAGGTAGCAGAGCTGAAGATGTTGAGGTTCTCTTTCGGAGTGACAAGGTTGGACAAGATTAGGAACGAGTACATCAGAGGGAGAGCTCATGTTGGACGTTTGGGGGACAAAGTTAGGGAGGCCAGATTAAGATGGTTTGGACATGTTCAGAGGAGGGAGAGTGAGTATATTGGTAGGAGAATGTTGGACATGGAGCTGCCAGGCAGGAGGCAAAGAGGAAGGCCAAAGAGGAGGTATATGGATGGAATTAATGAGGATATGAAGCTAGTGGGTGCAAGTGTTGAGGATGCAGAAGATAGGGATAGGTGGAGAGATGATTCGCTGTGGTGACCCCTGAAGGGAAAAGCCAAAAGAAGCTTAGAAGTTGCTTTCGGCTGCTCCCTGTTCGGGGTCGCCACAGCAGACCAACAGGTCCACACAACAACTTGGCAAATGTTTTACGCCGGATACCCTTCCTGACACAACCCTCCCACTTTTCCGGGCTTGGGACCGGCGCTGCATCCAGTGGCTGGGAATGGAACCCGGGCCTTCCGCATGATAGGCGAGAAACTTACCACTGAGCCACCAATGCCCAAAAAACAAGAAATCAGGAAGGGGGCCAACACTTTTTCACACCTGTGTGTGTGTGTGTGTGTGTATATATATATATATATATATATATATATATATATATATATATATATATATATATATATATATATATATATACATATATATATATACATATATATATATATATACACGTATATATGTATATATATATACACGTGTGAAAGTGTTGGCCCCCTTCCTGATTTCTTATTTTTTTGCATGTTTGTCACACGTTAATGTTTCAGATAATCAAACACATTTAAATGTTTGACAAAGATGACACAAGTAAACACATCATGCAGTTTTTAAATGAAGGTTTTTATTATTAAGGGAAAACAAAATCCAAAACTACATGACCCTGTGTGAAAAAGTGTTTGCCCCCTAAGCCTAATAACTGGTTGGGCCACCTTTAGCAGCGACAACTGCAATCAAGCGTTTTCAATAACTTGCAATGAGTCTGTTACAGTGCTGTGGAGGAATTTTGGCCCAATCATCTTTGCAGAATTGTTGTAATTCAGCCACATTGGAGGGTTTTCGAGCATGAACCACCTCGCTTCAGCTTGAGTTCACAAACAGATGGCCGGACATTCTCCTTCAGGATTTTTTGGTAGACAGCAGAATTCATGGTTCCATTTATCACAGCAAGTCTTCCAGGTCCTGAAGCAGCAAAACAGCCCCAGACCATCACACTACCACCACCATATTTTACTGTTGGTATGATGTTCTTTTTCTGAAATGCGGTGTTACTTTTAAGCCAGATGTAATGGGACACAGACCTTCCAAAAAGTTCAATTTTTGTCTCGTCAGTCCACAGAGTATTTTCCCAAACGTCTTGGGGATCATCAAGATGTTTTCTGGCAAAACTGAGACGAGCCTTTATGTTCTTTTTGCTCAGCAGCAGTTTTCGTCTTGGTCTTGCCATGCAAACCATTTTTGCCCAGTCTCTTTCTTATGGTGGAGTCATGAACACTCACCTTAACTGAGGCAAGTGAGGCCTGCAGTTCTTTGGAAGTTGTTGTGGGGTCTTTTGTGACCTCCTGGATGAGTTGTCGCTGCGTTCTTGGGGTAATTTTGGTTGGCTGGCCACTCCTGGGAAGGTTCTCCACTTTTCCATGTTTTCACCATTTGTAGATAATTGCTCTCACTGTGGTTCACGGCAGTCCCAAAGCTTTAGAAATGGCTTTATAACCTTTTCCAGACTGATAGATCTCAATTACTTTCTTTCGCATTTGTTTTTAAATTTCTTTGGATCTCAGCATGATGTCTAGCTTTTGAGGACCTTTTGGTGTACTTCACTTTGTCAGGCAGGTCCTATTTAAGTGAGTTCTTGGTTGTGAACAGGTGTGGCAGTAATCAGGCCTGGGTGTGGCTAGAGAAATTGAACTCAGGTGTGATAAACCACAGTTAAGTTATGTTTTAACAGGGGGGACAAACACTTTTTCACACAGGGCCATGTAGTTTTGGATTTTGTTTTCCCTTAATAATAAAAACCTTCATTTAAAAACTGCATGATGTGTTTACTTGTGTTATCTTTGACTAATATTTAAATGTGTTTGATTATCTGAAACATTAAAGTGTTACAAACATGCAAAAAAATAAGAAATCAGAAAGGGGGCAAACACTTTTTCACACCACTGTGTGTGTGTATATATATATATATATATATATATATATATATATATATATATATATACAGTTTGTAACAAATTTACAGCTAGCATTAACTTTTTTATATATTTTATATATATATGTATATGAGTGCACTTAGACCAGAGGAACACAGCCAATTCTAAAAAATTATAAAACCCTTGTTTACAAAACAAAACAAAAACCCCCACTAAATATCCTTAATGATACACAAAGGAGTGCTTTGTGTTGCAAAGTGGTGTTTTCCACTCCTTTGCCTTTACACCTGGTGTATTCTAGGAAGCTCTATTATTTATTGCACTTAATGCATGTGTCCACATTTCTTCCTCTACACACTAACGCTGAGGTAGTGTTGCAGCCTAGCATTCAGGACAAATTAAATATTGAATGCAGATCGTCGAGGTGTGGAACAAAAGTGCTTTTCAAATAGCTTCGGATTCCTGTCGTTTGGTCTGCGATGTGAACCTTAAGCTCGGTGAACAGAGCAGTCATTACTTGTCTCTCTGAAGCACTAATGATCAATCTGTTTTGCTGTCAGAATGGCCATTAAATTTAATCACCTAAGCAATCATTTCAAACAGAGCAGGGAGACATGGCAACGTAAGATCTCAAAAGTGTGTTTTTTACTATATTGGTTGGGAAAACAAATGGATAAGAATATACAGTGGGTATGAAAAGTCTACAAACTCCTGGTAAAATTTCAGATTTTTGTGATGTACAGCAAAATAATGACCGACAGTAATTCATTCATTGTCTACCGCTTATCTGATCTATTCTCGGGTCACGGGGAGCCTGTGCCTATCTCAGGCATCATTGGGCATCAAGGCAGGATACATCCTGGACGGAGTGCCAACCCATCGCAGGGCACACACACACACTTTCATTCACTCACGCAATCACACACTACGGACAATTTAGAGATGCCAATCAACCTACAATGCATGTTTTTGGACTGGGGGAGGAAACTGGAGCACCCAGAGGAAACCCCCGAGGCACAGGGAGAACATGCAAACTCCACACACATGGCGGAGGCAGGAATCGAACCCCAAACCCTGGATGTGTGAGGCAAATGTGCTAACCACCAAGCCACCGTGCCCCTCTGCTAACAGTAATATAAGAGCTAAATATATTGAAAGGTCATGTAGCTGGGTTTTTTAATGCTAGTTATAGAGAGAGAGAGAGAGAGAGAGAGAGAGAGAGATTTTGATTCTGACAGGGTTAATGTTCCGTATAATGCTAACACTCAAAGCTAGCATCTAACAAGTTTGTTAGCTAAAATATAGAAAGCTAAGTCTAGCTATCTTAAAAATAGCTATTTACTGTAGCTAATATATTGAAAGCTAATACTAGCTAATGTATGGCAAGACAATGCTAGATCATATATTGAAAGGTAACATGGCTGACATATGGACTTCTAATGCTAGCTGAGCTGTGTTTTTATGTCCCTGAATCAAGAGCCTGCATATTTCGATCTCTCTCTCTCTCTCTCTTTCTCTCTCTCTCTCTCTCACACTCACTCACTCACTCACTCACTCACTCACTCACACACACTCTGCACCACATGCTAGCCACTAGTCCACCAGGGAACCTTTTAGACGACAGGCAGTACATAAGGCAAAAAAATAAAGTGATCATTTGAAGTGTTGTCCCAGGCTATTTGTTTCTGAACTTTACAATAAATAGGTAGTTTATAACCCTGAAACTCTGATGAGATGCACTTTGTTCAATTTATCTAGAGTTAATCACAGGAGTGTCTGCTCCTGTCAGCTGATGAACCTGAACAAAGTGACTTATATCTCATCTGGAATTGTTCTGTAAGCAAAAATGCTGGAATATGTTCTGTGCTGTAAGAGTTCAAGCAGATTTTTTTGAAGCAATAAAAGTGAATAAATCCTACAGACCGTTTCACGAATAAAAAAGCTTATAAGGTTAGATATCAAGAAGATGAGCACTTTAAAGCTGTGATCGACTTTTTGGTATAGATAAACTCCAGTAGAATGAAAGGAGGCTGTACTTTCTTTATTCCACAAAACTGTATTTCCATTTCTGGCCGTTTAAACACTCCATGTTACCAAAGAAAAGTGTCTTCAAGAATTTCTAAGCGAAAATGTTCAATATAAAGCTTTTACTTCTTCAGTTGTCCCACTGGATGAACCTTTAAGAGCTATAAGTGTTACACCACATGCATGCTATCTGAAAAGAAAAGCTAAGATCTAGAGATGTGTGTGGGATTTATTTATTTTTTCTCTCAAAGGACTTCTGATCGATATGTGTGGGATTTTTGTTTTCCCCCAAAGTAATTCTGACCAATCCAGCCTCCTGTGTTAGTTGTTTTTGTTTGTACCTGCAATATTTTCAAATTAACTTTTTAATCACTTTGAGATGATGAACAAATGAAGGCAGTTAACAGATCCTCATGCAGCATTGCACAAACAAAACTGCCACATCAAACTTTCTTTTGATAAAGCTTTATAATCCCTTTCATATTCCACATGACCCCTGTTCCCTTCCCCATGACATTAAAAATGCTACAACTTTTTTTGTTGTAGTGACTGCTAGATTAGATGCTAAATTTAATCCTTACAAGTCTGTCATGTTGCCAGTCACATAAAATATCATGTATTACATCCGGTATTAATAATGCAGTAATGTAAATAATGTCATTCTTAACAAAGACGCATCTCATCCATGTGACACGATCTTAATGAAACTGCAGCTCTGATTGTAATCAGGTAAACTGTAATGAGGTTCAAGGCTGATTCTGGCTTAAGTCGCAGATTTCGTACCCTCCTAAACTGACATAAGCCGACACGTGACGTTTCACATGGCTTTCTGTGCTGGATTAGTCACGTTTCTAGCTGTCCCTCAACATGCCACTTTGACGACTCTTCCGAAACAGGAGGACGTGAATAATGCATGAGGACATATAACTCCATTAAGCTTTACTTATTCTAACTTTTAGCTAGAGAGCATGAAATTATACAGTTAAATGTAGCTTTGCAAAAGTATTTATCAGCTGCAGGTAGGACCACTTTTTTTTTTCTTTTTTCCCCTGCCTTTTTTTGTTGTGCTAAATGGATCCGAGAGGGAAAAAAAAAGGTCACACAGTATTTGGCATATTTCAATTGCAAATTTGATTTATCACCTGGCTCAGTAAGTGGGCTTATAATAGTGCTGTGCTGCTTTATTAATAGCACAGTGTAGATGTAGATGTGGATGTTCTTTACAATGTATTAGTCATATATTTTCATTTCATAGACAGTGCACGGAGAGAGAATGAGATTGCATTTAAGATAAACTCGGAAATAATGAAGCATAGACATCACTGAAATAAACTATCCAGAGTGTGTTAGCCGCTTTAACCGCAGAATCTATTTAACTGGAACGCGCCAGTGATGATGACCTGCAGAACACACACAGATGCAAACTCGAAGTAATTAATGGCAATTACATGCCTATGCAGTCCCTGTACCTCGTGTTGTTAAACATAATTACTCTTCCTAATGAAACACGAGACACGTGAATATACGCCCTTGGTGATCTTTGTCACGACGAAGGCAACATTGTTTATAGTGTGAGATCCTCCATCCATTTTCTGCACTGCTTATCCTACAAAGGGTTGCAACATGTTCCAGAGAACAGTTGGTGGACGTGGTGCCAAAACAATCGTACACACTATGGACAATTTAGGTATGCAAACCATCCTACAATGCATGTCTTTGGACTGGGGGTAGGAAACCCCATAGTACAGGGAGAAGGTGTGTAAACTTACAGACACAGTGGAGGAAAGCATGAAGTGAAAGCTTTCCCTCTTTTAACAAATTCCCTCTTCCATAAATGGTAAAGAAAAAATGGTTTCCTTGTATATCCTTAGTGTTAGGTATAAGTCTTTATGAATGTGTTGTTGCTATAGAAACAATAGGTTTAATAAGTCAATGTGTGAATTGCCAGAACGAATCAGAGCTGCTGATGTAGAAATTTAATCAATGTTTTCTGACCAACCAGAATCAAGCATTCAACAGCCTTGTGTATAAACTGAAAATCAGCAGTCTTTACTGTTGGAGAATAAAGCTGTGTCCCAGATGAAACAGTGCACACTATGTACTTACACTATGTGCTATCTAGTGTAGTATTTAGTATGGGAAATTTAGAAGTGGAGTGTCATCTCAAATGGAACACTAACACTCTTTGCATAAGTGGACGTATAAGCCTAATTTAAAAGACATTTATAAGATGCCTTGTCCACTAGAGTGTTTTGTCCATCCTGAATTTTTTTTCTTATCCTGAGCACCTTCTAGCCCCACCTTCTTGCACTATATGAGCAAAACTGATCACATAATTGATTGCATGATGTGTCCATCATTCCAAACTTCACTTGAATAAATGCGTCATTTTCAGTTGTTGCATAAGCATGCAATTTGGGATGAAACTCTCTCATGATGCATCTCCCAAGTCTATTTCCAAAAAAAGAACTAGAGAGATTAAGTGGGGATGTTCCAAGAAACAACGCAAAACAAACTTCCATTTCACCTTATTTCAATATTTGAATATATAATTTGAACACAAGGGTAACATCACTGCCATGTCGACCGGATGACATAAATGTGCACTTTAATTGCCGTCCTGCATTCTCAGCTTTCCCTACTAATGGCTGCATATTTTCAAGGATGGTTTACAATTAGATCGCTTTCTGACAGGCCAATCCCCAGTCGAGGGCCATCGCTCAGATTGAAAAACATTACCAAACGCTGCATTATGTCTCGAGGACCCCACTGCGCTTCAATCGGACAGACACGTGTTCAGTGCAAACAACGCAGTGTCATTAGCACAGTGTGTCTCCTGCTGTGAGAGGAATAATAACGGGAGCACTTGCTCAGGTGACCGTCGCTTGCTGCCGTTGCTGACATAAACAAACAACGCTTTGTGTCTCTCTCACACACACACACACACAGAGGGAGAGGGAGTGAGAGGAGCTAGAGATTGTCTAATGGCTATCCTAGAATTACTTGAGTGCCTCCACTGAGGAAAATGTACATGTAGGATGATAAATGCTGCTTTGTCTTCAATATGCTTCAGTCTTAGCTGTTGTTTTTTTCTCATTTCTCATACATTTCTTTAATAGTGTTAATGTAGAAATGTATTTATATTTGTAGTGGTATGTGTTTAAGCTTTTGCTACACAGTTTAAAATATAAACGATTGTCGTTTCATGGATAATTATTGCAACATCTTCCTTCCAGCCTTATGAACAAATGGATTTTCTTATTAAAGCCACATACAGTGGGGCAAAAAAGTATTTAGTCAGCCACCAATTGTGCAAGTTCTCCCACTTAAAAAGATGAGAGAGGCCTGTAATTTTCATCATAGGTACACTTCAACTATGAGAGACAGAATGAGAAAAAAAAAAATCCAGAAAATCACATTGTCTGATTTTTAAAGAATTTATTTGCAAGTTATGGTGGAAAATAAGTATTTGGTCAATAACAAAAGTTCATCTCAATACTTTGTTATATACCCTTTGTTGGCAATGACAGAGGTCAAACGTTTTCTGTAAGTCGCCACAAGGTTTTTACACACTGTTGCTGGTAGTTTGGCCCATTCCTCCATGCAGATCTCCTCTAGAGCAGTGATGTTTTGGGGCTGTCGCTGGGCAACACGGATTTTCAACTCCCTCCAAAGATTTTCTATGGGGTTGAGATCTGGAGACTGGCTAGGCCACTCCAGGACCTTGAAATGCTTCTTATGAAGCCACTCCTTCGTTGCCCGGGCGGTGTGTTTGGGATCATTGTCATGCTGAAAGACCCAGCCATGTTTCATCTTCAATGCCCTTGCTGATGGAAGGAGGTTTTTACTCAAAATCTCACGTTACATGGCCCCATTCATTCTTTCCTTTACACGGATCAGTCGTCCTGGTCCCTTTGCAGAAAAACAGCCCCAAAGCATGATGTTTCCACCCCCATGCTTCACAGTAGGTATGGTGTTCTTTGGATGCAACTCAGCATTCTTTCTCCTCCAAACACGACAAGTTGAGTTTTTACCAAAAAGTTCTATTTTGGTTTCATCTGACCATATGATATTCTCCCAATCCTCTTCTGGATCATCCAAATGCTCTCTAGCAAACTTCAGACGGGCCCGGACATGTACTGGCTTAAGCAGGGGGACACGTCTGGCACTGCAGGATTTGAGTCCCTGGCGGCGTAGTGTGTTACTGATGGTAGCCTTTGTTACTTTGGTCCCAGCTCTCTGCAGGTCATTCACTAGGTCCCCCTGTGTGGTTCTGGGATTTTTGCTCACCGTTCTTGTGATCATTTTGACCCCAGGGGTGAGATCTTGCATGGAGCCCCAGATCGAGGGAGATTATCAGTGGTCTTGTATGTCTTCCATTTTCTAATAATTGCTCCCACAGTTGATTTCTTCACACCAAGCTGCTTACCTATTGCAGATTCAGTCTTCCCAGCCTGGTGGAGGTCTACAATTTTGTTTCTGGTGTCCTTTGACAGCTCTTTGGTCTTGGCCATAGTGGAGTTTGGAGTCTGACTGTTTGAGGTTGTGGACAGGTGTCTTTTATACTGATAACGAGTTCAAACAGGTGCCATTAATACAGGTAACGAGTGGAGGACAGAGGAGCCTCTTAAAGAAGAAGTTACAGGTCTGTGAAAGCCAGAAATCTTGCTTTTTTGTAGGTGACCAAATACTTATTTTCCACCATAATTTGCAAATAAATTCTTTAAAAATCAGACAATGTGATTTTCTGGATTTTTTTTTTCTCATTCTGTCTCTCATAGTTGAAGTGTACCTATGATGAAAATTACAGGCCTCTCTCATCTTTTTAAGTGAGAGAACTTGCACAATTGGTGGCTGACTAAATACTTTTTTGCCCCACTGTAAATGGAGCGCTCTTTTAGTTTTGGATAGATTTAAATGCTTAAAAGGCTAAGATACGCTTAAGGATCTTTTCTATTAAACAGTATTATATGACGGAGGATTTCAGTTGACTGATAAAAGCGAAACAGCATATAATATTCCTATAACAGTAAATAAGATATATATAACATGTAAAACATGACGGCACATGCTGTCATGGTGTGATTACCCCGAATGTGATTATTCTCTAATAACAGCACATCCTTTTTCTTTTTTATCCCTTTTACACCACAACATTGTAAATGTGCCTACAATTACAATATTTCATTTATTACCCAACTGTTTTATTAAATATTTGACAAATATGGACAAATCAGAATATGAAGACATAACTTGATACAATGCTTGACCATTAAATATGCTGAATGTTGTGACATTTTAAGAAAGTATAAACATCTGGTTTAGATTATTACAATATTTACGTAAGAGATTTTTTTTTTTTCATTTTATTTTCTCAGCTTCCTCTCCTAACATATTAGAAATGCTGAGTTATTTTGAACTATTTTCTTCGTTGTCACACTATTTTCATCGTACTGTATGTTCTACCTTTTACCACCGTTTAATTAAATCCACCTGACTCAATGATCTAATGTAGACTGACTGAAATGGCATAAAATGGGTTGAATATCATGCTTGTGAATGTGACTGGCACATAAACACTTTGTCCTAGAGGCCCACATGTTACCCAGCTCCCCAAAAAAGGCCGTGGAAATGCAGATAACACATTTGCTGTAAATTTTGTCTACCAGCTGCTTAGTTCTTCTGAAATCTGAAAGAGAATTCTAATCATTTAATCATTTGAAAAATGTCACTGGTGCACCCTGGGACTTTTAAAGAGAAGCAGCAGCTGATCTGATATCATAGCACACCAAACTCTTGGCCACACCTCTTGATGATGTAATATTCTACTTTTTAATTTTTATTTATTTATTTAAACTATTACTCTGCTATTTGTTCGGTAACATCATTAAATAGGTCCTATATCAGCATTTGATAAAGCAAGGTTGCCTTTATTATAATTGTTTCTCCCCCTCCTAGTTTTAAATGACTAACTGACTGACTGACAAACAAACAAACAAAAAACCTTCAGGTTGCAGAGACAGGAACACTTTTTACAACCGTGGTGAGCAGAAAAGCATTTCAGAAAGCACAAACAGGCATATTATGCTAAAAACTAAACATTTTTATTTAATTTAATTTAACCTTACTATACTAGCACCAGAAACAAGGGAAAAAAAATTTGTGGGGAATAAAGAGATGCCTGCTCCAGTTTGCCAAATTGGTCTTAGCTAGAGATGTTGTGGGACTTTTTTTTTTTTTTTAATCATACTTGCACAGTTAATTTTGTTTGTACTTGCCCACAATATGTCCCAAAATCAACAGGCTAATTTCAACTAAGTATGGAGATCTGTATGCTGTAAACACATCATGCTGGTCATGTTAATGAACACAGGCTTTGTTTGTCTCGTGAGCTTCATGCTGCTTCAGACTGCTTGCTCACACTCACATAAAGATAAAGATAAAGATGCTTTCGGCTGCTCCCTGTTCGGGGTCATCACAGCGGACCAACTGGTCCGCATAACAACTTGGCACAGGCTTTACGCCGGATGCCCTTCCTGACGCAACCCTCCCATTTTTCTGGACTTGGGATCGGCACTGCATCCAGTGGTTGGGGTTTGGGCATTGGCTTGGAATCAAACCTGGGCCTTCCGCAGAAACCTACCACTGAGCCACCAATGCCCTGCGAAGATAAAGATAAAAAGTCTTTATTGTCATTGTAGTGATACAACGAAATTTGCTTGGTAGCTCTCAGAGACCAGCAGCAAAAGGAAGTATAAAGTCTACAATATAAAAATGCAATATAAAAATACAAAATACATACAGAGAAATTAAAAAAGATAAATAACTAGAATATAAACTATAACAGTATATACAGGGTGATGTATGCAGTGGGACATGAATCGGAGTGAAAAAAATAGTGGTAGATCAAACAGGTAATAATGAGAGTGGGAAAGTATTGCACAGATTATTATAAAAGCAGTGGGAAAGTATTGCACAAATTATAATAATAGCAGTATAGTTCTGGGTGTAAAGTGATCAGTGCTTTAGCAGCAACTTGGTGGAGAAGAAGGGGGGGGGGGTGACAGCTTAACTATTAGCTGTTATAATTGTATGTGTGTGTGTGTGGGGGGGGGGGGGGGGGGTGATGCTGTTCCTTAGTCTGTTTCTGTGTGTCTTGATTGTCCTGTATCTTTTGCCTGATGGGAGGGGCACAAACAGTCTGTGTCCTGGGTGGGTTGGGTCCTTGATGATGTTGCTGGCTCTCTTGTGTAGATGGCTAACATAGACTCCTGTAGAAATTTACTAGGAGCTGAGAGGGTACTTTGGCTTTCTTGAGTTTTCTTAGGAAGAAGAGTCTTTGTTGAGCTTTCTTCACTAAATAAGTGGTGTTAATGGTCAAAAGTCCTTTGTTATGTGCATACCCAGGAATTTGATGTTGTTAACCCTTTCAACCTCTGCACCATTTATATGGAGAGGGGGAGGTGTCGTTTTTTGGGTTCTCCTGTAGTCCACAATGATCTCCTTTGTTTTAGTGGTATTCAGAACCAGGTCACTCTCCACACACCATTCAACCAAATGTTGAACCTCCTCTCTGTATTGTGTCTCGTCATTTCCTGATATCAGTCCCACTACTGTGGTGTTGTCAGCAAACTTAACTATGGTGTTAGAGGAGTGGATGGGTTTGCAGTCATGTGTGAATAGGGTGAAAATGGCTGGGCTGAGGATGCAGCCCTGAGGTGCTCCTGTGTTCAGGGTGATAGTGGCTGATGTGTGGTTTCTCACCCTGACATTCTGCGGTCTGTTTGTGAGAAAGTCCAGAATCCATGAGCAAAGTGTTGTGGTTAGTCCCAGGTTGTTAAGTTTGTCCACCACTATTGTGTTAAATGCTGAACTAAAGTCAACAAATAACATCATGAAAGTCACAAAAAATCCTCCTGCTTATTATTATTATTATTATTATTATTATTATTATTATTATTATTATTATTATTATTGTTATATTTATTTATTTTTGTTTACAACCCCCTGTGGGATCTCACTCTAGTCTCAACCAGATGCCCTGTAAGCCTTTCTGGCATGCTTTCTATTAGAAAAAAAAGAAAGAAAGTAAAAGAAAAACAAAACAACAAAAACAGAAAAAAAAGTTCATTCTGTATAAACTATTCATATAGGGTTACATCCCAAATATAGATGAATAAGCTGCAGTCTTCTTGCTGTTTGTATTTGAAAATATTCTGCCCAATCTAGGACAATAAACTACACAACAGTATATTCTTAGTTCTATAAGCATAGAAGAAAATCAATAAATCAGGTTCAGCCTCAGTTCACACTCTGTAATCATCTTTTCAGTAGCTTACCGTCACATGTGCCAGTGCACTATTTTCCCATTATGCTCCCAGTGGTTTTTATTAGCAATGTACAATTGGGGGAAAAAGATAACTGTACAGCCTTGGAGACTAAATGAGAAATAAGAAAATGAGACCTTATTTTCACTGTGCCGAGTCCCACTAAAGCTCATGAATAGCCTTATATTTCTAGATATCCCTAAGAGATCATTAACTGAATATGGTCTCCGTGTTTTATCTTGTAGCCCAAACACAGCAGCAGCAGATCAGCATGCATGCTCCTCTCAGCTGTTTTAATGATGTATACTGAGCAATACTGTAACGCCTCGAGGAACTGTGACAGGAAGTGGCTGTGATTTGTTTGGGCTACAGATTGAGTGTGCCGAGTGTCATTAAGCGAGCTGCGGAGATAACCGAGCCTGTCTGCTCGCGGATTCCACACAGTCTCCACACACACACACACACACACACACACACACACACACACACACACACACAGATAGATGCAGTATAATGTGTCATAGGCTTCCACACACTCATTTGTCTCATATCACGCTCACACTAAAACCTGTTACTTATTATTTCAAAAATCCTAAAAAACCTCCCAGTAAATCTGACATCATCTTGCAATATACTACTTTCCCATGTTGGTGTGTCATTCACAGTGCACATTATCTCCATTGCCATATCTCTCCATGCAAGCATGGAGCCTACAGGACACATGGATACATCAGCAAGCTGGAAGTCACCTCATCTCCTCCCTGCAGATGCCATTATCTCCAAGCCGTCTGTGGCAACCCAAGTCCATCTTTACCGCCGTTGGCCAGAGACTTAATACCAACACACACAGACCAGAGATACGCATGAAGCTCCTGTACCGCCAAAGCATTATTCAAATGTGGGACGGAACGGCGTTATCAGCAATCTGTTCCAAATTCTCATGTACAGGGCGTGGATCTGTGACAGAGGGTTTTTTCTCCCCCTCGTCTGTTCCAATTTTATTTGCAGGATTTATGAAGTAGTGTGCTGTGAGATTAAGTCTGAAGGAGGCATAAACATGAGCGTTTTTTAAAGACGCTTGTTCTCAGGTTGAAGGGAAAAATTGAAATGCAAACATGCACTTCGGTGTTCAGAGTCACACCAGCGACCCTGGGAAATTCATCCCTGTCGGGGACTGTGGATGTAAAAACATATTCTTTTTGACGAGAGAAAATACAAAGCTTATGCAGGAGCTGCAGAGATGAAAACAAATGAAAGCATGTACATATATTAATGCTGAGGCTTTTTTATATCACTCTTTTTTTAATTCTTTCTTACACACATTTGTGCAATATCACAGAGAGACAGAGAGAAAAAGAAACCAATATAACCACAAAGAATAATAAATAATGATGTACAGAATAAATAACGCATACAGAAATATATAATTAAATAATTGAAAAAATACTTATTTTCATATATCATAGTATTATTGAAAGTCAACATATAGCTTTTATAATAGTTTTTAACCGCCCAGCAAAGCAAATCGAAGATCTTTTACCACTTTGTTATTCATAATGTTTGACATTTAATGCAAATATTTCATTCCAAAACATTTCCAATTGTTTATGTTCCCAGAACATATATATGGCTTCTGCATTTAGAAACTAACATCATGGACATGATGATGATGATATATTTGGAAATCCTGTTCTATTTGTACTATCGACACACATTACTTATTATACTGTATTAATCCATTTCTCATCAACTTGCAAAATGCTGCTTTGCATGTAGGCCATTTTGGTAGAAAGCCCTTCATCTCTCTTGACATGTTGGCCCATTTTCACTTTTGTTAACAGTTTTGTACATTAGCTACAATGCTATTCGTCTACCTGCTGATAGCGGTGCCAAAAGCTCTTGCTTTATTGCTTCCTAAAGAGATCGTTGTGGCGCTTTACTCCTTTAGTCTGTCCAGGTGTCTCACCTCTCTCATCTGTAGACTCAAACAGATCAGCTTTCTAAAGCCGACGTCAACACCATCATGCTAGACATCTCTGTACATTCTTAGAACATTCAGGAACATTTGCACCAGTGTCATCACTACTTTTATGATAGTTTTCTCATTAATATGGAATTGGAAATGGTGAGAAGGCACCTAATACTGCCACCTCTCACCATTTCCCAGTGCCTTCCTCCAAACTAATGTATGGATACTTCAATTATTTAGCTCTAAAGATTGCATATATCTTTCATTTTCCTGCTATTTTTAGGAAATAATGGCAGTATACCAATTGGAAACGCATAAATCAGAAAAAGATCTTCATGGAATAAGTAAGGACAGTATAAGAAAAGCTTCCAGACTGAGCGCTGACTTTTATACCCCACATTGCCATTTTATCAGGTTTATCTACCGTGTAGGTCTATTTGCAAGCATGCAGTTATAGTCCATCTGTTGCTATGCACAGCTGAGCAGCCGCCCCTTACCCTGTCCATCAAAAGATGCTACGACCACAGGAGCACTGCTGACTACATAGTATTTGGGGTGGTGGACTTTTCTCAGCACAGCAGTGACACTGACATAGTAGTGTGTGTGTGTGAGAGAGAAAGTGAATAGCACAGCAGTGATGCTGGGAATTTAAAATACCTCCATGTCACCAGCTTGAGAAACAGTCCAGCAACTAAAAATCTCCAGCTAAAGGCATCACAGATGATTTATACATGCCGTATGTGTGGAATGTCTGAGCCGTGGTTTCGACCAGTGGAGCAGAGGAGAGCAGGGGGTTGCTGGTATTAATGTACTAGCAAGGCTAAGGCTTAAGACAGAAATACATCATCTCTGGCATGTTAACAAATGTCTTATGGTAGATTATTTTGGACTTTTGGCGAACCTTGTAAGAAAAATACAAAGAATGCTGTGAAGAAATGACTTTGGGACTGATTTCTTTCTAGACCAGACTGTAGATACATTCAGTCTGTCGGTGACTAAAAAAGTGAAATGCCTCCTCAATTAGATTAGATCTCTATTTGGGATAAAACTAAATGTTGATAGTCAAAGTACATATTACACAGTGAATGGGACACAGTGGCTTAATGTCTTAAATATAGTTATATCAGAATAAATAAGCTTTACAATTACATTGAACAGAAATAAAGCAGAAACATTTGCTTGACCAGCTGCATCAGCAGTAGCATGTTGCAAAATTATTAATTTGTTCAATTATGCAGAACGCACAATCCTTGTTCCCCGCACAGACCATTTGGATTGCAAACTTTTTGCGGGGTTCCATTTTTAGTCTCGACGAGAATTTTGATCTCAAGTGTGATCTTGCATGATTTCCTTATAATTTCTCATGTACGTTCGGTTGTGAAACGCGGTTTGCTGACCAGACAGAGTTGTCGCCGATTCTTCCTATTGTGAAGCCATGCAGTGTGAAACCTCCTGTTGCCTATCCATCGTGCAATGTGAACACAGCAGCAACTGAATGCTCCCCCAGATAGTCGTGCAGTGTGAAAACAGTGATCCGACGACTTTGAAAAATGTGCAGTGTGAACTCTACATTAATTTGACTCGCACCTCCAGAGTTGATGGTTCAATTCCTGTCTCTGCTCTGTGAGTGTGTAGTTTCCATGTTCTCCCCATGCTTTGGGCGATTTCCTTCAGATAATCTGGTTTTCAGACTTGAAATACTTTTTAAACAAGTTAGTAATTTAATATCTACAGTATAAAGTAAACTGTTTCAAGGCGAAGTTACAACTCATTTGCAATTCCTCACCTACAGCCAGTAAAAAACACCGAAAGTGCCTGCCCTTTTAAAATACCCCTTCTTTGCTGTTTATAGCAGTATTGGCTTATGATCAGTTACTATACAGACCCAGTACTTGGTTCAATATAAAACACTGCTCATACTAATCACTCTTTATAAAAGATATTCGGCTTTAGAGTTCTCAATAATGTTAGCTATGTATGCTAGCTAGTTTCTAAGTTATTTTCTGTGCTTAAAGTAGCTTTGTGTGAGCTTTACACAAAAAAGACATACTTTCATAAAGGCAGCTATTTCCCCTTTCACTTAGAATGTCCAATGTCCTGAGGTGGGCAATTACATTATTAACTTGAAGGTTGCTTCAAGTTCTTTCCGTCACTCAACTTACAATGATCATCTCTGGTCCTCATAGGCATGGGTTTCCATGTCTCAGAAGCATTTCTTGAAACTAGCTTTTGGGCATGGAAAAGGGAAATGCATTCTTCTTTTTGTTTTGGTGTGTACGCATTTGTGGTATTTGCAGTTATGGTTTGTTTAACTTAGTTTCTAAGTTACTTTCTGTGCTTAAATTAGCTTTGTATGAGCTTTACACAAAAAAAGACACTTTCATGAAGGCAGCCATTTCCAATTTCACTTAGAATGTCCAATGTCCTGAGGTGGGCAATTACATTCGTACAACTTGCACGTGACCACTTGCAAGGCGCCATGAACACGGAATAAGCAAATTGACTGAATATTTTTGAAAAGCAGTAGTTCAAAAGAGAAACACAGGACTTTAATGGTGTTGTTATTGATCCCATCTACTAGATATTCTGGCCAATGCTGACAGAGATGCTGAAGTGACAAGGTGTGGTTTTTAATAAGGTGTGGATATATATTAATATACTGACACCACATGTACCGTTTTGTAGATTATATTACGGTCAGCAAATACTTAACTGGGTTTAAAATGATATTTTCAAATGAGATGCACAGAAAAATCATTTGAGTCACACTGTTGTGGCTACAGGAACTAAAGATGATGCCTCAATGGAAAATGTAGGGCAATAGCAATGCTACAGAATACTACAATCAGCCATACCATTAAAACCACCTGGTATCTAATATAGAGTAGGAACTCCTTGTGCCACCAAAACAGCTCAGAGCCATCAAAGCATGGACTTCATAAGACCTCGTTAATTGTGCTGTAGCATCTGGCACCAAGGTATTAGCAGAAGATCCTTTAAATGCTATAAGCAAGTTGTGATGTGGTACCTCCATGGATCAAACATTGTCCAGCACATCCCACTGATGCACCATCTGACTGAGATCTGGGAATTTGGAGGCCAAGTAAACAACATTTGTAATGTTCTTCAAACCATTCCTGAACAATTTTGAAGTGTGGCAGTGTGGATTATCCTGCTGCAAAGAGGACACTGCCATTAGGGAATACTGTTGCCATGATGGGGTCCATATATTTAATCTATAACAATGTTTAGGTAGGTGCTATGTCTCAAAGTAACATCTACATCAATGCAAGAAACATGTTTGCCAGCAGAACATTGCTTTCTTCCCATAGTGCATCGTCTTGCCATCTCTTATCCAAGTGATGCACATGCACCCAGCCTCCACATGATGCAAAAGAAAACATGATTCATCAGACCAGGCCACCTTCTTCCATTGCTCCATGCGCAGGTTCTGATTATGTGGCCATTATTGGCACTTTTGGAATTGAAGATGCTTGATTGATGATTGTCCAAAAGTGTGTTCATTCATGGCTATGTCTTGTTAAAAGCATCCATTTTGACACCTCAGTGGATCCACAACTGTTTAATACAAAAAAAGGAAGATTTTGCTGGAATCAAAGATCACTCTGATCCGAGTGAGAACTAAGCACCTCAGCAAATGCCCCAGAGAACTTGTTAAACCCTGACAGTAAAAAGGACACCTCTTTTTCAAACAATCAGCTCATGTCATCATGACACCAGGGCTCTGAAGACCATAGTGTGGCAGCTATTCTATTCACACTGGGTCAAACAATTTACCATGTGAATAAAATTCATAGTTATGATGGATTTCTGTATTCAGGCTCAATAATATGATTTGGGTCACTGCAGAGAACAAAAAAACAAAAACATCAGCTTAGCATTTTGGTGGCTTGACCTCATAATTTTAAGGCTCCAATTCTACCATGCTAACACTAAGGTACTCAGTTGCTGTGTTTACATTACAGTTTGATGGACAATCCTGGGAGAGATGAGATCAGTAGGAGTGATTTTAGGGTTGCTTCAAGTTCTTTCCGTCACTCAACTTCAACACTCAACAATGATCATCTCTGGTCCTCACAGGCATGGGTCGCCATGTCTCAGCAGCATTTCCTGAAACTAGCTTTTGGGCGTGGAAAAGGGAAATGCATTCTTCTTTTTGTTTTGGTATGTACACATTTGTGGTATCTGCATTACGGTTTGTTTCACAACATAGAAGTAAAAGACATAATGTTCCAATCCCTGGTTCTCACTCTCAATCACCACCATATATCTCACAATATAATTTTTGCTCAATAGCCAAATCATCTGCACTTACACTTTCACTTTATTTGTAATAGCTTATGATTACGGAAATTAAATTGCTTTGATTTCATTCTGATTATTACTCTGGCACTGCTGACCATTTCTAACAACAAAAAAATGACTACAAACTTGTTGCTGCAAACACCTTGATCCTGTAATTCTTGTAGATTAGACAAGAGCTTGCACTGGAAAAAAAGGAATATGCAATCAGATATAATAACAAATATTACATACAGTTTAAATAAATATGAAGTTTCCCAACAAAACATTCATTTCTTTGCTGATACTGACTTTGTGAGCTTGATCAGGTTATGTAATTAACCCAAACCGATTACGTTGGGAAATGTCCACTGACGGGAACCGTAACTATAGTGTTTGCATGGTGGGATTGAGTCTCAGCTCAAGACTGAGTTTAGTGTTTGAATTGAGTAGCATTAACACAATTAATTTTCATACATCCAAAATGATTTGATCACATATTTTCAAATCCCTGAGTAAAATCAATCACACCGATGTACATGTTTAAATTAATTAAACTGCACATATATGTATACTGTATACTGTAGCATGTACTGAGCAGAATATTTCAATTCAATTCAGTTTATTTGTATAGCTCTTTTAACAATGGACATTGTCTCAAAGCAGCTTTACAGAAGTATACAGTAGAAACAAAGAAAATAAAAAATAAAAAAGTTATTAAAATTATAAATAAAAGTAAATAAAATTATAAAGTTTAAATTAAGTAACTATTTTACCCCTGCTTTATCCCTAATATGCTTTTTATATACTGTTATTCTTCAGATTGTTCAGTCTCTACTGAACAGAGAAAGATTTTTTAAATCTTATATTAGATATTAGCAACATGGCCTAGTCATTTCAGATTGAACCTGAGCAATAATCTGGATTGATATTGTTGTTGTATTGTGTTTGTTCTGTAAAGACAAAGTTCAGACCATTTCAGATCCAAATCTATAACTCTGTTTTCACATATTGATCGAGTTTCATATACTGTCAAAGTTTCATGCTCCAATAGGTAACGCTTGCACACCGAGGCTAAGTCTCCGCTCATCCAAGCATCACGTCGGCTCGGTTATTTCAGGTCTGCCGCCTCCACAAAATCAATCAGCAGCTTTTGAGTTATTTGTGTCGTTTGACAGGGAAATTTTTCAACGGCTGCATTAAAAATCCCTGGTGGCTCCGGACACCTGCTGCTTTTTTTCCCCGGTACATGCAGTAGACACTGATTGAATTGTTCTGAATCCTGGCTGCTTGACTTGGTTGGAGGCTGTGCACAAAAAATGCCAATATGCACAAATTTCTTTGTTTTCTACATCATACCTCACACTTTGCACCTCAGGCCTCATACCTCATACCTGCTCCCGACTTCCTGTGCTGTTCTGTGAAATCTCGTGTGTTGCGATTTTTCTCAAAACCTCCCAACTTTATCAAAACTAAACATTGCGTAATCTCTCACCGTGACATTCCGTTTACAAAAACAATAGGATCGATGAAATATATAAATATTTCACTCCTTTTGATCTTTTATACAGCATGCTATCATATTTTAACAGAGTACAGTGGACTGTTAATGAAAAAATAAACAACTAGAAGTAATAGAAGATGAATGCTTTCTGAGAGGTGTGAAGGATGCTGTGCTAACTATTGATTTCTCGTTGTTTTGTCATGCTGAACTGGCCTGCTGTGAGACTTCCACTGATCTGTTTCCTGCCTCCCCCTAAGACTTCCACTGTGGCACTGCATGTCATAGTACGCAGGATGTGGTGCATAAAAAAAAAAGTAATGGCTAGAAGAACAAAGGCAGATAAATAGTGCACTTAATTGGACCGGGTTCTGCTTTTACGGGTTAAGGGAAGTCTTAAGGAAGATTTGTCTTTGATTTCTAATAAGTGCGTTTCAGTCCAATTTGTTGTTTAGGCATCTGACCTGTCTTTGATTTATAATAAAGACGTTTCAGTCCAATTTTTTTGTAGCTGCAAGGCAACAATGCGAAAATGTCATTCAAAGTTAGTAATAACAGGTGACCACGCACAGCAGTCCAGCTTCAACCAAATAGAATCTGTAGAGTTGGTAATAAAGATTCTAAATTCAACTTGATTTAAAAGCATTATTCAGAGACAGTTTAGCCTAGAGTAGGTGTGAACTGTTTCTCGTCTAAGGTTACATATTTAATAATCAGTAGCACCCAAGAGAACAGAAGCAATTTGGCAGCACATTAATGCTTTAATGTGGGGTCAGGAGTGAAGAGCTAGAGGGTCATTTTTCCCACCATGTTATCACAGTGAATGAAATAATCTCTCTTTTATTTTATTCTCCTGGTGGTTTGATTTTTTTATCATCTAGTTTGTGAGGCTGGAGCTAATTAAAGAGCTACCGTTAAATACACCTAACCATAGAATAGTCAACACTCTCAGTAGTATTCTTTCTCAAAAAGAATCCAACATCTCTGAAATCTTTACTTTGTATTTGCCATCATTTCTGAAGTACAGACCTGTAGGCTGTAACAGTACAATGCATTGCATCTGTATTTATGTATAGTACCTCAACTTTTTCACATTCTGTAGTGCTACAAATGGACTTTATGTTGATTTTATATTAGAAGTGGCATAATTAGTGGTGTTGATTTGTATGTCATGCTGTCTCAGGTCCAAGAGTTGGTCTAAGAACATCCCTAAACAAACTGCATGTTGAAGCCCAAGAAGTCCAGGACAAAGTTTTATTAAAGAATGGAATAAATATGAAACAGCAGTATCTTTGCATAGAGGAAACCATCAACCAAAAGTCAGTTTTGTGGTAAAGAGTGCATCATTATTATGATAACTCTGAACGTGATGCTACCACCATCATGCTTCAGTGCAGGGATTATGTTCTAATACACACACAGTTTTAACTTGTAGAGGATGTCACTTGATTAAAGTATGCAAGATTCATTTAACAAAAGCAGAGGGGGAAAAAGTCAAATTTTGGATGTAAAGGGATGCTTAATAGTAGCATCAGTGAAGATTGAACACAGATCAATTAAAAATTTATTTTATAACATTTATTATATTTAACATATATTTGTAACATTTATTCCTTGAAAGATGACTGAACTGTCCTTGTTTTTGGTTTGTAGTGTCTATAAGTGTTAAGTGCACTGTTTATGTTAAGTTTTGTAAAGAAATTATTTATTCAGAGTGAATGCAAAATTCTTTTCAATAATGCATTATTTAAATCTCATTTAACTTAGCTTAATGAAAAAAAAACTAATACAAAATTCATATAAAAAGCTGCTAACAAACACCGGTGTTAATTGTCTTTTTTATTGACTCAGTTGTACTATGCTCCTTTGTGCATTGTGCATTATATGCTCTACTGCACTATTCTTCAGTCAATGATACATAAACTTCCTTACATTAATAAATCATGATGCAGTCTTGTTTTAGATTTAACAGTAATTCTATTGGTATACCTTTTGTCTTGTGTTAAGCAATTTAAATCTTACAAAATTAATTCGACAAAAAAGTTTTGCAGAGGCCAGTTGGAAGAAAGAGAAACTTTTCTCACGTTTGCCAGATATACTCCAATTTCTTCACACACCAAGGTGAAATCCTTTAATAAGTGAGAATCAGTGAACTGCCAAAGCTTGAAGGACCAACACCTGAATGCAGTCCACTGGCCGCCGTCCAGCCCTGTTAGACCGATCGTGCAGCAGGGAATCCGGTTCAAGCACAAAAAGTCAGCTCTCATCCATGCCAACTCTCTAAAATGCCCCTGTTTCTCCTCTGTAGCCCTAGGACTGCAAGGATTTGGCCTCTAAAATGTACAACACTTATGACTTTGATTACAGTAATGGCTAATTGGTCTTCAAAACTGGGGCTTCCCACCCAATCCTAATCCACAGGGGACTGAATATCCATAGACGCCATTTTGTTCCTTTCAACCATTTGCAGGCTCTCGGCACAAGCATTTGGAATGACTAACTTCATTTTAGACTCTAATTAGTTTCCTAGCATGAAAGAGAGAGGAAGAGATGTGGGAGAAATTTGGAGCGAACTGTTCGCTTGGAAAGATAAATTAAACCTGAATGCAAGGAAATTGTTGTGGAATAAGTTTTAAAGGATTACAGAATTAACTTTGGCATTTAATTAATGATGTCTCTGAGGACGTTTGGTAGTAGAACTTGAAATTAAATGAAGTGAACGTGTGCGGCACATAATGTTTGCAGTTTGCTAGCTAGCCTGATGGTTAACTGCTAACTCTTGGCTTTCTTGCTGCACTAATCTATCTAGCAAGCTAACTTGGCTAATGCTGTGATGAACAGAGCTTAGCTGACAGGGTTTAGTTTTTTGACAGCAAAATAGACACTTTTTTTTCCCTCACAAAAATTCTGTCAGCTAAGATCTGTTCATTATATCATTAGCTTAGTTAGCTAGCTAGTTACGTTCTGCAGATCTTCTGTAGCTAAATGTTACAGTTGTAATGCCAACGCATGGCAATGTAAACAGATCTTAGCTGACAGGGGGGAAAAGTGTCTATTTTCCTGTCTGAAATAAATAAATAAAACTCAGCTAAGCTCTGTTTGTCACAGCATTAGCCAAGTTAGCTAGCAATCTGCTAAAATAGCAACAGTACAAGGCAGTTATATGGCAAATAGCTAGCTAGTTGGATAAGGAAGATCTTCTGTAGCTAATTGCTCAGTTAAAATATTTTATTCCCTAATAATTGAGCTCATATTTAATGCATTTTCATCTGCTTACTTTACAGAGGGCTAGATCAAGTGAATTTGGTACTGTGTTGACACATTTAACCCAAATTCTGCTAATCACAACCAGCCATTTTAGAGGAATCATCCATTTGAAAATCAGGTTTCTGTTTTTCTGCGTCGTGTTACCAGTTCCTGATCAATTTATGCATTTGCCTCTTTCTGCTGCTGATGCTAATTTAATCAAAACAGGACCTGGAAACGCATATCTTCATCATTAATGAGGACGAATCATAGCTACACATGTTCACTGTGTACCTTCTGGACCATTCTTGGAAAACCACTAATGAGCTAGAATCTAGTTATGAAACACAGCTGCTCTTATTTGTATCAATCTGGTTAAAAAAAAAACAAGTAAGGAGATGGAAAGTAGTTTTAGATATTTGAACTTTCTTTTTTTTTTCTATTTTAAGGGACAGATGCAGCTTGTTAAAATGGCCGATACAGTTGGCCGGTTCACACGGTCGGTGTAAAGATAAGAGTTTGGTGGCAAGAGTGTTCTTATAAGCAGGGGAAAGAGGATGGAGGTAATTCGGAGAACCGCAAAATGAGAAATGATATCTTCTGCAATGCTCTCTGGAGTGATAAGGAGCCCATCGATGGAGCTTTTAAAAGGCTCACACAAGCCCCCCCCCCCAACCCCCCCGGGCTGCCATGATGTCATTTCACCCTGAGGGGATTATTGCACCCTCTTTGGAACATTCTATTTACCTGGCATAATCCTGACGGCGCTATGAATTTTTTCCCCATCTCTTGCTTGAGGTAAATGTCTGAAAGCATCACATCCAAGTGGGGGTAATGTTTTGTAAGATTACAGATTGGTTTTTGTGATCCTATTGTAAATCAGCAGGGGAAATGGGAAACTGAGGCGGATGATTTTTTTTTTCTTCCAGCAGACAAAACAGGGCAATGAGCATCCAGGTGAACTAAAAGCTCCAAAATATACCAATGATGGACGTGGAATTGCACAGAAAAGATCTGCAGCTGTGCTACAAATTCTCCTCTCTTGGATCCCTGGAAACAAATAGTACCCAAAGAATCAAAATATATTTATTGAGGCAAAAGGTGTACAGTCATTTTATTGAGTTTCTTTTCTTAGTTATAGTACTTATTATGGATCAGAGAACTGGGTTGACACAGATGAACAAATAATGACTATAAAGAAAATGACTATAAAGAAAATATTGAAAACCTTTAAAGTGTTCTTTGGCTGTCCATTTGTAGGGACTTTTTGTAGGGAAGTTCAACAGAGCTGTCAGGAAAAGTTCAGAGAAGAACACTTAATTATCCAACACACCATTAAATAGCCCCTCCCTTTTTTAAGAGTGTATCAAGTTGAGCCAAGTCTTAAATGCAGAGCATATTTAAGGCAGTCTCTTTAGGGTTTGGCACAAAATAAAGCAAACTCCCTGCTATTCAGATGAGCTTGCAGTTTTTCAAAATTAACACATTGTCTGCAGATTTGGGTTGTGCCTTATGACACCAAAACACACATTTTGCCAAAGCCCTCTTCAATTCACAGCCATCATACAAAGTAATTACATATGGTAGGAGTTTAAAAGAGTACTGTGCTTCCAATTTTTCAAAAGGTTGAGTAAAGACACACCCAAAACTTTTTTTTTTGTAAACAGCCAACATTTTTAGCCGCAACTATAAAAATGCTGGAGGAATTCCTCATTCTCGTTATTAAGAAAAAAAGACTAATTATACCTTCAGTGCTTGGACCCCTAATCATTTTTCACACACCCAGTTAATACATACAGTCTTAACAAAAAGGTTCTTCAGGTTTTTTTTCCCCACTGGATAATTGGAAAATGAAGTCCATGACTAGTCCATTAGTTCTTACTTGGAACCTTTGAGGGTTCTCCCAGCGGGAAATGACATATTAGTTAGTGTACAAAACTCTGTCTCAAATGCTTAAAGAGAGAATCCTTTGTAACAGCGTCTTTTCTTTTCTTTTTTTAAATGTTCAAAATTTACTGTCTTGGTGTTTTCCCATAACACGTTGTGAGCACTGAACGGTTTCAGCACAGGTTGTGAAAATGCTTGCAAGTTGTGAACAGCCAGTTATTCAGAGAGATAAAATGGAGTATAATTTGTTTCTATCGGAGCCTTATGTCAGGCTCGGTGTGTCGTTTTATTTGGAGCACTGGTATATGTATGCTATTAGCTAGCAAGTTATTTATACGTCTATTAGCTTTGACACTATTCTAAGTAACTTTGGACACTCTGTACAAGGTTTCTAGATGTCTGATTTTAATTTGAATGAACGTGACAGACACCCACCAGCCTGGCAAGCAGAATTAAAGTAAAACCAGATCAGGAACTGAAGCAAAGGAAAGCAAAGAGTCTTGAACAGAACAGTAGCTAAAACCCAAGACCGGCTGTGTGGGGAAGAAGAAACAGTAAATAAAAGAGGCTCTATCATTTCACCTTGAATGGGTTTTTATCAGCCTCCTCTTATTTCCTGGGCCCTCTGTCTGCGCTGGCCAGCTGTCACTCTCCAGACAATATTGGCTATCAGAGGCCGAGCCGTGCCTAGTGAAGCCTGACTGATTGTCAAAACCACTGGAAAACAAGAGCGTGCTGCCTTATACGAGAACATGGAGTGAATAGAGCATGTAGGTAGACCATTTAGAGCTGTTAGAGGAAAAACAGTTTGTCGGGAAAAGAAAAATAGGTTTAAAGTCTTAGAGACAGCATTGACTACAACCAACAAAACCTGTGGTGGGAAATGTCCAGAATAATTATATTTAAGTGAAAGTGTGGGTATGGAGTCTAAGTTTCTTAAATGTAGTTTATTTATATGCACAAGGTTGTCTAGTGTATATAGCTGTGTACAATTACACAAGTTCATTTCACATCTGATTATAAAGGAGAGGAAATGGATATGTAAAATTGCATCTGATTTAAAAATACAGAAATCTGCCAGTATTATTCTATGAATTATATAGTATGCTCAGCAAGCTTCAAATCACATTAATGCTCAGTTAAGTGCTTGTGTTCCAGTGGATTTAATACAAGTCAGAAAATCAGGATTTCTTTTCACATTGTGTATTCAAAGCCTGTTTGAAAGAGTAACTCAGCTATACAGATGGTATTATTTTCCAATGTATTACATTGTGCCAGAAAATATTACACTTATTCCAGGTTTGAAAATCTCATAACTTCAATTCTCATAACACTTGAAACACAGAAATCCTTTTTTCCCCAGGAAACCTCTCAGTGACACAGTGAGACAGTGTTATTGTCAGACATTTTGATAAAACATGGAAGGGAGCAAAAAATAGAACAGCGAAGGAGTTTTAACACATTTTCACCACAAGCACATCTTCAAGTACATCTGCGAATTATTTTTTTTTCTTTCTCTTTTTTTTTTTGAGGGAGGAAGCCAGAAGGTCCCCTCAGACTAATGCTTTCAAACCGAGGCCACAGACTGCGTGCAGTAATGAGCATCTCCGTTTAAAGTTCATTATGTTGATTGCGGCGCGTTAAAGCATTCCCATTTCCAAATTTAATTTCATATTCTACAGCTTTCCTCTTGGGCAAGTCCATTAAACGTGAGCAAAGAGTAATGGGGTTCGCACTGTAATGATAACAGCTAAATGCACTGAATCTCACAGTTCTAAGCAAGGCCTTTGGGTTTCATGTTTTTCAGTGAGCAAAGGGATGTGCAGTGTTATTCCTTAAGCGGGATTAAAATTCTAATTGAGCAGTCAGACTTTATCAAATTGATAATCGTCTCATTTCAGTTTCATTCTGGCTGAATGGAGAAAGAGACCCACCTTCTGTAGAATACAAAAACCACTGACATCATCTTCAACGATGACATGGTGCAGAAAGCTGTAATAAAGCACTTTGCAAAATGTGCACATGTGCTACAGCATATAGCAAGCACAAAAATGTAGGAGTGGAATAAACCTGCATTTAAACAAAAAAAACAACAATGCCCTCGGAAAAAAAATCCCAGCACTGTCAGCTTCGTGTGTATGTTCTAGTTCCAGACATGTGTGTGGGTTCTTTTCCCTGTTATTTGATCTCTGTCAGTAGTAGTTACTAGTACGATTCTCCAAAACTAGTATCTTAAACCCACTGTGACCCTGACCAGGCAGTTACTAAGGATGCTGTACATGCATTGAGCAGCTTCACATTTTATCCCTTATCATCTTTAAATCTGAATAGCTTGAAAATAAGCTTTCCAAACAAAAAACAAACAAACTCCTCCCCAAACAAGAATTCACCTCCAGTTAACACGATTTTGTATCAAATTAACATGATTTTCGGACATGTTATCCTTTTGTTCTTTTCATTCATTCATTGTCTACCGCTTATCTGATCTATACTCGGGTCACGGGGAGCCTGTGTCTATCTCAGGCGTCATTGGGCATCAAGGCAGGATACACCCTGGATGGAGTGCCAACCCATCACAGGGCGGGACACACACACACACACACACACACTCTCATTCACTCACACAACCACTACGGTCAATTTAGAGATGCCAATCAACCTACAACGCATGCCTTTGGACCAGGGGAGGAAACCGGAGTACCCGGAGGAAACCCATGGCACGAGGAGAACATGCAAACTCCACACACACGGCGGAGGTGGGAATCAAACCCCCAACCCTGGAGGTGTGAGGCAAACATGCTAACCACAAAGCCACCGTGCCCCCCTTGTTCTTTTCAAATAATGTTACGTTACCTACACCCTTAATACTCCTACTAGGTCAACACAAACCAAATACTTGGACTAAACATAGATTACGTCCAGTTCAAAGCTCGAAACCACCAAAATCCTTTTCAAAGCCAATCCTTTCCTTAGTTGGCTTCATTCATGCACTGCGCCAATGATTCAGGTTTTCCAGAGGAAGGAATTCTCAAATTGTGTACATGCGAAAAGGAAAGGAAAGATGACACAAAGGTAATTTTTACAAAGCCTCATTCAAAACCGAGACCATATATAGAGACACAGGTGCCTGGGTCTAAGACAAGTCTGAGTCAATACAGAAAACGTCTCGAGTCATTGTAGTGAACACAGTTAATACTCTTTTTCCTGTACTCATCTACTGTATACTGTAATGATTTATTGTCCCACTATCTGGTATGATCCAGAAGATGCTTGCTACCCTACTGAGTCTGGTTCCTTTCAAGGTTTCCTCACATTGTCTTGGGCTTGTTCTGAGATCTTCCTGATTTCTGTGCTGCTGCTTTATGATCATATGTACTGCTTAAGCCTGAATCAATGTCATTTTAACTGTTTTGCTATGCAGCGCGTCATAACGCGGTTTTGAAGCCCATCAATTAAAACAGGTGCACTTTCACATTTTCTGAAAATGTAATTCCGTATGTGACGGGTGAAATGTTTATGCAGTGTTAAGAAGCTTTGGATGAAGTTGCATGTCTGGCTAAGAACACACTTTCTGATGTGGCACTTTTATTCATTACCACACATTAGCATGCATTTACATATATTAGATTTGGATGCGGCGTCGCACCGGAGCGGAGTGGAGTCCTGTTTTCAATTGCTGTGACTTCATCTGCCACAACAGCAGCCTCAGTGGAGCTGAAATTCACACCCTCTGCTAATGTTAGCAGCTGCTTGTTGTTTATTACATTTTTAAACATGTTATTTTCCCCATGGTGTAGACAAAACATTATGTCTACTGCAGTCAGTCAGGAAGTCACACTTCTGAGTTGATTCAGAAGGTGTTGGTCCTGGTGCATAAATTGATTTTAACACAGGAACATTGCGTGTGAATTCCAGCTCATTATTTTCAGATCTGCTTGCCCTTGAAGAAAGTTTTTTTTGTGTGATTCATCACAAAACTCCCAATATATTTTATAATAATTGGAGTAGTTAATGTAATGACAGGACTAGTTTCTGTAATGACTAGAATAGTTTTATTAATGGTTGAATAGTTACAGTAGTGACTGGAGTAGTTTTGTAAATGACTGGAATAGTTATTCTGGTAACAGTAACAGTGATTAGTGAATAGTTACAGTAATGACTGGGGTAGTTATTCTAGTAACTGTATTCATTATAGTAATGACTATTATAGTTGCAGTAATGTCTGGGGTAGTTATTCTAGTAAATGGAATCATTACAGTAATGACTAGGGTAGTTACAGTAATGACTGTGGTAGTTACAGTAATGACTGGGGTAGTTGCAGTAATGACTGGGGTAGTTATTCTAGTAACTGTATTCATTACAGTAATGACTGGGATAGTTACAGTAATGACTTGAGTAGTTACAGTAATGACTGACTTAAGAGAAAACTTGTGGGTGTTGCACACTTCCAGGTCATAAGGGAATGAGAGAGTACTGAAATGGGTGAACGATCCGTTCTGTTTGGTCTCGCCTGTGAGACTGTTTCCTAATATGGCTGACTATAAGAATACAACATTTGAGCCAGAGGCATAATCATATCCATAGAGATCTAAGGAATAATGACAACTTAATTAGGTCTTCAGAATTACATCCTAACTAACCCGTGTCAGTATTCTATATATTTCAGCCTTTGCAAAAAACCTAAACCCACTTCCAATATTACACGCTCTACACTTTAGCATAATCCAGACGATAAGCTAAATTGACTTTCATGCCCTAATTCATAACCTACATGTTAAGTAATTGGAATTAAGGCAGTTTCCTATATGCTAGCTTGCTTGGCATATTTCAAGTTAGCATGCTGATATCTTTTCGAGTGGCTTTTGATTAGCAGCTTCTGCCTGACACTGGAGTAATTATGACATTGGGCATTCGTCACACGCTCTGATTGTCGACCCATAATGAGAGGGAACACGGCGGCCTCAGCCGGTCAAGCCTGTATAATCACGCGCCGATCATGACACCACTGTTTACACAGCAGAGTTGGAAAATTACGCTGGGAGCGTATCGTGAAATCTGGGCCATCAAGTCAATGTCAAAGAAGCAAACATTGTGCCCCTGGTCAAGAGCGATTAAATAGATGTTAAATGCATCATGGGTAAAATAGAACACTACCAGTTCAAGCCTGCTCTACTGGGAGCTTTGTGTTTTCACCCGGTGGCTCAAAAAGTTATTTTTTTTCTTTCTTTTTTTTTTAAATGGGGAGGTTACAGAAAGGACACCGCAGTATGATATACAAATATATGTGAAAAGACAACAAGATGCTGCATACATTACATATTAAACTGTCCACCTTGTGAAAGACCAAATCTGTCTCCTTTGTCGCAAGAAAAAAAAACTTGGCTAGAATGACAATCACTAAAAAAACGTTTACACATGAAACAGAATTTTTATTTATCAGAAATTTAAATCTAACGTTGTGTTTTCGCAGCACAGCAGGTCTGTATAGAGTCATCACAAGTTTCTGAGCTTGTGTTGTGCCTTTGTCATTATATTGCAGGGCTGTTTTTTTTTCTCTCTCTCTTTTTAATCAGGCTGCCCTTGACGAGAGGACAATTGCTGCAGAGCTGAAAACAAATTATTACATGTAATTATATTTTCTCTTTATTAAGATATTACAATTGCAAAAATCACAAACGGGAGTTTTTTTTTTTCTACGACTTAATGTTGCATCACCTTCCTGAACGACTTCAGAAGTTAAACATTCACGTGACTTTAAAAATGAATCGAGCTATTTTTAGATGAGATTTTATTCATTAATTTTTTAATGGAGCATGCGTGGTAAGTCTATAAACATAGTACATTCAGGATATTAAAATGTTAATTCATAAAATGAGAGATGTGAGGGGAAAAACCACGATGGGACGTGAGGTTATAGGAAAATAATCAAAGATACAATGAGTGCAGTGAAACTACTGTTTTATTCATCTTATACCACTAACAAGTCATATTTCTTCAAGAAAGACACACACAATTTATTTGATTATAGTTCTGTTTATTATTGTAGAACATTCACCAAGAAACAGGTTACTTTGTTTATAGATATTACAAAATAACAACACACTCACTCACTCCCATTCTCTTGTGGTTAATAAGACAGACAACAAATCTGCAACCTGTTATGTTACCAACGAACCGCAAACGCTTCTGAACTGATCAACGTTCTGTGTGTTCCAATTTACTAACACTGGAGACTCCTTCCAAAAATGTCTCCTCAATGTCACCATGGCAACAATCAGTGATTCCATGGTATTCTTTTTTAAATAATAAGAAATCATAATTAACCTGATCCAAAATGTTGCCTTTTATGCCAGTTTGTTGATTATACTGAGATTTTTAATGCAAGTCCCGATAAAGGTGTTACCATAGAAACAAAAACATATTAGAATAATAAACATAGACCTGTGATGTGAGGTGTGTAAAAGTCTAAATTATTGTCCGAGCTGCTGTTCAACACCTAAATGATTAGAACAGAGCATCCTGCAGTACTCTGATGTAATTCTTGTTTCTGTCCATGTTTTTCGGAACCTGGAGCCTGTCCATACGGACTTGCAAGGCAGAGGACACCCTGGACAGAGTGTCAGTCCACCACAGGGCACAATCACACACACGTGCACACTACAGACAATTTAGAGATACCAATCAGCCTTCATTCACACCCTCAACCCCAGAGGTGTGAGGCAAACCTGCTTAACCATTAAGGCCACTATGCCTCCGTATTTAATACTTGATCAAAAAAAGTCAAAAATATTAAAATGCTGCCAAAGGTCTGTTCTATGGTTCAGTGTGCAACAATTAAACCACTTCTAATGTTTTAAAAAGGGTCCAAATAAAGCCGCCATAGTCACTATCATCTTCCAGGCCTAGATTTTGATTAGGCCGCCCTTGAAGAAAGGACAATTACGCCGAGCTCAAACAAACACAGCCCTCAGCATTAGGTGCTGCATGCACATCCAAGCTAACCCTGAACTATTTCCTTTCCAACTGAACTGAGGGAGTAATCAACAGGCCCATTGACCTAAAAATATAAAAAACACAAGCCTGAAAAACCTGAACACTTGGTTTTGGAAGAACATCATAAAAAAAAGATGGAAGGAACAAAGTAAGGAGAGTGTACAGGAGGGGCTTGGATATTTCCGATGCAGTGTTCTCAGACTGACGTAATGTGAGAGAAAGGTAATTGTGCAGGAGGAGGGAGGTGATTAAAGAGAGAGAGAGAGGAAGAAAGAGAAGAGTAGCTCATTTATTCTTTTCCCTGTTTGGGAGAAAATGAGAGATTAGTGTGTGGTTCAGTGAATAGATGTGGGGTTATGTGGGGCTGAGGTGAATTTATCTGCCTGGTAACACTTCCTCTAAAGCCACTATTTATAAACCTTTAGATCTATTCTGCTAATTCTTTGTAGTTTGGTGACTTGCAAACTTTTTTCCTCACAAATAAACTTTTATCAAGCTTCATTAAGTACTGTAATTAATTCTAGCAGCACTAAATGACAACAATGTGATTTCAAAACAGACAGATAGCACTAAAATAACTTCTTATTATTTCTATGCATATGTTATACACCAGGGCAGATATGTCACACTTGTAAGAAACTCAATAAGTAACAATTATGCGATTTATCCTTGTGTTGGAGTTTGTATCTTCACCCAGTTGCCAAGTTGTTTTAGCTAAAGACATAACCAACAGCTGGCTAGCAGCTAAATACAGTTTTCATACTTCAAACTGATACTATCGGTACATATACATGACCAGATTTATTGTTTTGTTGACTGTATTTTATTTTAGCTAGCTAGTGTTAGCATGCTAGTTTAATACTAGAAGAAAAATCTACATTCACTATGCTGTGAGACTGCTCTGTTCAAAAAGCAAACAAACAGAGATTATATTTCACTTCACCTAACTAAAATGGAACTAATTCTAGATAACTAGATGACATATCCCCAAGGATTTCCAGCAGAGCATTGCCTCCACTGGCTTGCTTTCTTCCCATAGTGCATCCTGGTGCCATGTGTTCCCTAGGTAAGCGATGCACATGCACCCGGCCATCCACGTGATGTAAAAGAAAATGTAATTCATTTTCTTCCATTGCTCCGTGGTCCAGTTCTGATGTTCATATACCCATTGTTGGCCATTTCAGTAGTTCACAGGGGTCAGCATGGGCACCCTGACAGGTCTGCGGCTATGCAGCCCCATACGCAGCAAACTGTGATGCATTGTGTATTCTGACACCTTTCTATTAGAACCAGCATTAACTTCTTCAGCAATTTGAGCAACAGTAGCTCGTCTGTTGGATCGGACCACACAGGCCAGCCTTCACTCCCCAAGTGCATCAATGAGCCTTGGCCCGCCATGACCCTGTCACCGGTTCACCACTGTTCCTTTCTTGTACCACTTTTAATAAATACTGACTACTGCAGACTGGGAACACCATACAAGAACTGCAGTTTTGGAGATGCTCTGATCCAGTCGTCTAGCCATCACAATTTGGCCCTTGTCAAACTCGCTCAAATCCTTACGCTTGCCCATTTTCCCTGCTTCTAGCGACTAACTAATTTTGTCCTAACTTTGAGGACAAAATGCTCACTTGCTGCCTAATATATCCCACCCACTAACAGGTGCCATGATGTGGAGATAATCAGTGTTATTCACGTCACCTGTAAGTGGTCATAATGTTATGCCTGCTAGATATATTTAATATCTCAGTGAGAGTTAACTGGCTGATGATGGCTAAAAACAAACTCTTATTCTGAAGTGTTTTTGGAGATTTTAAATTTCTTTTTATTACAACCTTTAATATCAGGACGTGGAATGTATACAACGCTTGCCTACTGAATACACCTTATGGTTGGTGAATTTGGTTTCATTTTCCTGTTTGAGATGAATTGTCAGGGAATGTGTATCGGCTCAGCACTCACCATCGTGAGGGAGAAGGAGAAGTGTGTAGCGAAGTTTGTCTTTAAATACTTTGTAGTAGCAGCTTTTCACCAGAGGAGGCAACATTATGAAATCTTGTATCGAGCAGGTTTCCCAGAGGCCAAATTGAATTTGCCCCTGTTTTGTTGTATCTGTGTTCAGCATTGAATGTCTTTGTCATGTTACACTCCACAGTGGAGCTTAATATGAAGCTCATATGAAATCAGACACTCAGAGCTTTAAGAATTTGTAGTTTTTCATAATTATTTCTGTTTTTACCTATATATTCAGGGGCTATATATTCAAAGAAATTTTTTTTTTACCCCCACAAATGTTCCTGTCCTCAAATTAAATGCTGATATCAAACCCATTTCTTTGAGCATCCCCAAGTGCTTAAAGTATCTAAAATATGAAGGCGTTATCTTCAAACTCTAAAATCCTGTGTAAGGTTATCCAACACACGTCTTACACTGAGTCCTGACTCATTTTATATCAGACTCATGGCCAAAAAATAATTAATTTGCTTACACTGATTGAAAATGTCAGATGAAGTCGATTCCGCAGGCATAATGGAACACCAGTGTACCAGTGTAGAGCGTTAAGAGAAAAAAAATTACATTACAACAGGGTGAAATGCTTAGTGATGTTCTGTATTATATTACATTGTATTATGTTACATAAGAAGCATCTGTCTATAGAATTAAATAAATGAACAAATAAATTATATATATATCTTTATATATTATAAAAACCTCTTCTGTATATCTGCCACCATCTCTAAATGCAAATAATCATCGAGCCCTTGTGACTAATGGTAGAGAGAGGTCACGTCAATCACGTCTGCCACTACGGACGCCTATTTGCATCAATTCTTTCATGTTGCAACATAAATGTCACTGCTGTTGGTTCTAATGTCATGTGTTGTGTTACAGTCCATTATTACACTATTCTTGGTGTGGTCTAAAAATATGTTGACTGGCAGAGAGAGTGATGCTTGTTTTTTGATGGCTTGTGTTTGATTTTAATGTAATTCACTATTTATTTAGAGATGCACAGGCCCCATAGGGTGTTTGAGCTTGAATGCTGCATCCATATGCGATTGGATTTTGGCAAATCTCTGATCTAATCCATGTGTTGTGTGTTTTATTTTAACAAGTTTTTTTTTTGTTGCCACTTTATATAAAATATATAAAAAACTCCATCATGATCACTATAATATGTTCCATTATTTTAATTTATTTATTATTTATTTATAATCTAGACATGCGGGCCACAGTCCAGTGACTTCTGTGCCAGTCCCAAGTCCGGATAAATAGAGAAGGTTGCATCAGGAAGGGCACCCGGCATAAAACATTGCCAAATTTAATCATGCGAATTGTCAGTACTCTGAATTTCATACCGGATCGGTCAAGGCCTGGGTTAACAAGACCGCCATCGGTGCCGTTGACCTGCAGGGCGCTGGTGGAAATTGGGCTACTGTTGGTCGAAGAAGCAGAGGAGGGAGGAGAGTGCACAGACAGAGAGAGAACAGGAAAGGTAAGAGTGTAGGACTGAGAATAGGAACTCTGAATGTTGGTACTATGACAGGGAAAGGAAGAGAGCTGGCTGATATGATGGAGAGAAGGAAGGTGTATATACTGTGTGTACAGGAGACCAGGTGGAAGGGTAGCAAGGCTCGTAGTATAGGAGCAGGATTCAGGTTGTTTTATTATGGTGTGGAGTAAGAGAAATGGGGTAGGTATGGTCCTGAAGAAGGAATTTGTGAGGAATGTTCTGGAGGTGAAGAGTGTCAGACAGGGGGATGAGTCTGAAGTTAGAGATTGAAGGGGTGATGTTGAATGTTGTTAGTGGTTATCCCCCTACAGGTAGGTTGTGAGTTAGAGGAGAAAGAGAGATTCTGGAGTGAATTAGATGAGGTGATGGAGAGTATTCCCACGGGTGAGAGAGTGGTGATAGGAGCGGATTTTAATGGACATGTTGGTGAGGGGAACAGAGGTGATGAGGAGGTGATGGGCAAGTTTGGAGTTAAGGAAAGGAACCTTGAAGGACAGATGGTAGTGGACTTTGCTAAGAGGATGGACATGGCTGTGGTTAACACTTATTTTCAGAAGAGGGAGGAGCATAGAGTGAATTACAGGAGTGGAGGTAGGAAAACACAGGTAGACTACATCCTATGTAGAAGAGGCAATCAGAAAGAGATTAGTGACTGTAAAGTGGTAGTGGGAGAGCTTGCAGCCAGACAGCATAGGATGGTGGTGTGTAGGATGACTTTGATGGTCTGTAAGAAGAAGAGGTCAAAGATAGAGATAGAGAAAAAACCAAGTGGTGGAAGTTGAAAAAGGAGGAATGTTGTGAGGAATTTAGACAGAAGTTGAGGCAGGCTCTGGGTGGTCAGGTAGTGCTGCCAGATGACTGGGAAACTACAGCAGAAGTGATCAGGATGGCAGGAAGAAAGGTGCTGGGTGTGTCATCTGAAAGGAGGAAAGAAGATAAGGAGACTTAGGAATGAGGAAGTTCAGGATAGTATCCAGAGGAAGAGGTTAGCCAAGAAGAAGTGGGACATGGACAGGACTGAAGAGAATAGACAGGAATACAAGGAGTTACAGCGCAATGTGAAGAGGGAGGTGTCTAAGGCGTTCGAGTTGAACACTAGGTTAAACACTAGAGAAGGACAGAAGGACTAGTACAGATTAAGTAAGCAGAGGGATCGAGATGGGAAGGATGTGCAGCAAGTTAGAGTTATTAAGGATAGAGATGGAAGGGTGCTCACAAGTGAGTATATTGTACAGAGGGGATGGAAGGAGTACTTTGAAGAGCTGATGAATGAGGAAAATGAGAGGGAAAAAAGAGTAGAAGGGGTTAACTCTATGGAACAGAAAGTAGATAAGATTAGAAAGGATGAAGTCGGGAAGGCTTCGAAGAGGATGAAAAGTGGAAAGGCAGTTGGTCCTGACCACATCCCGGTGGAGGTCTGGAAGTGTCTAGGAGAAGAAGCAGTGGAATTTTTAACTAGTTTGTTTAACAGGGTTTTAGAGAGTGAGAAGATGCCTGAGGAATAGAGAAGTGTAGTAGTGCCGATCTTTAAGAATAAGGATGACATGAAAAGTTGCAGCAACTATAGGGGGATAAAGTTGATGAGCCATACAATGAAGCTATGGGAAAGAGTAGTGGAAGCTAGGTTAAGGAAGGTAGTGGAAATTTGTGAGCAGCAGTATGGCTTCATGCCCAGAAAGAGCACAACAGATGCAATTTTTGCTCTGAGAATTCTGATGGAGAAGTATAGGGATGGTCACAGTGAGTTGCACTGTGTGTTGCACTGTGTGTAGACTTGGAGAAAGCGTATGACAGGGTGCCAAGAGAAGAGCTGTGGTACTGTGTGAGGAAGTCAGGACTAGCAGAGAAGTATGTCAGAGTGGTGCAGGACATGTATGAGAGGAGCAGGACAGTGTTGAGGTGTGCTGTAGGTCAAACAGAGGAGTTCAAAGTGGAGGAGGGACTGCATCAGGGGTCGGCTCTGAGCCCCTTCCTGTTTGCTTTGGTGATGGACCAGTTGTCATAGGGGGACAAGTTTAGGGAGGCCAGATTAAGATGGTTTTGACATGTTCAGAGGAGGGACAGTGAATATATTGGTAGGAGAATGTTGGACATGGAGCTGCCAGGCAGGAGGGGGTATATGGGAGGTATATGGATGTAATAAATGAGAATATGAAGCTAGTGGGTGCAAGTGTTGAGGATGCAGAAAATAGGGATAGGTGGAGAGAGATGATTCCCTGTGGTGACCCCTTAAGGGAAAAGCAGAAAGAAGATTTATTATTTATTTATTTTTAAAAATCAAAGCAGAAGCTAGTAGATGTTATTAATTAAGGAGTATAAACACTTTGCTGCTGATGTAGAAAAATAACTTTAAAATAACAAGTTTGTGTGATGATGCCTGTAACATTGAACTTGGCGTCAGACCAACAGAGGGAGCCCTCGCCTGAATTCTAACGCACCCATGAAGAACACTTCTGGGGTTTCGCCATCTTAAGCAGCATGTTCGCCACGTCACAATGCGAAGTATTGTTCCCAGAATGTACCAAGCCATGTGTGGATTGTATCGCTACTTGGGAAATTTACTGTGTATGGACTTTGTTTTGTGTTTTCCGGTTTTCAAGTTTCGGTTTGTGAGTTTCAGTTTCATTTTCCTTACCCGTGTTTGAGTTTGCCAGTTTTTGACCCTTTTCTTCTGCTTTTCCGATTCCGTCTTTGTTTAGCATTTTTGGTTAATAAAGATTTGCACATGGATTCTCAAGCTTCTGCCTTTAGGCCAGTCCTTACAGAATACTTTGCCTGAAGTGGATCCAGCAAATCACCAGGTTGTTATAGCACATCAGGGAGCTATCATCCTACGAGTGAAACTACAAGCTACGAGTGAGCCAGCCGGACAACCACCACAAGCCGCCGCCCCTCCCACTGCACACATCGCGGCAACACTGTGCTGTGAGCCTTTTCGGTTGGCGCTTCCCGAGAAGTTTGACGGTGCTGCGGACCGATGTTGCGGTTTTCTCTGGCAGTGTGAGAATTATTTTGTATTCCAGCCCCACGTTTATCAGGAAGAGACCACCAAATGCACCTTCTTCCTCTCTCTGCTGACGGGGAAAGCGTTGGACTGGGCCCCCTATGGTCTGGGATCATGACCCCCAAGTAAGGTCTTCAATCAGTTATTTCGTGGGGCTTCTACGGGAAGTGTTCGAATCCCTCTGCGGGAAGTCTGGATGTGTCCATCCATCTCCTTGAGTTACGCCAAGGGACGGACTTGGCCACGGATTACGCTGTAGACTTCCGGACCCTGGCCGCTCAGAGTGGGTGGAATGATGCAGCACTGCTAGCGGTATTTTGGGAAGGGCTATGTCCGGTGCTTCAGGCGGAGATGGCATGTGGGGAAACACCAATGTCTCCCTTTCCAGCTACATCACTACCACCATCCGGCTGGATTACCTGCTGCGACAACACTGAGCTAACGTCTGTCCTCGCTATGATGTGAATGGTCCTGAGTCAGCACCAAGCTCCAAAGAGGAGGGCCCCGAGCCCATGCAGCTGGGTCGTATATCGCCATTGGAGCCACAATTCCGCAATCGCCTGTGCCTGTGTTTCTATTTGCGGCGGCCGAGGACACAGAGTGCCAGAGTGCCCGGAGCTACCCACAACAACTAAGATGCGGGGAAATTACTGTCACTCCATTTTGACATTACTGGTAAATCTACACTCAAATCACACGTCATTTGTTGTTACAGCACTGATTGACTCGGGAGCAGCCGTCAACCTAATTGATCAACATCTCGTGGAGAAACTCCGCCTTCCCACCACTTTTTTGCTTGCCCCCTCTATGAGTGATGGCCATAGACAATCAACCTATCAGGAAGGGATACCTGACATGCCAAACCACACCTCTTTACCCTTCAAGTTGGGCTGTTCCACACCGAGACGTTATCGCTGTAACGTAATCTCCTCCCCTAAGAACCCCATTATCCTCGGCTTTCCCTGGCTACAGCACCATAACCCCCACGTGTCCTGGAAAGAGGGGGAATTAGTGCGCTGGTTGCCGCACTGCATAAAGAATGGTCTCCAGGACCCCATTTCACGTCTCTGCCTCGCTACGTCGGTGGAGAGCCCAGCGGGTGTAGGAGCTGCGAGCATTCCCAGGGAATACAACGACCTCAAGGAAGTATTCAGTAAGCAGAAGGCCATGCGCCTCCCCCCCACCGGCCCTGGGACTGCGTCATCGATCTCCTGCCCAACACCATGCCACCCAAGGGCAGCATTTACCCTCTCTCATGCCCGGAAGCTAAAACGATGGAGGAGTACATACAGGAAGCCTTAGAGGCAGGCTACATTCGGCCATCGACCTTCCCCGTGGCCACAAGTTTTTAATTCATTGAAAATTAAGGATGGGGGATTATGCCCATGCATTGACTATCGAGGACTGAACACGCTCACTGTCCGATACCCCTATCCACCCCCTTCTGGTACCAGCAGCTCTAGAACAACTCCGCGAGGCTTGCTACTTCACGAAATTGGACTTGTGTAGCGCCTACAACCTGGTGAGAATTCGGGAGGAGGATGAATGGAAAACAGCCTTCCATACAACAAGGGGTCATTACGAGTACTTAGTCATGCCCTTTGGGCTTACCAATGCTCCTGCAGTATTTCAGACATTCATCAATGATGTATACAAGGACTTGCTGGATAAGTGTGTGATTGCCTATATTGATGACATACTGATTTACTCCCTCTCTTACCAGGACCACGCGCAACATGTTTGCACCGTTCTCACTTGCCTACTGCAACACCAACTGTACGTCAAAGCTGAGAAATGCGAGTTCCATCAGGAAACCATCATGTTTTTGGGGTATGTGATTTCCTGGGGGGCGGGGGGGGGGCAGGGTAGGGGTGTAGATGGATGTGAGTAAAATAAAAGTTGTCATGGACTGGCCTGAACTCACTACTATAAAGGAGTTATAGCGCTTCGTGGGGTTTGCAAACTTTTATCTGTGATTTACACAGAATTATAGCATCGTGGCAAGCCCTCTCACCTCCCTTCTGAGAGGGAAGCCCAAAAGACTGTCCTGGACTGAGCAGGCTAGATCTGCCTTCCAGCACCTCAAGCAGAAGTTCGCGACTGCACCAATTCTCTGCCATCCAGGGCCCGGGAGTCCCCGTCGTGGTGGAGGTGGACGCCTCCAGCTGTGGTATAGGGGTGGTCCTATATCAGTGCCATGGGGACCACTGGAAGATGCACCCATGCGCTTATTTCTCCAGGAAATTGACACCGGCAGAGGCGAATTATGATGTTGGGAATCGGGGCAGCACTGGAGGAATGACGACACTGGTTAGAGGGAGCCCAACACCCCTTTGTTGTCCTAACGGACCACTGTAATCTGGAATACTTGTGCAATGCAAAAAGACTGAACCCCTGCCAAGCCCACTGGGCGTTGTTGTTTTTATTTATTTATTTTTTTTTTTCCTGTTTCCAGTTTTCTGTAACCTATTGCCCTGGCACCAAGAACTGGAAAGCAGATGCCCTGTCCCACCATCATGACCCCTTATGCTGTCCCACGCAACCTGAACCCATTCTTCCCTCCTCTATCATCCTAGCCCCCACCCGATGGGACTTAATGGAAGACATCTGAAGAGCCCATGTCAGTGAGTCTCACCCGTCAGCCTGCCCACTGTCCAGTGTGTACATGCCCTCATCACTTCGTCCACGCGTCAGACAGTGGGTTCATGAGGCCCCCAGCTCAGGCCAGCCTGGCATCTGCAGGCCTACTGGAGCCTCTGCTCATACCCCAACAACCCTGGTCTCACATCACAGTCGATTTTGTCAAGGATTTGCCCAGCTCTGGGGGTTATACAACTATCCTTGTGGCTATCGACAGATTCTCCAAGGCCTGCAAACTGGTACTGCTAAAGGGGCTACCCTTTGCTATGGAAACCTCTGTGACATTGTTCCATAAGGTCTTTAGGAATTATGGTCTGCCAGAGGACATTGTATCTGACCGGGGTGCCGAGTTTACATCCTGAGTATGGCGGATCTTATGTAAACACCTGGGGACCAATGTGAGCTTGAGCTCGGGCTACCATCCTCAGTCGAATGGACAGACGGAATGACTAAACCAAGAGCTCGGGAGGTACCTCAGGGTGCACTGCAGTTGAGAACAGCACTGGTGGAGTGAGTTTCTGCCATGGGCCGAGTACGCTCAAAACTCACTCATTCACTTTTCCACTGGACTAACACATTTTCAGTGCACCTTGGAGTCCCAACCACCACTATTCCTGTAGTCTGGGGAACCCACGGATGTTCCCGCCGTAGATGATTGGGCCTGCCGTAGCCAAGAGGTATGGGAGAGAGCGCATGTCCGACTTCAAAGGGCCATTTGTCGCCAAAGACTTCAGGCCAATCATCGCAGACGCCCACACCCCGATTAACAGGTGGGGCAGTGGGTCTGGTTGTCCACACAGAACTTAAAACAGGCTCCCATGCCGTAAGCTCAACCCCTGGTTCATAGGTCTCTTTCGCATCAAATGGCAAATCAACACAGTCACCTACCATCTCCAGCTTTCTGCTACGAACCGCATTGCACTATCAATTCATGTGTCACTACTCAAGCCAGCCTGTGCCCCACTGAACACCGAATCCACTGGGGATGAGCCACCACCACCTCTGGAAATTGATGGGGCCCCTGCCTACAGAGTACGGGCCCTCATAGATTCATGATGCCTCAGAGGGCACTTACAGTATCTGGTGGACTGGGAAGGATATGGCCCTGAAGAACGTTCCTGGGCCAACACCTACGATATCCTGGATCCCTCCCTAATAGAGGAATTCCATCAGTTACACCCAGACCAACCATCTCCGCGCCCCCGGGGTCGGCCTAAAAGGTATAAACACTTTGCTGCTGATGTAGAAAATAACTTAAAATAACAAGTTTGTGTGATGATACCTGTAACATTGAACTTGGCGTCAGGGCAACAGAGGGAGCACTCGTCCAAATTCTAACGCACCCACGAAGAACACTTCCAGGGTTTCACCATCTTAAGCAGCGTGTTCGTGATGCCACAACGCGAAGTAGTGTTCCTAGAACGTACCAAGCCGTGTGTGGATTGTATCGCTACTTGGATTTACTGTGTATGGACTATGTTTTGGGTTTCATTTGCTTTTGAGTTTGTCGGTTTTTTACCCTTTTCTTCTGCTTTTCCGAAACCGTCTTTGTTTAGCGTTATTGGTTGATAAAGATTTGCACATGGATTCTAAAGCTTCTGCCTCGCGCCAGTCCTTACAATACCCAACACTCAACTGTCTCAAACATGTTTTATTCCCTTTATACCACAGCAATGTGCAAATGATTACAATTTATTCATTACACAGCAAGTCATAAATGTTGTCTGTGATAGTGACAGTAAGTGTGGAACTAACAAGTTACTTACGTTATAGCAGCTATAAACGTCATTCCCTCACCAGCCACGTCTGCTATTATTTATTTATTTTTATCAGAAAACAACAACTTTACTGTTATAAAGCTCTGACACTAGAGACTTCTTGTTAAAAAGGGCTAAATAAACATTTCCTATAAAGTTCTTTTAAAATGAAATGCCCTGGAGTTGAAACTTAATCAACTTCTTCTGACCAATCAGAATTGAGAAAAGCACTGTGATCTAAAGTGAAATATTAGCAAATACTTGAACTTCCTAATATTTACAAATGTTTACTAGGTTTGTGAGGTTTTATTAGATAGAAAAGTCTCACAAAAGGAGAACACCAAGCAGAAATAATACATAACGTATTTTAAATACTAGGCTTTTTGTGTTCTTCTTTATGTACATTCTTAGTGGTCTGTACACTCCAGATCCTTTTCTTCACATTTATTCTTTTTAAAAAAAAAAAATTTCATTATGCATGCATGCGTGTGTGTGTGTGCTTTTTGAAGGTGTCAGCTCTTTGATATTTGATGAAAAAAAAATCCCTCAGGATTATTCTTTTAAGGCAAAACATGAAAAAAAAACTTAAATAAACTTTAGAAACAAGTCATTTTTCCCTCTCTCCCTAGCACGAGACATTCTTTATTCTGTTTTCCACCATAGCAACATGGTTGGAGGAGTTTGGGAAGAAAAAAACAAGTCCATTTCTTCTTTTCTGAAACGCAGAATCCGTCACCGTCGCGTGCAGTCTTTGGGGCCTTGCAAAATTCTAATCCATCAAGCATCTCTTTCTCCCGGTATGGCGTTGTGACCTTGGGCTGTAAACACCACCGCTGATGTATTATGGGTGCAGTCTGATGAATAATTATCCTCAAACACTGTGGCCCTTAAACACACCGGACAGGCGGACATGAGCACGGAGATCAGATATGGAGCAGGAGTTTCCAAGTGATATGCATTTTCTAATAAATGAAGCGAGGCTCATAATCACATCGCCTTCTGCTGAAGCCGTGTTGGTGTGATGATAGCATCTAAACAAATTGCATTAGGTGACTGGAGAGTTGGTAACCGGGCCTAAATGAAATGTCTTAGCTGGGATAAATGAAGTGTCGAGTATAAAATAAATTGCAGTGAAGTAAAATGACATCGAGCAACAGTCATGAAATAACAGCACTCATATTTTTTACCTTACTACGATTTCACTACTGAAGTGGTGAAGTGCATATTATAGCCTGTAATGCTAGTTTATAACTAACCTGGGTTTGATTTTCAATGGAAAGTTTTAAAAGGAAAGTTCTATGTATAAAAAAAAAAACCTACAATGGATATTAAGTCTACACACTCCACTTAAAATGGCAGGGTTTTGTTGTGTAAAAAATTAAAGCAAGATGAATCATGTCAGAACTTTTTTTCACCTTCATTGCAATTACAGCATATAAAAATTAAGTGAAAAACAGTCTGAAACATTTGTATGAAAAATCTAAAAAAATCTAATAGAAAAAATAAGCAGATTTGAATAAGCTGGTTGAATAAATGTTCTAAAAAACTAAATCACCCCAAACCATGTGGCAAAATGTGTTATGGTCAAAGGAAACCAAAAGGTATGTTTGTTGTAAAAAACAAACAAAACAAATATAATCAATAGACCACAGTTAAGCATGTTGGTAGTAGCATCATGCTTTAGGGCTGCTTTTCTTCATCAGAGCTGGGGCTTTTATCAAGGTGGAAGGAATCATGAATAGCTACAAATACCAATGGATTTTCCTGCAAAACATTCAGGTGTCTGCTAGTAAGCTGAAGATGAAAAGGAATGAAAAAGACACAACATGCATCCAAATTAGCAAAGGAACGGCTTTACAAAACGATCAGTGTTTTTGAATGATCGAGCCAGAGCCCAGACATGAATCCAACTAAAAACTGCAGGGTGACCTGAAGCATGCATTGTACAGAAGTCAGCCTGTACTATCTGATGAATCAAAATGTTTTTTTGCAAGAAAGATTGGAGGAATATTGCCATTGACTTTTCCCCCCAAAAAGAGTGGTGGAATAAAATCTAAAGGTGATTCAACACAAGTATTAGTTTAGGAGTGTGGACACTTATGGCCAACTAGGTTATATGTAAGACTTCTTAAGACAGATTTACCTTGATTTTATTTTTTTACATCACAAAAACTTGCCATTTTTTAACAGGGGTGTGTAGGGGTGTAGATTTTATATAATTTGAGTCTAGTTTTATATCTGTTGTATTTGTAAACCTGCAGGTTGGTGGTACATCTAGGTCAATGTTGCAGGCTATTTGGTAGTATCTCAAGTGGGACAGTGCATTTTCTTACACAGTTATGGAACAGCCTTCCAATTAGTGGGACTGCCCACTAGGGACTCTGAACCCAACCCGTCTCAATGTTTAAGTCCAGGCTGAAGACACATTTGTTTAGTTGAGCTTTCAATGTATAGTTTTTCTTAGGTAAAAGGGGCAAATCTGGAAGGTTCATAGGCATAGAGTGTTTGGTATACTGGGATGTTTGGATGCTGTCACCCTACCACCCTTTATGTCCTGGGAAGCCTTTATGTCTGTCACCTTCTGGCTCTCCCCTTTAGTTATGCTGTCATAGCTAGCTCTGCCAGGGTCCCACTTTACACATAATCTACATTGTCTTTAAAAATGATCTCAAGCATTTTAAAATTGAATTGAAGGATGGAAATCCAACTAAAAACTGAATTTCTTCACATTACATTACCTGATACATGAGTCTAAGTACTGCTGTGGAACTTGCAATGTAGGTTCCTTTTCTACAGCTGTGCCAACATTCACCTATAGCTGCTCTCTTACTTGATTAACTATTGCTTGATATACATACATATACATATATACACACACACACACACACACACACACACACACACACACACACACACACACACACAGGTGCATCTGTACAGTGGCACAGTGGCCTTCAGCTCATCTGCATTTTTTGGTCTCTTGTTTCTCATTTTCCTCTTGACAATACCCCATAGATTCTCTATTGAGTTCAGGTCTGGTGAGTTTGCTGGCCAGTCAAGCACACCAACACCAAGGTCATTTAACCAACTTTAGGTGCTTTTGGCAGTGTGAGCAGGTGCCAAATCCTGCTGGAAAATGAAATCAGCATCTTCAAAAAGCTGGTCAGCAGAAGGAAGCATGAAGTGCTCCAAAATTTCTTGGTAAATGGGTGCAGTGACTTTGGTTTTCAAAAATGCACACAATGGACCAACACCAGCAGATGACATTGCACCCAAATCATCACAGACTGTGGAAACTTAACACTGGACTTCAAGCAACTTGGGCTATGAGCTTCTCCACCCTTCCTCCAGACTCTAGGACCTTGGTTTCCAAATGAAATACAAAACTTGCTCTCATCTGAAAAGAGGACTTTGGACAACTGGGCAACAGTCCAGTTCTTCTTCTCCTTAGCCCAGGTAAGAGGCCTCTGACATTGTCTGTGGTTCAGGAGTGGCTTAATAAGAGGAATACAACAACTGTAGCCAAATTCCTAGACACGTTTGTGTGTGGTGGCTCTTGATGCCTTGACCCCAGCCTCAGTCCATTCCTTGTGAAGTTCACTCAAATTCTTGAATGGATTTTGCTTGACAATCCTCATAAGGCTGCGGTTCTCTCGGTTGGTTGTGCATCTTTTTCTTCCACACTTTTTCCTTCCACTCAACTTTCTGTTAACATGCTTGGATACAGCACTCTGTGAACAGCCAGCTTCTTTGGCAATGAATGTTTGTGGCTTACCCTACTTGTGAATGGTGTCAATGATTGTCTTCTGGACAACTGTCAGATCAGCAGTCTTCCCCATGATTGTGTAGCCTAGTGACCCAAACTGAGAGACCATTTTGAAGGCTCAGGAAACCTTGCAGGTGTTTTGAGTTGATTAGCTGATTGGCATGTCACCATATTCTAATTTGTTGAGAGAGTGAATTGGTGGGTTTTTGTTAAATGTGTGCCAAAACCATCACAATTAAAAATATAATTTAATACGAGTTTCACAATTTGAGTTGAATTAAATAAATGAACTTTTCCACGACATTCCAATTTATTGAGATGCACCTGTATGTATATGTATATATATGTGGTCTTTTAGTGTCCCCTAATAGCATATTACACCACCAGTACAGAGAGAAAAAGGTAGGGTTTGGGATCGTGCTACCATATTATGGCTCTTATAATTTGCATATCATGCATATCCATAGATTCTTTCAACCTTTATTAGAGTAAAAAGTGTACACATATTCATAAGCCATTGCTAATAGTTTCTTGAATATCAAAGCTATAATGGTTCAAAAAATCATGCCTTCAGGGATGTTTGAATGATTTATTGCACTTATTTTAGCAATTAGGAACTTAACCACAGCACTTGTCCAGCGAGAAACAATTTGACATACAACATCGTGGTTTTCTGAAACCCTATCCACCACAATTAGGAAGTCTTCTAAATTCCTCACAAATGCAATCTTGCCATTATTCTGACTTGATTTTCATGCTAAGAAGCAAAACAGATGACAGGTGTTCAAATAATGCAATCTGTGAAAAGGCAAATGTTGGAGTAATTGAGACGCGGCAAAGCGGCTCACCACCATTGCCTTTCCCTTCCACCACCTCAACCCAAATCAAGACAATTTCCTCTCCCGTAATGGTTTTGATAGAAAAGGGAAATTGAACAATATTCCACATTACAGACACAATGATTGCCATTTTTATCTCACGGGGCCAATTCCGTTTCTATCTAAAGGCATCATTAAGTTTAGCAGAGGGGAAAAAACAACTGTGCAAAAGGATTTGGAAATAAGTTGAAGCCTGTAATCAGCACAATTAAAAAAATATATAAGAAAGAAAGAGAAAGAGCTTTCTAGGAAAGCAGAGGAGGGAAATGTGTTTTGGTCAATATTTTAGTTTTTGTAGAGAATCCTGATAGTATGAGTTTTAAAAATCGATATCATGATTATTTTTAAAGCAAGACTGCACATTTGAATATTTAATTTATTTATTTATTTTTAACAATCTATATAACAGGCTTTGCCAAGCCATTGCTGTATGGTTACAAGTTGGCTTTTTTTTCTCTTTATGTCTTCTTCAGAAAATTTCCATGTATTAATGCCAGCAAGGCTTCAATTAAATGCAAGTCTTTTACAAGATTAGTCAGGTTACTGTTGGCTTTCTGTATGCTGGTGACTTTAGCTGCTGGTGAGCAGGTCAGTGGGAAAAGGGAGAGGGATCTTACAGTACAAATAAAACAAATTTCTGTGAAAGTAAAACACTGTATATAAATAAAGAGGAAGTGTTCTAAACAAATATAAAAACAGATCTGAATACGAGGTGCACTTTTCAGGGTTCCTGATTAATTTTGCCTGGTCCTGATCACTTTACTATGGGTAAAGTGTGTGCTAGTTATGTTTTTGTTTTTTTTTGTCATTGGCAGGATAGTTCAATCTGCTCTGCTCATTGTTCTTGTAGTACAATAGTCATTCTGAACTGATTCACAACTGCTCGACTTTCTGTGATATCCCATTTCAGTTTTAAAAAAACAAACAAAAAAAAAAACCTGTCAATTGAATCCAATATAAACAGCCCTCCATATATTCCACCCAGTGCAACATATTTCAACATATTGTACATTCATTGCACAGTTTTTTTGTTCATTATTGTTAAATGAAAAGTCTTACTGGAAAATTACGCAATTAATTTAATTACTATGCTATTGTGTATCGTGTTAAAGAAACAATAATTCTTTTTTTTTGTGGTTTGTTTCAGCACTGTTTAAATGAAAAAGGTTCACTTTAAATCTGAATAAAGATACAGATATTCTGAGCACTAAGCAGAATATACTGCATGTATATTAAAAATGAACTCATTGTTCTAGATTTTTTCCATTGATACCAAATTCTTTCCCACCGAGGGTTGACTTCTTGCCTCATTTTAAATGTCCATTGCATGAACAACGAGAGCAAGTCAATCCATTTGAAATGCCTTTGTTAGTTACAGCAATATGCTTACTGTGCTTCTCATCCGGTACAAAATGCAGCACGTGCCGCTCCCCGACGTGGCAAATTCCAGAGTGCATGAAAGTAGGACTCTGTTTGAATGTTATTGGATTTGGCAGCTAAGTGGCAAGTGAAAAGTCTTATCGCTCGAGCAGAGCTAAGGTTGGTCGGCATCAATAAAACATGAGCTCAAGGAGCTTCACATTGCTCCTTATTTATGTGGCTTTTTCGCTCTACGATCCTATCTTGCACTGTAGAGAACTCTCTGATCTATGCCTTAAGAGATATCAGATCTGACGTATCTGCTTTGTTGCTTCATTAACACGTCCTGTTGTCATGTGAACCCAGAATGAACAGCGAGCTGCTTTTTGTATTGTATATAGCACCTTGATTAAGTGCCTGGAGAAGATATCAGGGTGTATTTCTGGAAAGATCAATTTACAGTCTGAACAAGAAATGCTGGTGTTTATTGATCAGACATCTGGTGTTAGGGACACCTAATTATCAGGCTGTGGTTGAAATGTGATCTGGGAGATTGAGTGACAGCCTATGAAGTCAACACACACGCACACAAGCACAACATTTACCCACCTCCTTTATGAATGATAATTGAATCCTGAGCGCTTGATGGCTGACCCTATACACTGACACTTCTGCATGTGAAGATGAGAGGAAAGAGAAAGAAAGCATTCTGACATGCAAATGAAGTTCCATTGTGAATGTCATGCATGCTAATCATCTTATATGGGAAAGAGCTGTTCCACTAATGTCTCGACGTGATCTAGTGCATTTTATTTACGTACATTTACTAAAAACCTGATGGTCATCACTTTAACATCTGGTTGGGCAAAAGAGGCCTAATTACTGTAACTCTATGAGCGACAATCCCATCATCCCAGAGCTGTGCAATTTAACTGGAAGTGGGACACCTTTCATTTTTTTGTTGTTGTTTTGTTCCATATCAAATTTGGACTCATGAACTTGCACTTACTGACCCGGAACAGTTTCATTGCACCCACGTCACCTGCACCAACATGGTGTTTGACAGGCAAGCATGCAAAGAGCAGTGAGGAAGACACCACGGCCCACCGCAGGTCTCTTTTGCATCAATAAACGTCATATTAATATTCTCGGGGCATTGCGCATGATGATTATGATGGATCCAAACTGACAACGAAGGTCTGTGGTGTCATTTGTAATTGGCCAGCCCGTGGAGATGTTTTCCCTGTACTATTTAGGTCTCGCGTGACTCCTAATCAGATAACGAACCTGTGCATAATTATCTAGCCCACCTACACTATAGAGGAATTATACCCGAGAATATTGTAGTTTCCAGATATCTTTATTTAGAGCGACTCCTGCAATGTAAGGATCAATCATAACAAATGGGCTGGGTTACTAGAGAAAACCCCCCCCACAACCCCCATGTATTACCCCAGGACTTGCTGTAATATATAATGTTTTAATCAGTGTAGTTGATATGCCTAGCTTTCGTTACTGTATAATGTGATGGAATGTAATTTAGTGAACCGTCACACTGGTAGTTAATCAGAGCATGGTTTGCATGAAAAATTGGTCATGTGGACCAGGAGGTATATTACAGTCTTCCTCTAGGAGGTGGCGTGAGTACGGTTGCACTGGAACTTGAATCTGAAGGCAACTCTGACTCGAGTCTGTACTTTTTCAGGAAGTAAACTAACCTGCATATGTGTTGTAGCTGATTAACCACATTAGTTTCCACAACACACTTGTAGTATCAGTGAAAGAGGAATGTTGTAAGATGTGGGATAGGTGAGATTCCTGATGGTGAATCTTCTTCTTCTTCTTTCGGCTTTTCCCTTCAGGGGTCGCCACAGCGAATCATCTCTCTCCACCTATCCCTATCTTCTGCATCCTCAACACTTGCACCCACTAGCTTCATATCCTCATTTATTCCATCCATATACCTCCTCTTTGGCCTTCCTCTTTGCCTCCTGCCTGGCAGCTCCATGTCCAACATTCTCCTACCAATATACTCACTCTTCCTCCTCTGAACATGTCCAAACCATCTTAATCTGGCCTCCCTAACTTTGTCCCCCAAACGTCTAACATGAGCTGTCCCTCTGATGTACTCGTTCCTAATCCTGTCCAATCTTGTCACTCCCAAAGAGAACCTTAACATCTTCAGCTACCTCTAGCTCTGACTCCTGTCTCTTCCTCAGTGACACTGTCTCTAAACCATACAGCATGGCCGGTCTCACCACTGTCCTGTACACCTTCCCCTTGATTCTCGCTGATATTTTCCTATCACACAGAACTCCTGACACCTTTCTCCACCCATTCCAACCTGCCTGCACTCGCTTCTTTACCTCTTTCCCACAATCTCCATTACTCTGGACTGTTGACCCCAAGTACTTAAACTCCTGCACCTTCTTCACCTCTTCACCTCTTCACCCTGTAACCTTACTGTTCCACTTCCCTCCCTTTCATTCACACACATGTACTCAGAATCAGAAAAGTTTTTATTGCCAGGTACAGCAAAGGGTTCGCGAAGAGCACTTTACAGTACTAGGAATTTGTCTTGGTGTCAGGTGTAAAACATATAAACAGATAAAATTTTAAAATAATAAAATAAACTATAATAAATTAAATAAAGTTGCAATTGTTACGTGTTGCGATTTACAATGTAAAAGTGTAAGTGAAATTGAAGGAGACTGTCCAAACATATATACAGATAATATATGTACACAATTGAGAAGGATAATAAATATGTACATATGTACACAGAAGTTTGAAGTTGAGTGAGAGTGACTGTCCAAATATGTATATCCAGTATGTACAATCGAGAATTAAATAAATATTGTGTACAGAAGTTTGAGTTTGCAAAAGATGTAGTGCAATTTAGAATGTGAAAATGTCATGGTTGTCTGTAAGTTCTTGGGGGGGTCATCTGGGGGTAAGTGGGGCACTGTTCAGCAGGCTGACTGCAGTGAGGAAGAAACTGTTCTTGTGGCATGAGGTCCTGGTCCTGATGGACCGAAGCCTCTTTCCAGAGGGGAGGGACTGAAAGAGTTCATTTCCGGGATGAGAGGGGTCGGTGTGATCTTGGCTGCACGTCTCCGGGACCTGGAGACGTACAGCTCTTGGAGAGATGGGAGACTGCAGCCAATCACCTTCTCAGCTGAGTGGATGACACACTGCAGTTTGGCTTTGTCCCTGGCTGTAGCTGCAGCAAACAAGACTGTGATGGAGGATGTGAGGACAGATTCAATGATGGCAGTGTAGAAGTTAACCAGCATCTTCACAGGGAAGAGAAACTCCTTCAGCTGCCTCAGGAAATACATCCTCTGCTGAGCCTTCTTGGTGAGAGACCTGATGTTCTGCTCCCACTTGAGCTCCTTGGTGATGGTGGTGCCTAGGAAACAGAAGGACTCAGCAGATGTCACCGGAGAGTCACAGAGGATGACAGGGGGGAGGGGGGCTGGGTCCTTCCTGAAGTCCACTATCATCTCCACTGTCTTTAGGGAGTTGAGCCAGGTTGTTCATGCTGCACCATGACACCAGACATTCAATCTCACCCTCTGTAGGCTGACTCGTCCCCATCAGAGATGAGGCCGATGAGGGTGGTGTCGTCAGCAAACTTCAGAAGTTTGACAGACTGGTGACCAGATGTGCAGCCGTTTGTATAAAGGGAGAATAGCAGAGGAGAAAGGACACAGCCTTGGGGGGATCCAGTGCTGATGTGCTGGAGGTCAGAGACATGCGTTCCCAGCCTCACGAACTGCCGTCTGTTTGTCAGGAAGTCCGTGATCCAACTGCACATGGAGTCAGGCACATTCAGCTGGAAGAGCTTGTCTCTGAGCAGAGCTGGGATGATCGTATTGAAAGCAGAACTAAAGTCCACAAACAGTATCCTGGCATAGGATCCTGGGGAATCCAGATGCTGAAGGATGAAGTGGAGGGCCATGTTCACAGCATCATCTACAGATCTGTTGGCTCTGTAGGCGAACTGTAGTGGATCCAGGAGAGGGTCTGTAATGTCCTTGAGGTAGGACAACACGAGGCGCTCAAAAGACTTCATGACCATAGAAGTCAGGGCGACGGGTCTGTAGTCATTAAGTCCTGTTATCTTTGTCTTTTTGGGGACTGGGACAATGGCTGAGGTCTTGAAGCAGGCCGGCACATGGCAGGTCTCCAGTGAGGTATTAAAAATGTCTGTGAACACTGGGGACAGCTGATTGGCACAGTGCTTCAGGATGGAGGGGGAGACGGAGTCCGGGCCTGTAGCTTTGCGGGTGTTCAGACGTTTAAACAGTCTATTCACCTCTTCCTCTTTGATGGTGAGAGGTGTGAGGGGTGGGGGGTGGGGTGTCGCTAAGGTGTGGAGCTGTGTGGGTGATGCAGGTATGAAAGTGTAGGAGGAGGAGCTGCTGCTGATCAATAGCTGATGGGAGGAAGATTGGGGGGGGTCAGGACTGTTCTCAGTCTTACTACGACTGACTTTCATTCCTCTTCTCTCCAGCGCAAACCTCCACCTCTCCAGGTTTTCCTCCACCTGCTCCCTGCTCTCACTACAGATCACAATGTCATCTGCAAACATTATCGTCCAAGGAGACATTCCACCACCAAGTCTCCTTATCTTCTTTCCTCCTTCCAGATAACATACCCAGCACCTTTCTCCCTGTCTCCCTGATTACTTCTGCTGTAGTTTCCCAGTCATCTGGCAGCACTACCTGACCACCCAGAGCCTGCCTCAACTTCTGTCTAAATTCCTCACAACATTCCTCCTTTTTCAGCTTCCACCACTTGGTTTTCTTCTCTATCTCTATCTTTGACGTCTTCGTCTTACAAACCATCAAAGTCATCCTACACACCACCATCCTATGCTGTCTGGCTACACTCTCTCCCACTACCACTTTACAGTCACTAATCTCTTTCAGATTGCCTCTTCTACATAGGATGTAGTCTACCTGTGTTCTCCTACCTCCACTCTTGTAAGTCACTCTATGCTCCTCCCTCTTCTGAAAATAAGTGTTAACCACAGCCATGTCCATCCTCTTAGCAAAGTCCACTACCATCTGTCCTTCAAGGTTCCTTTCCTTAACTCCAAACTTGCCCATCACCTGCTCATCACCTGTGTTCCCCTCACCAACATGTCCATTAAAGTCCGCTCCTATCACCACTCTCTCACCCGTGGGAATACTCTCCATCACCTCGTCTAATTCACTCCAGAATCTCTCTTTCTCCTCTAACTCACAACCTACCTGTGGGGCATAACCACTAACAACATTCAACATCCCCCTCTTCAATCTCTAACTTCAGACTCATCACCCTGTCTGACACCCTCTTCACCTCCGGGCCCATTCCTCACAAACTCCTCCTTCAGGACCACACCTCCCCCTATTTCTCTTACTATCCACACCATAATAAAAAAAGCTTGAATCCTGCTCCTGTACTACGAGCCTTGCTACCCTTCCACCTGTTCTCCTGTACACACAGTATATCCACCTTCCTTCTCTTCATCATATCAGTCAGCTCTCTACCTTTCCCTGTCATAGTACCAACATTCAGAGTTCCTATTCTCAGTCCTACACTTTTATCTTTCCTCTTCTCTCTCTGTCTGTGCACTCTCCTCCCTCCTCTACTTCTTCGACCAACAGTAGCCCAATTTCCACCAGTGCCCTGTAGGTCAATGGTGCCGATGGCGGTCGTTGTTAACCCGGGCCTCGACCGATCCGGTATGAAATTCGTACTGACGATTCGCATGGTTAAATTTGGCAATGTTTTACGCCGGATGCCCTTCCTGACGCAACCCTCTCTATTTATCCGGGCTTGGGACCGGCACAGAAGTCACTGGATTGTGACCCCCATGGCTAGATTAGATTCCTGATGGTGAATAATAGCAGCAAAAACAAATCTAGTGTTTTTGTGATGATTCGGACTGCCCAGCATGCCCAGTGTTAAAACTTTCTCTTTGGTCTTGGTGAGAATTACAGCTTCAATAAAATAACTGCTCAGAGACCCAACTTCTTCCAGAATTCTACAAGCTCATCGAGCATGGAGAATACTATAGGACTATAGTGTTGTCATGTTGGCAAAAGTAGCTTGAACAGACTAATAAAGGCAGGGTGCATATAATTTTGTCTGTATGTATCAGTCACTTCAACAAGACTAAGATTTATAACTAGGCTAATCAATGGTTATTTTATGTCATGTACATATTAATGAAAAAAAAATTAAATGAAAGGATGGGCTCGTTGTCCTCCTGCACACTGAATCAGCATTTATGCAAAATTATGTCTGTAAATGACTAAGTGAGGACTGTTCCTTCACAAGCCTACAGGCTGCAGTAAAGTGTCATCCATTTTCCGCTTGCCATAGCAGAAAATGCACTTGAATAGAAATAGCGCAGTCTTGGCTCACCCGAGACGCAATACATCACTGTAGCGCTTAGACACTTAAGCTTTTCTTTTGGTGACACATTCAAAGAAGCAGCAGACAGATCTTTATCATTGAACTCCAGCCAGCAGTAGTACGTTTGAGCTGGTGCTCTCTGCAAAAGCAGTTAATAGATACATTGACATGTGGCACTCTGGCAAGCTATTTACATACTTTAATTTACTTTTTATTTTTTTTTTTGGATAGGGTTTATGTAAAATTGTGACCATGCATAATAAGACTGAGAGCAGCATGCAAATAATATGTCCTCGAAAATTAGTATGTCAAAAGAAAAAAAAATGGAGATCCTTTGTGAAAATATTCTAGATTAAGGCCACCGTCTGGGTCTCTCCTGCACTTAGAGTTTAACTCACAAATTTAATTGAAGTTTGGTTGTTCTCCAGCATACATGAAGCACATATTCTTCAATTTATGTAAACGTATTCACGGTATAAGAACTTCTACACAATATATAACTTTTCCCTCATTTCTCTCTGGAATAAATACATATTTTGTGGAATAACTAAGGCTGCTTAGCATACCTTAAATACTGTCTATAAATAACACTTATATAACTTGAACAAAATTCAAAACCAACTGTATACAAGGTTGAGATTTATTGTCATTTCATGGATTTCAAGATGAGATCAGGCTGATATAGTCAAAAAAAATAATACAAAAATAAAACAGCCTCGGCAATCATCATACGTTTTAATCCTTTATAAGAAATACAACCTGCTTTTCTGACCCTCCTGAAGTCCATTAAGTGGCAGTGAGTACCTTACAGGAGGGATCAGCAGTACTTACAGGGCTCAAACTCTCAAGCTGCTTGACTTACACACAAATCTGCACACTTGATGGCCTGATCGATTCACTCTGTCGGCTTTACGGAGACTCCAGAGTCAAACTCATGGTGGATGTAGAACTGATAGAGCTACTGAGATAGTGACAGCTCTAGTGATATACAGTAAGTCCTTGGTTCTTTTGATTATTTTTTCATTCTAATGAAGGCATTAATATGAAAGTCCACCAGCCTGCTGCCAGACCTTGATAGATAACAAATTCATTAGGGTGACTAGTGAACATTTCATCTGTGTGTTTCTTCTAATAAACCTGTCTACATATGAAAGAATATATTAGGAAGATTGGGAGAAGGAAAGAGGAATTATGGAATGGTTAATAGCCGTACCAGGACGTGATAAAAAGGTGGGTTGCAAACACTGCATTTCAGAAACCTGTGCATGCCACAGTAACAGTTTCCCATGAAGGAAAAGGAAATAGTTTTGTTTTCAACCTTCTTTGAGCTTTTGTGTTTGTGAGATGAGGTTGGGCTGGGAATTTTGTTCAGATCTGGCAATATTGGTCACAGGATGATGGTTATGATGATGATGATGATGATAATGATGATGATTATGATGATAACAGAGTCAGTTTATGTAATTTATTAAGGCAAATTCAAGTAATTTTTCCATGGTTCATATCTTGGACAAGGAAAAGGCAGACAGGGTTAAAGGAGGAATATTCACAATCAATAATTACAATAAGAGGACCACACTTACAGAAACACAGAATACTGAAACTAAGGCTTGGAATTACTTTGGCAAATGTACAATGAGACTTTGCAATGAGAAATATTCAAGAGGGCATTAATGGACAGGCTAAGAAAAATCAAACACAAAACAGGTGAAGACATTTGGATAATCAACCAATGACAGAACAGGATTGGAGGCAGACCTAGAACAGAAAGAAAAGTGAACTTAACAAAGCATGTGGTGTGAACTTTAAACATGGAAAAGCACCACAAGCTGAAAATGATTGTGTTGAAATGGTCTTGATTTAATTTGTAAGTTAAAATAAAATGGGAAATCCACCACCCTAGCTAGATTATGAATTTTACAAGCAACTCCAAACAATTTATCCAGTATACTTTTAACCAGTTCTTTTAAACCAACTCATAACTTTCCCAGTGTTATGTATTGCTGTAACTCTGAATATGACTAAAATGTCTTTCCTGTCCTTTCTCATTACATAGCATGCCCCTTATTTTCTTTGCACATTTTGCATATTTTATCTCTATTTGAAGGCTGATTGAATGAAGAAATTCACCACCTGGAAGGGTTTATAGGTTAATAAATATAAAGCCGTCTAATGAGAGTAGGTTGGCAGATAAAATACATCAGAAATGGCGGTTCCTGGTTTATTATTTATTTCTGTGACTTTGTTAAATAAATAAATAATAATAATAATAAAAAAAGATCGTTAATAAAAAAGAAAAAAAGTCTTTATTGTCTTAGACATCTGATAGTGAAAATGACTGGTTCAAATAGAAAATAATTGCAATAATATAAGAAGAACTGCCAGGATGTACATGACCCTTGGCCATGTTCAAGGCCACTGATTGGGAAAACTTAATTTGAAAAAAAAAAAAAAGACTCAGCAGGAAGACAAGTGACCCAATTATCACATAATGGACCCTGGATGGTCTTTGAGGTGACATATGGAGTCATTCTCAAGTTGGATTAATTTTTCAGCATTATCACCAGTCATCCATTTCTGCATGAGCACAGATTCATTCAGAGGATTTCTTTATAATCGCATAATGGGAATTCATTTTGGTAATCACCCAGCTTAGCACCGCAGGACACTGTGTGCACCTGCATGACCTCCGAGCTGGCAGCCATTTTGTTTGTTTCCTCATTCAGGTGGATATTGATGTAGGTCGGTGTAGGTCACATGTGAACATGAAGTGCAGGCAATCAGTGGTTCAGCTCTACATTACTGTATTACACATCAACTCTATTATTGCTCTATGGTATCCCTGCATCCCTGGTTTTACAGAATTACTGCTAGACCTCAGAACCTGTATCAACCTAAGGACCTGTATCAACCTCAGGATCATTACAGCAACTCTGCTTTGGGTTGGATCACATTGCTGTCGTTGATCATTTTCCTATAACTGCACAACTTGCAGTGCTTTATTCCTTATGAAAAGCATTCAGTGACTTTGGTGGAAGAGCCTTCACAAACTTCCACATAGACACTGAAGTCTGGAAAAGAATGCCATGAAAATATGGACAATTTTAAACATTCACCCAGCTATCCACCCATCCATCTGTCCATCCTTCCATCCATCAATCGACATGTTTGATCATCTGTCCCTCTGTCCGTCCATCCGTCCCTCCATGCATCTGTCCAACCATCCATCCATCCAGCCATCCAGCCAGCCAAAAATCTCACAACTAGTTGATAATCTGTTTGAGCTCCACCAAATCTTTCTTCTTATTCCTGTGCTCTTTTTGTCCTTCACACAGTCATGTGTGCTTGGTTACAGATGGAGCTCGTGGCTTGAGGATATTTACAGTGTCGTCCTGAATGAGGGTGTTCAGTGTAGAACTGCAGGAGGTCAAACAATGGCCATGCGAGAGGCATTAAAATGATCAGCGTGAGCAACACGCAGTACCCTATTCAGACAGAGAACCTCGTCACAGTCGAATACTGTTCGCCTTAGACTTTAAACAACACTTTAAACAACACTTTTTTTTATTCTTTATATTCCTAAAAAGATTCACATTTTTACCATACTTTACAATGTTTTACTATATATATATTATACTGTTCAGCTTAAATATTTATTTCCCATTTTTTGCTTCAATATGAGAAACTGCCTGGACAAAGCGTGCTCTCTTTCTTTCTTTCTTTCTTTCTTTCTTTCTTTCTTTCTTTCTTTCTTTCTTTCTTTCTTTCTTTCTTTCTTTCTTTCTTTCACTCTCGCTCTATCTATCTATCTATCTATCTATCTATCTATCTATCTATCTATCTATCTATCTATCTATCTATCTATCTATCTATCTATCTATCTATCTCTCTCTCTCTCTCTGTCTCTCTCTCATTTAAAAATAAGTTGTTGCAGTCTTCCCAAGCGTTTATTGATTTTTAAAATAGTTTTTATTGAAGTACATTGTCCTAAACATATTATAAGTGTTTGAACTTCAATCACTTTATAGTTCCATGATAAACATTTAAACTTTTTTTTCTATTTTAATATCAAAATATTAATGCAGATATTCTCAAACATCGTGCAGAGCACTTTAAAAATAAAATGCATTTTGCAGATGCCCTCAAGACTTGATCCAGCTATTCAAATATTCATTCATACTCATTGTTTAAATATACACAGCAAAAATGTTAGCTTTTTCTCCGAGCTATAGAGCTTTTTATTAATGAAATTTCTATGAACAGAACAAATTAGATTCAAGATTAATGAAACTTGTTTTTAATTTTTTTAAGAGTTAGATTAAGCCCATTTAATGCTAATTATTTAATCATACAGACTAAATATATTTATTTTCTATAAATTATATGTATATAATTATGTAAATATTTCTAAATACTTTTTGGCATATTTATCATCTATAGAGTTGTTCATTTATTTATATCATTTTTAATGCTTTATGTCTACATACTTAATTTCATGCCTTCTGTAACGTGTCGTTAAGTTTGTGTATGGCACACTGATTGTAAATGAAAAATGCAATAGAAATGCTTATTATTATTCCACTCATGCGGACCCTTTTCAAAGTCCATTGGCTGCGTTGGTTTGGGATTCTGATGTTCTGTTGCTCCAGTGTTTACAGTGTGATATGTAAAAAAAGGGGGGCAGGGGGGGGTAAAGGCTCTAGGTCTGCATTACAAGCAAGACGCCATGGAAAAGAAATGAAACCAAATGATCAGTGTGTGTTCCACTTGATGATCATTTGTTAAACACATATGTCTATGATGATCGTTGTGGCAGTGATGTTATAGGTGTGTTAGCTGAAGTGAAAGAAGACTTTAGATAGATACAGTAGATGATTTGTTTATTTATTTATTTATTTTTTTCTGTGATTGGTCAGAGAGTGTTGATTGATTCATTTTCTAGAACAGCACTGGCTGAAATTCTAATGATTGTGGTTCCATGAAAATGGATGTTTTTTTTTTTAAGGAATTGCAAATTGCATATCCTGTTTATGAACGCATAAACTGTGAACTAATTTAAATGAAAATGCATGCTCAACATCTGCTAAATTTTATATGGAAAAGCAAAGTCGATAAATTGATTTAAAAACACAAAATGAAACACAACTGATATGTGTTTATGTTTCTTTAATTTCTAGAAGTCAAGAATCCACAACTGATATGTGTTTATGTTTCTTTAATTTCTAGAAGTCAAGAATCTAGCCATGGGGGTCACAGTCCAGTGACTTCTGTGCCGGTCCCAAGCCCGGATAAATAGAGAGGGTTGCGTCAGGAAGGGCATCCGGCGTAAAACATTGCCAAATTTAACCATGCGAATCGTCAGTACGAATTTCATACCGGATCAGTCGAGGCCCGGGTTAACAACGACCGCCATCGGCGCTGTTGACCTACAGGGCACTGGTGGAAATTGTGCTACTGTTGGTCGAAGAAGTAGAGGAGGGAGGAGAGTGCACAGACAGAGAGAGAAGAGGAAAGGTAAGAGTGTAGGACTGAGAATAGGAACTCTGAATGTTGGTACTATGACGGGGAAAGGTAGAGAGCTGGCTGATGTGATGGAGAGAAGGAAGGTGGATATACTGTGTGTACAGGAGACCAGGTGGAAGGGTAGCAAGGCTCGTAGTATAGGAGCAGGATTCAAGCTGTTTTATTATGGTGTGGATAGTAAGAGAAAAGGGGTAGGTGTGGTCCTGAAGGAGGAGTTTGTGAGGAATGTCCTGGAGGTGAAGAGAGTATCAGACAAGGTGATGAGTCTGAAGTTAGAGATTGAAGGGGTGATGTTGAATGTTGTTAGTGGTTATGCCCCACAGGTAGGTTGTGAGTTAGAGGAGAAAGAGAGATTCTGGAGTGAATTAGACGAGGTGATGGAGAGTATTCCCACGGGTGAGAGAGTGGTGATAGGAGCGGACTTTAATGGACATGTTGGCGAGGGGAACACAGGTGATGAGGAGGTGATGGGCAAGTTTGGAGTTAAGGAAAGGAACCTTGAAGGACAGATGGTAGTGGACTTTGCTAAGAGGATGGACATGGCTGTGGTTAACACTTATTTTCAGAAGAGGGAGGAGCATAGAGTGACTTACAAGAGTGGAGGTAGGAGAACACAGGTAGACTACATCCTATGTAGAAGAGGCAATCTGAAAGAGATTAGTGACTGTAAAGTGGTAGTGGGAAAGAGTGTAGCCAGACAGCATAGGATGGTGGTGTGTAGGATGACTTTGATGGTCTGTAAAAAGAAGAGGTCAAAGATAGAGATGGAGAAGAAAACCAAGTGGTGGAAGCTGAAAAAGGAGGAATGTTGTGAGGAATTTAGACAGAAGTTGAGGCAAGCTCTGGGTGGTCAGGTAGTGCTGCCAGATGACTGGGACACTACAGCAGAAATAATCAGAGAAACAGGGAGAAAGGTGCTGGGTGTGTCATCTGGAAGGAGGAAAGAATATAAGGAGACTTGGTGGTGGAATGAGGAAGTTCAGGATAGTATCCAGAGGAAGAGGTTAGCCAAGAAGAAGTGGGACATGGACAGGACTGAAGAGAATAGACAGGAATTACAAGGAGTTACAGCACAGAGTGAAGAGGGAGGTGTCTAAGGCCAAGCAGAAGGCATATGACGAGTTGTACACTAGGTTAGACACTAGAGAAGGAGAGAAGGACTTGTACAGGTTAGCTAGGCAGAGGGATCGAGATGGGAAGGATATGCAGCAAGTTAGAGTTATTAAGGATAGAGATGGAAGGGTGCTCACAAGGAGAGTGTACAGAGGAGATGGAAGGAGTACTTTGAGGAGCTGATGAATGAGAAAAATAAGAGGGAAAAAATAGTAGAAGAGGTGAACTCTGTGGAACAGAAAGTAGATAAGATTAGAAAGGATGAAGTCAGGAAGGCTTTGAAGAGGATGAAAAGTGGAAAGGCAGTTGGTCCTGACGACATCCCGGTGGAGGTCTGGAAGTGTCTAGGAGAGGCAGCAGTGGAATTTTTAACTAGTTTGTTCAACAGGGTTTTAGAGAGTGAGAGGATGCCTGAGGAATGGAGAAGAAGTGTGTTAGTGCCGATCTTTAAGAATAAGGGTGACGTGCAGAGTTGCAGCAACTATAGGGGGATAAAGTTGATGAGCCATACAATGGCTATGGGAAAGAGTAGTGGAAGCTAGGTTAAGGAAGGTAGTGGAAATTTGTGAGCAGCAGTATGGCTTCATGCCCAGAAAGAGCACAACAGATGCAATTTTTGCTCTGAGAATTTTGATGGAGAAGTATAGGGATGGTCAGAGGGAGTTGCACTGTGTGTTTGTAGACTTGGAGAAAGCGTATGACAGGGTGCCAAGAGAACAGCTGTGGTACTGTATGAGGAAGTCTGGAGTAGCAGAGAAGTATGTCAGAGTGGTGCAGGACATGTATGAGAGGAGCAGGACAGTGGTGAGGTGTGCTGTAGGTCAGACAGAGGAGTTCAAAGTGGAGGTGGGACTGCATCAGGGATCGGCTCTGAGCCCCTTCCTGTTTGCTATAGTGATGGACCAGTTGTCAGAGGAGGTCATACAGGAGTCTCCTTGGACAATGATGTTTGCAGATGACATTGTGATCTGTAGTGAGAGCAGGGAGCAGGTGGAGGAAAGCCTGGAGAGGTTTGCGCTGGAGAGAAGAGGAATGAAAGTCAGTCATAGTACGTCTGAGTACATGTGTGTGAATGAAAGGGAGGGAAGTGGAACAATAAGGTTACAGGGTGAAGAGGTGAAGAAGGTACAGGAGTTTAAGTACTTGGGGTCAACAGTCCAGAGTAATGGAGAGTGTGGGAAAGAGGCAAAGAAGCGAGTGCAGGCAGGTTGGAATGGGTGGAGAAAGGTGTCGGGAGTTCTGTGTGATAGGAAAATATCAGCGAGAATCAAGGGCAAGGTGTACAGGACAGTGGTGAGACCGGCCATGCTGTATGGTTTAGAGACAGTGTCACTGAGGAAGAGACAGGAGTCAGAGCTAGAGGTAGCTGAGCTGAAGATGTTGAGGTTCTCTTTGGGAGTGACAAGATTGGACAGGATTAGGAACGAGTACATCAGAGGGACAGCTCATGTTGGACGTTTGGGGGACAAAGTTAGGGAGGCTAGATTAAGATGGTTTGGACATGTTCAGAGGATGGAGAGTGAGTATATTGGTAGCAGAATGTTGGACATGGAGCTGCCAGGCAGGAGGCAAAGAGGAAGGCCAAAGAGGAGGTATATGGATGGAATAAATGAGGATATGAAGCTAGTGGGTGCAAGTGTTGAGGATGCAGAAGGTAGGGATAGGTGGAGAGAGATGATTCGCTGTGGCGACCCCTGAAGGGAAAAGCCAAAAGAAGAAGAAGAATTTCTAGAAGTCGAGTTTTGCTATATATTTTTTGGACTTAATTAAGAGAAGGTAGACCTCCATATTCTTGCTCTGACCAAACTGATGTCGTAATTATGACTTCCTAACTCATAAATACAGACTTCCCAGGAGGACACAGTAAGACTTCCCCAAGTTGATAAGTTTAATGGTTGTTTCCTGTGTGTTTTTTTAACTGATTGTGGACAGAGAATTCTATGTTTAACAAGCTTTAGCTTACACAATTCTAAATCATTCTTGACATAAACCTATGTAAATGCTTGTAGTCACAGACTTCAGTATATGACTTCAGTTCAACTTATAATACCAGACTGTAGTTCAGTTTCTAAGAACACTGTAGACCTTAAAGTTATGTTAAATGATTTTGCATAGCATGTGTTTTTGTAGCTAAGCTCTAAGAAACAAATATTTGACTATCATTTGCTATTACAACCTTACCATCTGGAACATAAACAGATATTCTGTGTAACGGGTGTCAAGGATGAACCCACGCCGCCCAGATCGAGAGCTCGTTTCATCATCCACCTTCATCACTGCCAATTAGTCTCAGTGTACGGAGGAGGAAATCAGAATAAAACCTCGAGCCGGATTAAAAGCCTTTAAACGTATGACAGGCCTGTTAATAATGAAAACACTGCTGTTAATCAGCACACGGTCGCTGTCTTCTAAGCAAAAATAAACCTTCAGCGGTATATCACTCGTGTCTTACTGCCAAGTCAAGGTCGTAATAAAGCGTGTGCTTAATTGCCGATACACTTGATTATGTTCCAGATATGGAGTAAGCAAACAGGCAGGTTCTCTTTGCATTTTAAGAGGCTTGTCTTGGTGTACAGGCAGAATATGGATTAGAGTAGAATGCCACATGATCACTGTGTAGATTATCAGATTTTTTTTTTTTTTTTTTTTTTTTTTTTTTTTTTTAAAGCTTTAGGATAAACCTCAAGCCTTCGGAAAGCTTTGCTGTTTTCGCCTTGTGCCAAAATTACCATTTTTAACTATATATAAGAAAATATTTTGCTTGGCTTAATTTCTCTAACAAAAGACAATTAGATTTTAAACAACTCAATTGTACAGAGATTATCTTCTGATCGTTGTAATCTGAGAGACAGAAGTGTAAAATGGTTAAGTTGATGATTAACTTTAAAGGGTTAACACTTTTGCCTCGAACCCCCGGGTTCTGGGTTCGATTCCCGCCTCTGCCCTGTGTGTGGAGTTTTCATGTTAACCGTGTGTTTCAGGGTTTTCCTCCAGGTTCTCCAGTTTCCTCCCCCAGTCCAAAGACATGCATGGTAAGCTGATAGCATCTCTAAATCGTGTGATTGTGCTGCAGACATTTTTCTGTATCCATATTTCCATCATTACAGAGTCTGCATTAGCATTCCTATTCACTGGTATGACACTGTCCATTAGTTTGTATATGAAAGCAGCAGGAGGAGTGAGAGCACTTTCATGAAAAAATAATAGAGGTGATCTCGGGTTCAGCTCAGATGGATCAGAGTGGAGAAAAACAGCACAGAAACGTCTGAGATAATCTTGTGAACACTTGTGTTGGTGTAACAGTTTGTTTGGGATTATATGTCTGTATATTCAGTCTGGATTCATAAAACTCACCTCTAATAGGTTTGTTCATTCATTTTCAACTCCATTTATTGTATACCTAACCTGCCACATAATCATAATAATGAATTTATTTTTTAAAAAGTTATTTTACCAAAGAAAAATGTATAATCAATGATGTGCTAAGGTTCTGAGACATTAATTTAGAATTTTTGTCTCCAATGTCAGTGCTTTGTAATAGTTGGAGGTAATGTTGTAATTTTAAAACGAGTTTTTTTTTCTTTCTCCTTCATCTCATTAACTTCAAGACAAATGACTGGTTCCTAAAACGTAAGTAATACCAGGAGCTACTTGAGGGCATCACGTCACTCCCATATGAGATTATTTCTAATAACAGCACGGCTTGTCGTGTTTTATTTCTCATATAACAAATAACTCTGTTTTGTCTATTTCATGTGAATCAGACACAGGATGCATCATTACACATGGAACACCATTAAGTGAACGAATAAAAATATCCAATACAACTATTTAAAATACCAGCCACTGCAGATTCATTAGCTGAAAGAGGCATTGGTTGAATGTTTTTTCAGCCAGACGCAAAATATTTGGACGTGAGGGATGTCAATATGTTCGTGTTGGGATGGAGAGAAGCTTCTCACAGCAGTTCTTCGAACATGCCAAGATTTTTTTCAAATGGTCACAAAAACAGCAGGAATACACTGAATCTGCTAGTCACAGGTGCCAATTCTATTATCCTGTGCATTATTATACTGTTTGCATGATGATCATTAAAATAGAACATGAACATAAACCCTTTAGATTTATGGACCCAACTCAGCTCATGAAAAAAAGATTTTTTTAGGGAACAATTAAACAGAGATGTTCTGTTGTGTCTAATTTAGTTGTTGTTGTATCTCGGAATGAGTTTCTCCTTTCCACATGAGCACCAGCAGCTTGGGAGGAAAAGTAATATTTCCACTGTGCGCTGAAGCCTGCGCTGCAAATGAACGGCTATTCTGCATTAACGTGCGCTTCGGTGCGCTCGCCTAGACGCTCAATTAGCTCAAGTAGCCATGAGGGAGTGAAGGACCTTCCTGCCTTCTGACTACATGGTTAAATCTGGTCACAAGCACCCATGGCATATGGTACTGCTGGCATCACATCCTGAATCTGTTGAATCTCTCAGTCGGAATGCCACCAATCTGAAATGTTGCCTCATAAAAAAACAGAAAGAATTTACCATTCTACCTCATTTAACCAAGCAGATTCAATTTATCACATGATTAGCATCAGCTTTGTGAACGGAATTGGATGTGAAAACTCCAGGACCTGAGACTTTAGACCTGTCTGATTATATCATTTGGTTGATTGACTGCGTTATGACTCCTGACGACTAGAATCTGATCTCCACTCAGGTTTAGCTTTGCTCTCAAAATTCATCATGCAGTTGTTTACATTTACATTTGGCAGATGCTTTTTTTTCTTTTTTTTATTCAAGCAGATTTACAAAGTGAGGCTGGAATATAATCCCAAATTTACCTTTTAATTTAGAAATTCAAACACGTCCTTATTTACACAGGGATAGTTTTCTGTGTTTAGACCTAAGTTACGCACATGCTTAAGTGAGTCCGCCTTTCAAAAGACCTGCATCTACAGGAAGTTATCATATGTTACCTGGTGCTTAAACACAGTGTTCTCAAAGCATCTAGACGACCACCTTTAAACACAAGCAATTACCAGAAAAAGAGTTAGGACTAGAAAATGTGGACCAAACAAGAAAAGAGTACAAACAAGAGAAAAGCAAATGCCAAAAAAAGAGAAACAGAAAATGTGCATGAAAAAGGTAAGATTATTTTTTAACACAAAACAAAAGCAAAAAATATATGGACCAAACTAGGAAGCAGTATTTTTTTAACAAACAATATCAATTGGTCTTTTAATAAATATTTATTTATTTATTAATAGTCTTCTTTTCCAATCCTTTATTCATTTCCTTTATCTGGTATTGATGGTAGCACATGTAATATAGTATGATGTGCTCGTCTTTTTGTACTTTGTCTTCTTTCTCCCAAGGCTTGACAGGTACAGTTTTGTTAATAGTCCTAATATTCTCTTCAAGTTACAAAATGGACAGACTCTAGGACTTGGACACTTTATTGAGATCTGCTAATTGTGACAAAAAATCCCATTACTTTTCCTGTCTAAAAGCTAATGTGGCATTAAAATGACAGTTATTATAAACATCCGTACGTTACTGTCCACTGAGACATCCAAAAAATTCACAAAGTGCACAGGCTACTTACAAATGGATTCAACACTTTTTCCTCCTGAATAATCTTATTTTGGAAATTGTTTCTATTTTACTTAGGCCTGTACTCAGCATCTTGGCTCAGAGGGGAAATGAGTCATACATTTTATATGTTGCAGGTCGAGTATAATATTGTAATGCTGCAAGCTTAATGTTAATGTAATAGGATTTTTTATTCTGACAGTCTGATTATTATTTATACCCTTTTTTTGGTGTGGGGGGTTCTATTTAAATAACTAATAGAATTGAATAATTAATGGACAAAGCATTTAAAATGTAAGGCCATTGGAAGCATTTGATAGGCTGGCTGGTTGGAAACGGTACAAAATGTTATCTATATCAAGAGCTGGGAACCAGCAGGGTATAGTTTTTGATTACAAATCTTCAGATGGTCAGTTTTGGTGAGTCTGTGCCTGTTGTAGCCTCAATGATTCCAAAGTTGTGGTGTTCAGGGCTTTGAGATGTGTTTCTACTCACCATGGATGTAAAGAGTAGTTATTTGAGTTACTGTAGTCAGCTTGAAGCTGTCTAGCTGTTCATCACTTACCTCTTCAAGTATATGAGATCAAAACTGAAATAATTTTGACGCTCTTGATGTTGAACGTTTGATAAGATGGTTGCAAGTTCAAATCCCAGCACTGCCAAGCTGCCAACGTTGGACCCATGAGCAAACCCCTCTAATGCTTAAAATAAATTTTAGATGCCTTTAATAAGACATACACCCATTTTCTGTACCACGTATCCTACAGTGTTGCTAGTGTCTACCTGGAGATGCTAATCAGCCTACAATGCATGTCTGCTTTAGGGGTTTCTTTCAGGTACACCAGTTTCCTACCCCAGTCCACTGGGAGAACATGTAAATTTCTGTGTAGGCACAAATCAAACCCCCAACCTTGCGATAGTCAGCACATAAGGGTAATAGCATTTTTAACAGGAATATTTCAATTATTACCTTAAATCACAGAGGCAGCAAGCATAATTTCAAAACTGTCACCACAACCTGCTACTCATTGTGGTCACATCGTATCTGCCAGCAGCCGCTTAGCTGAAGTAAGTAGTGTTTTTCCACTGAATGTCCGCAAAATTGGAATAAAAAGAAAACAGTAATCAGCAAAAATGCTTCAGCTTATATAAAACATTTGTCAGAGTGAGCTCCTGCAGGTGGGTCATGGTGCTTATTGGTAGGAACAAGAAGCAGTTCCAGTTTAATTTTAACAAGAAATGCTTGGAAAGCAACAGGGACAGGGTTTTCAGTGTGTGTCCTGATGGAGTAAGATAGGGCCATTTATGGCAACATTTAGAACCCAGGAAGTGCTGTGTTATGGAAAAATGAATCAGTGAACAGAATCTTCAGATGCAGTACACTTGTAAGACCAGCTAACATACCAGTATCAGTATGTCTGCTGTACTCATAAAATATGTGGTCAGTTGTGGATAAGCGGTGGTTAGAGACAAACTCAGCAACATAGAAATACTGTTAGAGTAGAACTTTTCCCCAAGTGGGACAATAATCCAGTGAACCATCTATCTTCATTTTAATGATTCATAATTAATGAAACTGAACCACTTGGGAGTGAACCTTTGAGTCAAAGAGAGAGACAAGTTATAGAACTCTACTAGGTTAATGATTGAAACTTTTTAGAATAGTGTTTCTCATCTAAAATCTTTGGTTTCTGAAGGGTTTTACGGAACCCTAAAGGGTTTCCTTTCTTTTTTTTGGCTTTCTAAAGGGTTTCTTCCTGGAACTTTCTTGGATATGGAAAACCCTCTGTCCTGGAGAGGCATGGGAGATTCTAGATTCAACTTTTTTCTAATGTTTCTAATCTAAAAAGTGTGACAACTTGTGAACCCTTAAGGTTCCTTGTTTCCTGACCTGTTTCGTCTTTAGGAACTCTCTCTGATATGGAATCTATAGAGACAAAAATATATAGAGACAAATTAAATGACTTGTTTAGCTTCTTGATCTAAACATTTTCTAATCATCTTTTCGCAGAAATCTTAGGAAAAAAAAACAATTCCTGAAGGGTTTTTTGTTTCCTAAAGATTTTTCTTCATGGAACCCTCTTTGATAGGGGAACATTCACAGAAAGACGAGATACAGAAATGTTCCAAGTTCAAGTGTATCTTAAAAAAATTGATTCCTGAATACTTCTTCTGAGCTCTGAACTCCCTAACAGATTTCTTCTAGGACCGTCCTCTGCAGTAAAAGATCTTTTAAAAGAAATAAAAGAAAGTAAAAGAAAATTTCCCTTAGGACCTACAGTAAAGGTTTCTAATCTAATCTAAAAAAAACAAAGGTTTGAAGGGTTAAGAGATGTAGGAAAACTTTTTGTTGCACAGAGACTAGGTTCTAGACCAGGGGTGTCTAATCTTATCTGTAAGGGACCTGTTTAATCAGTTAATCTTTCAGTAGACTCGGGTGTGGATGCACCCACAGCGACCGTTTCTCATTGTGTTTCTAATCTAAAAATATGAAAGAACATCAACTTTTTTTCCCCTGATCCTTGCATTCTTAAATACAGTAGGTCATGAAAGATTTATCTACTCAAGTTCTGTTTCCTAAAGACATCTTCATGGAACCCTCTCTAACAGGGAAATGTTACAGTCTGTTATAGAGACGAGATTAGAAAAACCTTCTAGGTTCTTAACATTTTTCTTATAGTCTTTTTAAGAGAAAAAAAAATGTTTGTAATGTCTTGTGAACTTTAAGAATTATTTGCTTCCTAGAGACACTTTCTTGAGAGAGTTGAGCTAAAAAAAATTCTAATGCAAAATTTTGTGAACTTTTGGACCTTCCATTTAAAAAAAAAGGTTCCTGAAGGGTTCTTCAATTATGTTACTTCCTTTTTTGGCATTGTCAGTATCAGGAAAAGCCTGTCATAAACAGACAAGCTAAAGAACGTCTCTCTGTTCTCGACTGAACCTTTTTCTAGTACTTGAGATCTGGGGGGTATGTTAGTGTGTATAGAACTTTTTCTTCTCTTATGTGGATGGTTATATGGTGTAGTTTTGTGTAGTATATGGTATGTGAAAGAAGGAGTCACTATGGATTTTCTCCAGAAATGACACAAAAAGCAAAGTATGTTGAGTTAATGTCTGATAAATTGACACTTAATCAGTTGTGAGATTGAACTGACACCCCCACTCCCCACATCATGACTTCTAGCGTCATCTCAGAAACATTCATTTTCTTTAATTTTCACACTCTTTCCCAAACCTTAGTCATAGTTACAGTGTTTCAACATATAGGAAGTCTCAGTTCTTCATAAGTCCACACTCTTTCCCCTCAATGCAGACAGTTTACATTAGCATTTGATGGCATTTAGGTGCAAATCACAATTTATTTTCATCCAGGAAATGTACAGAAAGCAACGGGGAACCTTACGAGCGCTTGCTGAGAGCTTTCAGTCTAATGGAGATTAAGAGCTACCAAAACAAACAAGGCCTGCCGTCCACACAGCACAAAACACTCACAACCCTAGAACCCGAACAATCACGCGAGAGCACATCAAACGCCAAGCTTTCGTTTTTGATCTTCAAAGACGAGCCATCTTTAAAAAAAAAAAAAGATTAGAAAGCAGTTGACTTACTGGAGTGAGGATCACTCAGTGCTGAGTTCATTATTCGTGTGTGTGTGTGTGTGTGTGTGTGTGTACACGCACAAATTCTATTACATACGCTACACAGATAGCTTTACATTCTCAACACTGCGTCCAACATTTTACCAATAGATTTCACCAACGTTATACAGTGAGGTCCAAAGAAAAACCTTGGATTTTTTTCTTTCATTAAAAACTGGAATCAACATTAGCAAATGTTACCCTTTAAAAAAAATCTAATTTAGAAAGTAGACGTACAATATGTTGCACTTTCACTGATGAAGAATCTGACCCATTACTAGCTCATTGTCAAAAATTCAGAAAATTTGTCTCTATTCAGACAATCTGATGGATTCGCGTTAGGGCTTTTCACACTGTGTTACCCTGGGTTATTGTTGTTCTAAACCCTGCTTTTAGCTCAGGCTCGAGGACTGTTTGTTTCACACCTGAATTCAGACACAGGATTAACATTGCATTTTTCCCGAGGTTATGAAACTCTGCTCTGATGCAGCGCTGTGTTAACCCCACACTGGTGTGGCAAATGTGTAAAACAATGCAATGTTACAACGTTACTCTGAATGTAACTGACTGTAAACTGCAAAAGCTGTTTACACAACACACAGCGTTTCTGTAACTGAACAGCACTTCAGCCTCAGACCATGTGTTTTGTACAGTCACAGAAACGCTGCGTGTTGTGTAAACAGCTTTTGCAGTGTTTGAGGGGAAAAAATTGAAAAATAATATTGAATAGTGACAGAAAAGAAGAGACAGTTTAGTCTTTACAGTTATGGTCAGAAATGTCTGTTCAGGACAAACTGGATAGTGCAATCAGAATTAACAAATTAAAATTAGAAGAAGCTGGATTACATTTTGGACCCAATGCTCAAAGAGCATTGAAGCGTCAAGCCTATATACAGTCAGTACAGTGTGAAAGGTCAAATTATAAATAGCCAGGATCAATTGTTAACTCTGGGTGAAGTATAAGCAATGTGAAACAAGAAAAGCCAGGATTGTGTTTACACAGTTTACAATCACCCTGGGTTAACTATTATATTTCAAGTGTGAAAAGCCCTACAAGCATCAGATTTTATACAGATTTCTTGTGAAGTCCTTGATGGCTCAAAAGCTAAAGCCTGACATACTATGAAACATTATGAAATTTCTGTTTGAGATATTGAAAAACATAAGATTTCTACCTTGCACGCAAGGTTTTGTTTCTAATATGGCTCATGATGATGAAATATTCTGTATCATTTATCATGATAGAAAATTCTCAGGGTTTTGGACCTCAGTGTATGAGACAGCTGGTGGTTTTCCACTTCCTGTGCGACTGTGCAACGGGGCATTTTAACAAATCCTGAATAAAAGGCAAAGGTAACAGTTATAAAGATATTATTTTTTTCCACAGGTACATTTCAAAATAATATTTACAGTGGATGATCATTGTACACATCTTAGAAACACTGTTATTTGTGGTAAATTTTGGAACTTTTCACCCTATGTACAAAAAAAATAAAAAATTCTCAGTCACGTTTGATCGGACGGGTTTCAGGCTTGTCTTCTCCACGATGGCCCACATGTGAGTGACGTGGTGTTTTTTTTTCTTTTTTGTCAGGGCATCACCATCACAGACAACGCTAACGTCTCAGTCAAGGCTTGCTGAGGCATTTCTGTCCTCCGGTGATCGTGGGTTAGGCCAAAAAAAAAGTTTGTTTAACGATGACGAAAAAGGAAAGGCTCATCATATGAAGTACTCTTTTTGGCTTTCGCTGATAACACTCTGTGCGCTGGGGTCAGTGTGAAACGCCGTCTCGGGCCCGTCCTCCGATTTCGCTCCTTTCGACTCCTGGGTCTGAAACGTTTCTTTCCGTCTGTAGAAGAATCGTGCCATGACAGCCAGGCAGGCTAGGATCACAAATATAACCACGGCGATGACGCCTGGAAAAAAACACATTCATATATGAGCACGACGAGATGCAGAGGAATGGTGTTACATCACAGCTACACTCCTGTTGCTGCAAGCTTTTATTAAAACCATAAACACTACTATGGCGTATATACGTCTCCCTTCAACGGGTTGAATGTCCTCTGTAAAACCAGTGCTTGAGTTTTTGTAAAACAGTGCGAGGAGATTACAAAATTGACGTAAAGCAACATGGCATCAGAGTCGCATGCATTCACTTCAATCGTGTATTTAAAGGGGATAATGAGGTCTTTATGAATTTTTAGATCAGAGTCCTGTTCTTGTTCAGCAGGAATTAGGACAATCTGCAATTACACACTAATGTGATTAAGAAATCTGAGAAATCTGGACTTTTTAAGGTTTTATGATCCTCTCACTTTACCATATAGTATGTACATATGCAAATTTTTGTTTTGATTTTCCTGAGTATGTCTTTCATTGCATTGTGTTAAGCAGCATCTATGTAATTATGCAGAATAAAAGAGATGTTCTAATTGCGGTGCCAAAAATACATCTCAGCTTAATTTATTGCCACATTAGTCCTGTGAAGCAGAGGATGGCAGTGAAAATTCCTAAAATCAGCCAAATCATTTCTTAATCATTTCTTAAAACTTCTTTTCTATTAAACAGAATGATCAGTGGAGTGTCTGGGGTTTTTTTTAGTGTAAGTTTGTTGAATCCTTGACTGGGATTGGTCAGAAAGTATTGATTGACTAAGGATTAACAACACACTCCTGACTGCTGTTTTATAAAAATAACGCACGCTGGGGTGGTGTGATGCGGCTCCAGCTACCCCCCTGGAGTGCGTTATTTTTGTATAACAGCAGCCTGGAGTGTGTTGTTCTGTCTGTATTGAGTACATTGTGTAATTTATGAGCGAGTGACATGTCGCACATTTTATCGGTTTACGAGTCGGATTTAATGTTGTGGAACATCCGAGAGACAAGTTAGTTCCCGTTCTCATCTATGTTATAGCTGTGATAAAACAGTCTTTCCCTCACCAGACTCTATTATCAAGCGTAACACAGTTCCCATCATGCACTGCTGTACAGGCTGGTCTGTCTGAGCAGTTTCTTAAGAAACTAACATATTAGAACAAGCATATTCATATTAATGTTTGTTACAGCCAAAGCTACCTGTGCTCTTAGCACACCTATATAGGCAAATAATATAGGCAAATAATGCAAATAATAACCTTCTGACTGATCAGATTTGTGCATTTAACCATGCTGTGGTATAATTTTCTATAGCAGCAGCAACAGCAGCTTGTCATTAGTGCTGTCTCTAAAGTTATATAAAGTAATATGAAGCAATAATGCACTTCTATTACATTATCTTTCCATACACAGGGATTTGTATAGTGGACATGCCACATACACAGATTAAAAGCATGTGGAATTGTTGATATGGTGGAGGATATATTAATTTAACATTTATGGAAGCAGTGTTTTCTCTAAGAAAAGCAGCAACTTGTAAAAAAAAAAAACTGTGTCAAAGGTTTCTTGGTACATGACAATCTGGATTTTATTTATTTATTTTATTTTTTAAGGCTGACCAGGGAACAACTGCTTAAAGTAAAAAATGGAACTAAATTGCTGTTAAATTTGCTGTGTTGTAAGAGGAATAAAATGACAGTAACTCCTGCCACTGGAAACTGAAAATAATAATAAAATAAAAAAAACAGAAACCGTCACCATATAAAGCAATTACTTTTGTAAACACATTTTAAACACAATTTAAAAAATCTGTTTACATGAAGCGTGAAAAAAATCAATCACCATCTGACCAATCCGATTTCAATGCCCCTGTGCTGTAATAGAAATGGTGTTTAACTTCGTCCCTCCCAAAAAAAAGTTATAAGCAGACACCGTGATAAACTAAAAAGTGTTGGAAAAGTACAACAGAAGTGCAGATGTGTTAAAGGCAGGGAGAGAAGAAAAAGCAAACAGTCAGATTCTGTGAGGGAACACGCATTTCCTCTTCATCTTAAAACAAGCAAAATGCACAAGGACGGCCATTACCTCCAATCAAAGCAGAGTCGCCGCTGATTGCATTGACTACGGGCTCTCCTACAGTGCCCACATGATCTACATGGAAAGGAAAGAAGAGAAAGAAAAGACACACACAGCATCATGGTCGGCGTTCACAGGGCCGCAGTGCAGAGAGGCGGTAAAGCGCGAAAGTGGAAACCAAGAGAAGAAAGGCTATGCAAATGAAATTCTCTCGCATGCAGATTAATAAACTGATTGGCCACCTTAATTTAATTATCAGCATAGAGCCTTCATTTAATTATCAGCATGCAGCCTGTTTCACAAAGTTCTTTTTGCTTTAGAGTTTAAAAGAACCCACTTTGCCATGCCATTTCTTTTTTAATAGGAAGGACCTGCACTTCCTGTTATTACAGAAGTGGTTACTGTAAAGTTTGCATGCCTTTTATTTATTTTACTCTCATGTCAGTTCATTCCTACTGGCTCAAGTCATCTCTTTTTTTGTAGCAATAACTATAATACACAGCTGTAAAAAGTCTGGGCAGGTAAATTACATCCATCAATCCATCCATTATCCTACACAGAGCTGTGTGGAGCCTGGCATCACCTTATCATACACTATGGACAATTCAGAGATGCCAGTCAGCCTACAATGCATGTCTTTAGAGTGAGGAGGAAACCAAAGTGACCCCCAACCCTGGACATACGAGGCAAATGTGCCACAGTGTTTATTACCCCAAACATTTTTCCATTTTATATTTATTTCTAAAGTGAAAAGAAGTAAACACATCTACAGGTTTAGACACCCTTCCAGTTGGTAACTAGGTCAAGTACCATCCGAATAATAACGCCAGAGAATACCAAATTCTGTCTCTTCAAACCTTGTACAACCTTGAGCTCCTCTAAGCAGCTGTTGGTTAATGAAGATGAATTCATCCCTACTAAGAAAATGGCTTGAAAACAATATCAGAATGTCATTAAGACAAGGTACTTACAGAGAACTGTGGAAGTCATATGTGGAAGATCAAGAAAACGTTCCTACAGAACTGCAGGTATACTAGTTAGAAAGCTAAAGCAATAAAAAAAAAACTAAATCATCATATAACTTTAAGGCCTTGCAGGAAGGTTTAGCTTTCACTGCAGCACTGCTTTCACAAACATAATCTGCATGGAAGAGTCATCAGCAAGAAACCTTAAATGTGACCTCTTCACAAAAGTAAACATCTGATGTACAGAAAACAATATCTACATGAGGCAGTTTTGGAAACGAGTCCTGTGGTTTGAAGAAAAAATGGAACTCCAAAAGTACGTTTTGAGCAAAAAACAGAACTTTTAAACATAAAGGTTGATCTAATATACTTTGGGGTTGTGTGGTAGCCAGTGGCACAGGAATCACTGCACATGTAGAAGGAAGAATGGATTCTAGTAAATATATGCAAATTGTGGATGCATATGTAACACAATTAGCGAAGAAACTTGAAGAAACTGAAGAAAAGAAAGGACAGGAATCCAAAACTACTTCAGGAAATGTCAGCTGAAACTCTGGAATGGCCTTCACAGTTTCCTGACTTGAATATCCTTAAAAATATTGTATGTAGGTTGATCTTAAACGTGTTATGCATGCAAGATGGCCCAAGGTTATCTCAGACCTGGAAATGCTCTACAATGAAGGGAAGAGTGGGTGAAAATCCATTAAACAAGAATAGAAAAGAAAGATTCCTAGCTGTGATATCTGCCAAAGTAGTGTCGTAACTTAGTAGTGTGCATTAATATTTGCAGGAATGTTATTTTTAAGACTGAAGTTTGCTGTGGAGGTTGTGTTTACTTCTTCCCTCTTTAAAAAAAATACTGGCTGTCAAGATGTAAATCATTTAAACTTTCAAGCCAGAGCCGAAGTTGAGGCAGGAGCTTTAAGGAACTGCAGGATGGATGTGATGTGTTGTGATACATACCCAGCAGTGAGTGGGTGGTCTCAGCTGCGTAGGGACTGGATGACGAAGATGAGCCACAGTTGGACTCGGTCAGTGTCCCTGTGACAATAACAGGACTGGTGTGTGGATAAAGCAGTGCTGCTTTCAGAGGAAAGATGGAGTTAAACTGGACCACTGACAGGCAGCCTGTAAAGCCCTGAGAAGCCAGGCGAGTTATCTCTGCATCCAGCTCATCATATTCTGTGAAGATACACACACACCATGGAGTTCAATCTGTAGTCACTATATGATGGATCCATCTGTTTCTCTCTCTCTCTCTCTCTCTCTCTCTCTCTCTCTCTCTCTCTCTCTCGCTATTCCAGTCAATTCTTTTCACAATTCCATTCAATTCAACTCTGTGTGCCCTTAAAGTGAAGTCTTTTGTGTTTTCTTGACATTTTGTGTCCTAGCTTAGGTCTGACAGTACTGCAGCAGCAGCAGCTCCACGTTCTGCTGTCCAGTCAGGGTGTGTGCTGCTGATCTATCTAAAATGTAGACTGATTTGTTAATGTATATAATAAATAGTGTAGGCAGCAACTCAGTTTCACTCCACACTCCTTAGGTAAGAATTTCATTCCTTTGTTGCCAATTTTAATTCTGCACTTTTGCTTCCTTATGCCAAAAGAATCAAAATTCAAACAATGTAATCATAGTTTCTCCCTCTCTCTTTGTTGGTCTCAATTATAACTTAGATTTGAAAAAAAAAATCTCTTGTTAATAATTAGCAGATAATTCTTTAATATTGTTTTCTATTTCTTAATTTGTGCTCGGTATTATACATATTAGATAAATCATTTTAAATTCATTTACTTTGGTGTTATTTCTTTTTATCTTCTATAATTTAATGATACAGGAACACATTTTGGCCCAACATCATCCAAGAGAAAACTGACATGATCGTATATAAATTGCTAACGGATTCATGTGTGGATGACTTAACAGTAGGATATTTACCTTGGGTAGTGTTTCAATAAACTAAACTTGTATGTGACTCTATGTTGGTTGTATTTTGGTGTCTACATCATATATGTTTAAAGCAGTCATCAAATGGTGATAATAAATATGACTAATAGAGACATAACCACTGCTTTCTCCTTTTGCCCAGTCTTTACTTCTTAGCTCCACCCACTGAAGAAGTGAGGAAAGGGTGTAAAGAAAGGAATCGATGCCTGAAGGGGGACATCATTCAGACAGGACAAGAGCTTCAGATAACTGCTAATTGTCTGGGACTTTCTCCAACAACTGTATCTAGAGTTTTTAAACAAAACAAACATCCATTAAGTGGCAGAAACGAGAGAGGACTAAGAAGAAGATCTGACTGGTAACTCCAATCACTACTCTACAGCTGTGTTGAACAGAATTACATTTCAGAATAGGCAACATGTGAAACCTTAAGGTGAACTGGTTACAGCAGCTGCATTGGTGTTCCTAATAAAGTGTCATTACACTCCAATTAGCCTTAAACATCAGTACAATTGAGGAATCTGAGAGGCATGCACTGGACTAATTTTGACTTATATATAATATAAAAAAAAATAAAATAAATAAAATAATATATATATATATTACATATATATATATATATATATATATATATATATATATATATATATATATATATATATATATACATACATATATATACACATACACACACACACACACACACACACACACATACATATAGGCTTTTCATCCTCTACACTGACTGCAGAGCCTCTGGTCAAGTTTGCCGATGACACGGTTCTTCTGTCTCTGCTTTCAGGACCAATACAGCACCATGACTCAGCCCTGCAAGAGTTTGTGGAGTGGTGTGACATGTGGAGAAGACCAAGGAGATGGTGGTGACGTTTTCCAAAAAGCAGCGGGTATTGGCTGCAACAGTCACCACAACCATCCATGGAAGATTGGTGGAGATCGTCGAGGAGTACTGGTATCTGGGCAACATCTTCGATCAGCTGCTGAGATTCGCCTCCAACACAGAGGAGATCCTCAGGAAATGCCAACAGCGGCAGTATCTCCTAAGGAAGCTAAACTCGTTTGGAGTCAGCAGGGACATCCTCCAAACATTCTACTATGCCTTCATTGAAAGTGTTCTCACCTTCTCATTCATATGTTGGTTTCATTCTATTAGTCTCCAAAATAGAACTCATCTGCAGAACACAGTCAAGGTGTGTTTCAGAATAATTGGACTACCAGTCAGAGCCCTCTTCACCCTCTGTGAACAACAGTCACTAAGGTCAGCTGGCAGGATCTTACAGGACCCCTCTCATGTCCGATTCCCTGCATTTGAGTGGCTCCCAACAGGACGACGGCTACGATGTCCCAGCTGTAGGACTCAGAGAAGGTGAACAACCTTCTTCTGGGAGAACTGTTCCCAGGGCTGTTCAACTCCTCAACTCACAACTATCCTTGTCCCTCTCTCTCCTCCCATCAATTCAGTAAACACCATTCTCCACAATATAACCCACATTATAACCCTCTTCCACCCCCAACCCACACTTCAAATAGACTCATGGACTCTCATTCTCACAATCAGTGAAAACATTCATATAGAGATCTGGACTCTGCTGTGACAATATCTCTAACGTTGCTGCTACATACCAATGTTTACATACTGTGCAACATTCTCACTTTAAGTTTAATTTATTTATTAATATATGCATCAATCTATTTCACATTCTACTTTTCTTCTTCTTCCTCTTCTTTTGTTTCGGGTTTTAAGCAATACCTTTTCACAGTTCAGACAGCTTATATTTATTTACAGATATATTTTATATTTTATACAGATGTTTATCTTTACAGATATTTTATTCAGATGTGCACTCAAAGCTTTTTGCACTAATGGACTTATTCCATTTATCATCATACAACAAGTGCATTTTATTGTCTTTCGTTTGTTATTTTATTTTATTTTGTATTTGCACTGATCTTTTTTTTTTAACTACAAACCCAATTCCAAAAAAGTTGGGACACTGTACAAATTGTGAATAAAAACAGAATGTAATGATGTGGAAGTTTCAAATTTCAATATTTTATTCAGAATACAACATAGATGACATATCAGATGTTTAAACTGAGAAAATTTATCATTTTAAGGGAAAAATAAGTTGATTTTAAATTTCATGGCATCAACACATCTCAAAAAAGTTGGGACAAGGCCATGTTTACCACTGTGTGGCATCCCCTCTTCTTTTTATAACAGTCTGCAAACGTCTGGGGACTGAGGAGACAAGTTGCTCAAGTTTAGGAATAGGAATGTTGTCCCATTCTTGTCTAATACAGGCTTCTAGTTGCTCAACTGTCTTAGGTCTTCTTTGTCGCATCTTCCTCTTTATGATGCGCCAAGTGTTTTCTATGGGTGAAAGATCTGGACTGCAGGCTGGCCATTTCAGTACCCGGATCCTTCTTCTACACAGCCATGATGTTGTAATTGATGCAGTATGTGGTCTGGCATTGTCATGTTGGAAAATGCAAGGTCTTCCCTGAAAGAGATGACATCTGGATGGGCGCATATGTTGTTCTAGAACTTAGATATACCTTTCAGCATTGATGGTGCCTTTCCAGATGTGTAAGCTGCCCATGCCACACGCACTCATGCAACCCCATACCATCAGAGAGATGCAGGCTTCTAAACTGAGCGCTGATAACAACTTGGGTTGTCCTTGTCCTCTTTAGTCTGGATGACACAGCGTCCCAGTTTTCCAAAAAGAACTTAAAATTTTGATTCGTCTGACCACAGAACAGTTTTCCACTTTGCCACAGTCCATTTTAAATGAGCCTTGGCCCAGAGAAAACGCCTGCGCTTCTGGATCATGTTTAGATATGGCTTCTTTTTTGACCTATAGCGTTTTAGCTGGCAACGGCGAATGGCACGGTGGATTGTGTTCAGTGACAATGTTTTCTGGAAGTATTCCTGAGCCCATGTTGTGATTTCCATTACAGTAGCATTCCTGTATGTGCTGCAGTGCCGTCTAAGGGCCCAAAGATCACGGGCATCCAGTATGGTTTTCCGGCCTTGACCCTTACGCACAGAGATTGTTCCAGATTCTCTGAATCTTTGGATGATATTATGCACTGTAGATGATGATAACTTCAAACTCTTTGCAATTTTTCTCTGAGAAACTCCTTTCTGATATTGCTCCACTATTTTTCACCGCAGCATTGGGGGAATTGGTGATCCTCTGCCCATCTTGACTTCTGAGAGACACTGCCACTCTGAGAGGCTCTTTTTATACCCAATCATGTTGCCAATTGACCTAATAAGTTGCAAATTGGTCCTCCAGCTGTTCCTTATATATACATTTAACTTTTCCGGCCTCTTATTGCTACCTGTCCCAACTTTTTTGGAATGTGTAGCTCTCATGAAATCCAAAATGAGCCAATATTTGGCATGACATTTCAAAATGTCTCACTTTCAACATTTGATATGTTATCTATATTCTATTGTGAATAAAATATAAGTTTGAGATTTGTAAATTATTGCATTCCTTTTTTATTCACAACTTGTACAGTGTCCTAACTTTTTTGGAATCGGGTTTGTACTCTGCGTGCCTTAAATTGCCCCTTTGGGATAAATAAAGTCTTTTGAATCGAATTGAATTGAATATACACAAATGCACATATATTAACCCTGTTGTCAGATTTGAACCCACAGCTTTTATAGTACTTGTAAGGACCACCCACTGTCCCAACAATGGAATCCAGCGGCGTGGGTGAAGGGACCGCGTGTTCTACCTTTCCTTTGCGCTTCTAGAAGAATCCACTTAATTTATTAGAATTTGGTTTCATAATTGGTTCATAATTCATAATTGGTTTAATAATTAATATAATATGATGCTGATCAGGGGCTCGGTGGTTAGCACGTTTGCCTCACACCTCCAGGGTTGGGGGTTCGATTCCCGCCTCCGCCATGTGTGTGTGGAGTTTGCATGTTCTCCCCGTGCCTTGGGGGTTTCCTCCGGGTACTCCGGTTTCCTCCCCCCGTCCAGAGACATGCATTGTAGGTTGATTGGCATCTCTAAATTGTCCGTAGTGTGTGATTGCGTGAGTGAATGAGAGTGTGTGTGTACCCTGCGATGGGTTGGCACTCCGTCCAGGGTGTATCCTGCCTTGATGCCGAATGACGCCTGAGAGGCACAGGCTCCTCGTGACCCGAGTATAGATCGGATAAGCGGTAGACAATGAATGAATGAATGAATGATGCTGATCACAATTTAAAAGGGTTTGACTATTCGTAATTTATTAAGTAGATAGAAAACTGAAATGATTGAATATAACTCCATTTAACCTTAAACCTAGGTTTATCCATACAAGTTCAAGTTTCGGTTTGTTCTAATTTAACTTTAAATTGAGGCATTCTCCATTCAAGTTTAAGTCGAGGCCACTCCATTACAACTTAAATTGGAATGGAGAATGCCTCAGTTTAAGTTTACAACCAAAGATTAAAGAGGTTTGTAATAATGATTTTCCATAGGTTCAGAATAAGTCAAAATTAACAGTTTTATTTTTGCCAGGCAGGTTACACTTAAATTAATCTATTCAATTAGAAAAATACAAAACACACTAACAATTAAAATGATCAGCATAATATGAAAAACACAAGTTACAGAATCAAAGTCATACCTGGCAATAGAGAAACACAATAATAGTGTGGGAAGTTCTGAATGCAGATGCTTCCCTGAGTCCTTTGCCAATGCACCCTATATACCCAAGAGAGACAAAGGGTCGTAAAATCTATGGGTCAACTAAAGACCTGGTTTTGACCGGGTTGTAAAGACACATCTGGATCAGAGATTGATTGTGGTCTGTGTTTTTAGTTTTGTGACCCAGAGATAACACTAAGTAAAGTGTTGTAAAAGACATAGCTCGAATTGTTATCTTGTGACCTGAGAGGGGGTTGAATAAGGTCATAAGGACATATCTCCAACAGGAGTACAGACTATGTGTAAACTTTAGTACACTCTGATTTGGAAGTTAGACCTTTTTCACCAATCGCACCATGAACATTAGACATCAATCACATCATATAGTAAGTATATCATCATATTTGTTCAATACTCTTGAGATTAGAACCTGAAAAGAATGGGGGAAGAGAATGTAAATTAGGATGAAGCCTTCTTGATAAAATCCACCATTGTCTCCTTGAAGAGGGGAGGAACACACAGGAATGTGAATTGTTTTATGATACACTCTCCAGAACACCCCAAAGCCCCCAAAGTTTCTGTTTTTTGATTGAAGATATAACTTCATCACACTCAATATTAATACTTTTGTCAGCCACATTACATACTGTTTTTCTCTGTAACATGCACTTCATCTTTTATTCTGTATTTATTACACCATAATGATCGATGGCTGGCTTTGTTGGGAATGGCAGAGAATGTGCTTTTATGTTTCAGCTTTTAACTCATGAAATGTGCTCATGCTAATGACACAAAGCAGATTATGCTAAATACTGCAGCTCAGGGCCTTCTCCAGGATCCAGAAAATCAAATCAAGCCAGATGTGGGAATCTGCTAAATCTGGCCAGATATTCACAGAGCTGCAAGGATTGATTACACAGTGAAACAATGTGGTGAGTCAAACAACAAATGCCCTTGGAGGACATTATTAAATAGTTTTATATATATTTATTATTAATTAATAATTCTTTTACATATATTTCTCTATATTTTTCATATATATATATATATATAAATAATTTTTTCCCCCTGAAGAGAAACCCTACACCCTGATTTCACTTTGTCTGTCTGAACAATCATCACAGTTACATTTCACAGACATTTCATCTTTTGAGTCCTGCTTTCTAAAACATGTATAATAATCCATAATGACCAATTACAGACGTTCCACCTGCATTTCTTTGAGGCCGGGTACTCGGGTCCATCCCCCCATAACTAAAAGCACAGGCTGGGAACAGATGCTTGAAAGCACTGTATAGATGAGAGCAAACAAACAATCTTCACATTTTTTTTAAACACAGAACACTAATAGTCAGGCCAGACAGACACTGACAGCATTTTAATGGTCTTACTCACCAGGCACTTTCCCGATGACGATGGCTTTGATGGCGTTAAAGTCAACATCTGATGATAGGTTGAAGTCTTCCCTCATGTTCTGATCAATCTAGGAGATGCAAAGGAGCATCAGTAAACAGGGACGACTGTCATGCTGAAAAGGGCTTCAGCACTTTCATGTTTCAAATGCTCAGGCGCATTATTCGTCCACGTTGAGGCTTTTTTTAATTAAAGCTGCTCTTCAAAGCCATTTAAACATGCCATTGTGTGGCATCTTAGGCTCTCTTATTGCTCCGCAGGGGAAGACAAATTGGGAAGTGCTCGAATCGGGAAAGAAAGATTGCCGAGATGAGCTCACATCTTTGAAACACCATTATCATGAAGGCTTAGACTAATTGGTGAAGGTTATCTACTGAGCAACACTCGTCTGAGACGCGGCTTGGCTCGGCGCAGCGGATTGCATATTGACTCGAGGGTTGAATGAATGAACTCAAAAAAAGTTATAACTTCTCATTCAATACATTTTAGAGAACAAAAAAGTTTAAATTTTTTTCATCATAACATTACAAGGTACAGAGTTAGACAAGTTAGTAAAGTTTGTAAAGAATAACAACATGCTATCAAATGTGGTGCTGAATTTTTTTAGTTCAACACCCAGCAATTTGCCAACTATAAACTTTAAAAAAAAAAAATGTAATGTCACTTTTTATCCGTTTACAATTAGATTTACTGTTGTTGAATGTCCATGAAATAAGTTTGTACTAGTTATTATTTACACAATACCCCTATAAACAACTGCTCCCTCAGTAATTACTCACTCACTAGTTATTCCCTCATGTTATAAAATAAATAAATAAATTGCTGACACTGGAGACTCCTTCCAATAAAGTATATTAGTACATAATATTTTACATTATTAATTTACAAAACATGATTTGATGTTGAGTGTTTGATATTTACAACAGGGTTACTTGTATCAACAATGAAGCTGACTAATAATATTAGCTAACAGATCATGCCTGCCACCAGATAGCTAGACATTAGCTACATAAATGAAATGTTTAATAAATATATGGTAAATATATAAATGGAACTCTGAGAACAATTTCATATAATACTCTAACAATAATATAAAAGCAAACTTTCAATATAATATAAAAGCAAACATCTTCCTGAGAATGCTAAATATTACATCGATTGTCAGCCTTTCTTACTTTTCCAATATATATATATATATATATATATATATATATATATATATATATAAATATAAATATAATCTTCCTGCCTGTTCTCTGTGTTTTCTGTAAATTCTGAATGGAAGAGTCATCAGAAGGAAGCATTACTTGAGACCTTGAACTTTTTAAATATGTTCACATCAGTGTATATTAGCTCTCCTTATGTGTATTGTTGTATATTAGATCAATGACAAAACAAAAAGGCTCAGAGATTCTTCTCTTTATACTTTGAAATGGACTTTAATTTATACACTAAACACCCAAATTTAGGATATATAATTTAACATTTAAACATGATATCTCACTGTCCTGACTGTCTGACCTGAATGCTGAGGCTCTCCAGGACTCTCCTGATAGACACTCTGTGCAGCTGTCCATTGGCCAGGTTCTTCATGCTTGATCTGAAGACATCAGGGTCTCTGTTATTCTGTAGCTTGTACTTCACCTCTAGTTGACCTTAAAAAAAAAAAAAGAATATATACAGGTGCATCTCAATAAATTGGAATGTCGTGGAAAAGTTCATTTATTTCAGTAATTCAACTCAAATTGTGAAACTCGTGTTTTTCATTCATTGTCTACTGCTTATCCGATCTATTCTCGAGTCACGGGGAGCCTGTGCCTATCTCAGGCGTCATTGGGCATCAAGGCAGGATACACCCTGGACGGAGTGCCAACCCATCGCAGGGCACACACACACACTCTCATTCACTCACGCAATCACACACTACGGACAATTTAGAGATACCAATCAACCTACCACGCATGTCTTTGGAGCGGGGGAGGAAACCGGAGCACCCGGAGGAAACCCCCGAGGCACGGGGAGAACATGCAAACTCCATACACACATGGCGGAGGCGGGAATCGAACCCCCAAGCATGAAGGAAGCATGAAGTGCTCCAAAATTTCTTGGTAAACGGGTGCAGTGACTTTGGTTTTCAAAAGACACAATGGACCAACACCAGCAGATGACATTGCACCCCAAATCATCACAGACTGTGGAAACTTAACACTGGACTTCAAGCAACTTGGGCTATGAGCTTTTCCACCCTTCCTCCAGACTCTAGGACCTTTGTTTTCAAATGAAATACAAAACTTGCTCTCATCTGAAAAGAGGACTTTGGACCGCTGGGCAACAGTCCAGTTCTTCTTCTCCTTAGCCCAGGTAAGACACCTCTGACGGTGTCTGTGGTTCAGGAGTGGCTTAACAAGAGGAATACGACAACTGTACAACGTCTGGGTGTGGTGGCTCTTCATGCCTTGACCCCAGCCTTGACCCCAGCCTCAGTCAGGGTTTTTGTTAAATGTGAGCCAAAATCATCACAATTAAAAGATTCAAATACTTAAACTACTTCAGTGTGTGTGTGCAATGAATTTATTTAATACACGAGTTTCACAATTTGAGTTGAATTACAGAAATAAACGAACTTTTCCACGACATTCTAATTTATTGAGATGCACCTGTGTGTGTGTATATATATATATATATATATATTATATATATATATATATATATATATATATATATATATATATATATATATACACACACACACACACACACATATACACACATGAGATGCAGTCATTTGTAGCAAATGGACCCAATCAATCATCTATAATCTATAATCGACCTGATTACAGCAGGAAAGCTGGAAAGCTGTCAGTTAAGAAGATTAGTATTTTAATCCACTGTCAATAACACACACACATACATTTGAGGAATTAGTGGCTAACTCGACTTGCTGCCAAAAAAAAAATCCAGGAAGTAAAATTAGCAACAGCTTAGTTTCATGTTCCTCAAAAAACACTAAAATAGCAGTGTTTTAGTCAGTACAGGTTTCTTAAAACATACAGAAATCTGTCTGTTTGAGAAGAAATAGGAGAGCTAGAGGGCAATACTGTCAAAATGAATACTGTGTATAAATAGTCTCCATTGAACTCTCTCACATCTGTCAGATACCTTTATACTCTAGACACATCAGTTTAACACGTGTAGTCATACAGCGACGTCTGTAACTGTCAGATGGGGCAGTGCACCAGCTGATCAGATCATTATACATGAGTATAAGACTAAGTGGTCAAGAGCAGGACTAGAGAGTCATTAGATCAAGATGAATGGATGTAACGCTGAAAATATAAAGACCCTGACTGCAAAAAGTTCTTAGAAGCAAGAGCTAACAGCACTAGAGGAGGGCGGAGGTTTAGAAATGTACATTTTTGACACAAAAATGCTCTGTTCTTCTGTGCAGTGTTTGTGCAGTGTTGCTTGCACACACATGATCTGCATGGAAGAGTCATCAGAAGGAAACATTGCTTGCTTGATTTATGCAAACCAATACCTATGGAGGCAAGGAAACAAGTTCTGAGGAGATAAAAATGAAGCTCTGTAGTAAGCTTGGATAACAGAGGAGCGGCATTTGATGGAAAGAGAACCTTGCTGACTGTTAAGCACAGGGTTCTGGAAGCAAATGTGACAGAAAAAAATGACATTGAGAAGAGGCTGGCTTCTTCAACAGTACAATTTTCTAAAGCATCTCAAAATCCACCATGAACTACTTCAACAAATACACCCAGGAGCTTTTGGAATGACCCTCACAGTCCTCTGACTGGAACATCATAGAAAATACATAGGTAGATCTTTAAACAAGCTGCATGTATGAGATATTCTTGCAAATCTGGTGGAAAAATATCTCATAGCTAGAAGAGTTCTAGTAAATTCTAGAAGACAACAAGAAAACAAAGGCTCCTAGCATGGATTCTCCAGGATGAGGGTCGGTACTCTCACTTTTGATGATAAAAGCGACCCTATGTGTGTTTAAATACATTCTTTCTAAACATTGGTACTTAGACTGTTTCACTCAAATTCAAGTTGTTAGAAGGCGGTTAGAGAGCAGGGAAGTTAAATATAATACCTGTTTTGTTTATAGCTACTTTCCAAGCACGAATCCTTTCATTACTGCAAGAAGACCTGTGAAGTCTGTTCCATTAAATTTTTTGTCCACAGGAACAAATCTAATTTCGCCCTCGCTCAGGAAAATCCGTAGCATTACCACCGTCACCCAATCCACGCCGTGCAGCTTTTCACTGCTGCTGTCACTAATTGAAGGAAATTTGACACTGGCCTGAGAGGTTCAGAGAAATCCTTCATACAATATGGATCTCGGAAAACCGTCGCCAATTAATGATCGCACTTATAGGACCAAGCTAACTATCCCAAAAGGTCATGGCCTTAATGACAGGCTCAAAAGCGGCTTCTCTGTCACTAGCGTTAGATTAACAGACATGCCTCCCTGGCATATCCTGGTGCGATTGAAATGTAAACGTCATTCCTTTGTCCTCATTGGCCATGAAAATTTAGAGACGCTGCTCAGTAAATCCTCTGAGAAATGTAGGATATTGAAAGTCTGGAATTAGATCACTTCCTCTTCTCTTAGGACGTGATGGTAGATAAAGTTACAGGACCAATATGATGTGCTTATTTAATAGTTTGACATTTAGTGTCAGGAGGAATATCTTCTTGCAAAAGTGACAAAAGTTCATTTAGTAAACGGACGACGCAAACTTTTATTCCCTTTTGGATCAGTTTCATAAGATTAAAGTAGGCTTAAATATCTGACAATAGGTGTGTGTGCAGTTGTGCTAAGGACATCTCCAAGATCCAAAAAAAAAACCCCACCTCAGACTCCTAGGGGTTAATTTTGGTGATTAGTGGCCTGGGAAAACCCCTGCCATTTTCTATTACACAGCAGTGGCAGCTGGTGGTGATATTAGATTAGAGCGCTAAAGTCTATTATCTATCAATTGCTCGACAATGAAACTATTAGCCTTTGAGTCTTAAGAGATTTCACCCTGATACAAACGTAAAGGCTAAAGCAGCATGGAGAGAAATGAGATGGGGAAAGATTAGCAAAATCTCCCACCATTCTTGTTGAGGAAGATGGCGAGGAATTCTCTGTAGTATGAGCTGGCGTAGAGGAGAACGGCAGGTGCCTGGCTGGTGCGAAAACTCAGAGATATGTTCTCTTCTTTCAGTGTCAGGTCTGAGTAGATGGATGAGGACATCGTGCTACTGTTTCTGTTCAGCTCATAAGGCTCCTTAAATGTGTACACCACTGAGGTGCCAGGTCGGAAAAATGCAGAAACCTCTGGAAAATAAAACCAGGAGTTAGAGTCAGTTACACCAAAAAAAGGAAACAGACCGAATCTTAGGTTAAACAAACCAGAGCCGAAGCTGAGAATAATATCAAGGTAGCTTGCATTAGAGCTAACAAGCTAGCTAACGCTAACTTAGCCCTACCCTAAAAGTTAGTTAATTAGCCAGAAAACTGAATGTTAGCCTGTGTTGGAGTGACCAGATAAGTCATAAATAAAGCCTGATTTATTCTTCTGAATCAGAGTCTCTGTAAATGCCTAATTTTTTTTTTTTCAGATTTCTCTTTGCAGTGTCAGAATGTTGCTTGACACTTCTCCATCTCCTGTCTGTCTTGCTGCACATCTGCATTTTACAGATTTGTGCAGGGGAAGATTTACTGATTTGGGGGCCCTGAGGCAAAATGTATGAAATATGCTTGATTAAGGTGAAGTCAAGAAGGTCTCCCGAAATTAAAGCAAGTGCCACACCTTGGAGCAGTGGTGTCTCAAGTAGTTAAGGCTCAGAAGGTCAGATTTTAAGCCTCAGCACTGCCAAGCTGCCACCATTGGGCAAATGAGCAAAGCCCTTAACCCTCTCTGCTCCAGGGGCACTGTACCATATCTGCATCTGTGCTCTGGCCCTAACTTCCTCAGCTGGGATATGCAAAGGAAAGAATTCCACTGTGCTGTAATGTATGTGTGGCGATAATGAAGGCTTCTTTTTCTTCTATATTTCATTGCAGCATAATCCAATAGGGGAGTGGGGTGATGTAATAAAAGTTATGTAAATCATTTAATTATTTTAATATCAATATTTAATTTAATAAGCAAACATTAATTAGCATTAGTAATAAAATAACATATCTCTTGCATTTTCATAGTACCCTCTACCTCAACCAATCAGTATTTCCCAGACTGTTAGGATGTGCTGTTAAGATTTTGGAAGTGTGTAACTTCGCACTTAGTAGCTTTGACTGATTAATAGAAATGTAGAAGAGAATAACTATACTGCTCAGGAACACTTTGAAAACACATCAGATCTAAATGGGGAAAAATATTATGCTGGATATTTATACTGATATGGACTGGGTAATGTATTAGGAATTAAACAATGCCACATCGTTTGATGGAAATGAAAATTATCAACCTACAGAAGGCTGAATTAAAAGACACCCCGAAAATCAAAGTGAAAAAATTATGCAGCAGGCTAGTCCATTGTGCTGAAATTTCATTGCAGCAATACAAAATGGTTTGCATGGCCCCTATGTGCTTGTATGCATGCCTGACAACGTCAAGGCATGCTTCGAATGAGATGGCGGATGGTGTCCTGAGGTATTTCCTCCCAGATCAGGACCAGGGCATCGCTGAGCTCAATACATAATATCCCAGAGGTGTTCTACTGGATTTAGATCAGGCAAGTGTGGGGGCAATTCAATGGTATCAATTCCTTCATCCTCCAGGAACTGCCTGCATACTCCCACCACATGAGGCAGGGCATTGATGTGCACCAGGAGGAACCCAGGACCCACTGCACCAGCATAGGGTCTGACAATGGGTCCAAATATTTCATCCTGATACCTAATGGCAGGGGGTTTAGTGGTTAGCACCTTTGCCTCACACCTCCAGGGTTGGGGGTTCGATTCCTGCCTCCTCCGTGTGTGTGGAGTTTGCATGTTCTCCCTGTGCCTCCGGGGTTTCCTTCGGGTACTCTGGTTTCCTCCGCCAATCCAAAGACATGCATTGTAGGTTGATTGGCATCTCTAAATTGTCCGTAGTGTGTGATTGCATGATTGCATGAGTGAATGAGAGTGTGTGTGTGCCCTGCGATGGGTTGGCACTCTGTCCAGGGTGTATCCTGCCTTGATGCCCAATGATGCCTGAGATCAATGAGCCTGGCACAGGCTCCCTGTGACCTAATGGCAGTCAGGGTGCCATCTTACAAAGCCCCAAAGTTATGGAATAGCCTTCCAATTAGTTTTTAAATAATAAACAGTGTTTAAGTCTAGGCTGAAGACACATTTGTTTAGTCAAGCCTTCAATGTATAGTTTTTCTTAGGTAAAGGAGCAGATCTGGAAGGTTCATGGGCATAGAGTGTTTGGTGTACTGTTTGGATGCTGTCGCCTTACCACTCTCGCAAGTCACTCAGGTTTGCTGACTGTGAAGTGGTTGGACGCTTTATGTCACGGGAAGCCTTCATGTCTGTCACCTTCTGGCTCTCCCTTTCAGTTATGCTGTCATAGCTAGTTCTGCCGGAGTCCCTGCCTGCACTTTACACATAATCTATATTGTCTTTAAACATCACATGATCACAAGCATACTTAATATCTTTCTCTGTCGAGCTATACATCCCACTCCCGAGCTCCCAGTGCTCTGAGTTTCCAGTGTGACCACTCACTCTACCCCGGTCGGAGTCTCATCGATTGGTGGTGCCCACTGATGCTGTGGATGGATCTGTGTGGAAAGCCTGTGACCAGGAGACAGCCGTGGACAGAGCCACTTGGGGACTATAACACCGTCACCGATCTGCTGTTACATCTGTCAGCTTTTGACAGCAAGGAATTAGTGTCTATAATGAACTCAGAAACTACATTGACCTAATAGTTCCTCATGGGCCCTTGGTTGCTGTTGTAGAAAGGACACTATTTACATTTACATTATTTACTGTCCAGTGTCACCCAAATGAGGATGGGTTCCCTTCTGCGTCTGGTTCCTCTGAGGTTTTTCCTCATATCATCACAGGGAGTTTTTCCTTGCCACCGTCACCGCAGGCTTACTCATTAGGGATAAATAGGGATAAAATAGTTTAATAATTTAATGATTCTTTTTTTCCCCTCTCCTTTTTGTTTCTCTATTTTTGTAAAGCTGCTTTGAGACAATGTCCATTGTAAAAGGCGCTATACAAATAAATTGAATTGAATTGAAATTGAAATTGTCTAGCCTGTAGAGGTCTGTGCGTCCCTCCATGGATATTACTCCCCAGACCATCACTGACCCACCACCAAACCGGTCATGCTGAACGATGTTAGAGGCAGCATAACGTTCTCCACGGCTTCTCCAGACCCCTTCACGTCTGTGCTCAGGGTGAACCTGCTCTCATCTGTGAAAAGCACAGGGCATCAGTGGTAAACCTGCCAATTCTGGTGTTCAATGGCAAATGAACACAGTGCCGGGCAGTGAGCACAGTGCCCACTAGAGGATATTGGGCCCTCAGGCCACCCTCATGAAGTCCGTTTCTGATTGTTTGGTCAGAGACATTCACACCAGTGGTCTGCTGGAGGTAATTTTGTATGGCTCTAGCAGTGCTCATCCTGTTCCTACTTGCACAAAGGAGCCAATCCTGCTGATGGGTTAATGACCTTCTATGTCCCTGTCCAGCTTTCTTAGAGTAACTGCCTGTTTGTGCTGGGAGACACAGCAAACCTTCTGGCAGTGGCATGTATTGATGTGCCATCCTGGAGGAGTTGGACTGCCTGTGCAACCTCTGTAGGGTCCAGGTATTGCCTCATGGTACCAGTAGTGACACTGACCCTAGCCAAATGCAAAACTAGTGAAAAACAGTCAGAAAAGATGAGTAGGGAAAAAAATGTCAGTGGCCTTCACCGGTAAAACCATTCCTGCTTTGGGGTCATCTCATTGTTGACCATCTAGTGCAACTGTTGTTAATTTCATTAACACCAAAACAGCTGAAACTGATTAATAACCCCCTCTGCTGTTTAAGTGACCAGATCAATATACCAGGAGTTTAATTGGCTTGATGCCATACTCTGATTAAAAAGTCTTCCTTTAATTTTTTTGAGCAGTGTAGTACCCTAGTTCTCAACACTGTGCACAACACAGTAACACCATTCTTCAAGGTACGGGGTGTAAAACCAGCGTTTCCTTTCCTCACCTTTATGACAGAAGGTTCCAGAGTATGGTGAGGCACCACAGTCACAGGTGAAGCCGTTGTGTTTGTCTAGGCACTGCCCCTGGTTCTGACACAGATGCCCATAGCTGCTGCAGTGGCCTGGGCATCCGGGCCAAACTCCAGGTGTAATCTTTGCTCGCTCCTCCAGATCCAGCGTTTTCCCGTTCAACTTCAGTGAGCGGATGCAGCCCAGGAAGCCCTTCTGCCTCGATGCGGTTCCTCCTAAAGAACACAACAAAGAGTTTTTTTAATTTTTATCTTTCATGCCACATCATATTGTATGGGGGGATAAGGGGCTGCTTAAGACACCAGCACACCTTGGGGTTGTTCTTGGATGGTATGGCGTTATCAACAACAGCAGTTTGCGAGGATGGTGGAAGCTGTTTTAAATAACAAGATGATAAAAAGAATGTTGTGGGTGGAACAGTCTGAAAAAGTCAGCCGGCTTTTGTCGAATGCTCCGTTTCTGTCTTTCCGAGTTCAACCCTGGCATCCGCGCCTATTCAAAACAAATGATCAACGTGCTCTTTTCTTTTCCCATCAAAGCCCAACCTCCTCTCATTCTCCCAGCTTCCTATTCACAACCTCACTGCCCTTTGTATGTTAATTGCTGCAGGGAAAACACTCATTTTCAAATGTTATTACTGCAGCACCGTGTATGCTGAACTATTCTCTTCAACATGCAAATGAAATCAACTGGCACCGCCTTCGTATTACTCTTTTTTTATGTAAATTTTCTACAGGGAAAAAAAAACAAGAGTTAAAGTGCAAGAGTTAAAGCATTGAAGTCATTTTATTTTATCAAAGGAAGGAGAAAAAAGTGGAATGGAAAAACAACAATCCATCAGGCCCCAAATGTCAAGCCTTATTGGTTAAATTGAAATGACAAACTGCTCTGGAGGATTTGTGCGTGTTGTACCACAAAACCACCGTGTACAATGCAACGTTTGGACATGTATAATGGCAAATCTTGTCTTAACAGCAGCATTTAACACAAAAGGTTCAATCATATGTTTTTTCCCCCATAACTCAAGGCCATACTGAGTAAGAAATTCTTTAAACAGAACATACAAGACAACACACAGGAAGCGAATCTCTTCACTGATAACCAAAGACATACAACACAATAAATGTCTGTATATTGTTTATACTGGCATGTGTATAGAGATTCTGGCACTACTGTCAGTTGTTAGTTGATACTGTTGTTTTTTTTCAATTATTTCCATGAGGTTCTGGCTACAATGGAGATTAATAAAAGGCAAGGAAAAAAATTAATAAAAAAATCTCAATAATACGGGATAAGGTTTATAAGAAATCTAGCGTTGTTGAAGAAGCGGAGATTGTTGTTTTCTGAGTAAAGAGCTCCATAGAGGGTGCTCATGAGTACAACAGTGTAACAAGTAAAGGAGGAATAAGGGAATAGTCTGGGTTGTGTAAGTTCTGATAAATTACCTGTCTTGTGATTACACCTACATCGTCACAAACTACTTAATGCCAACATAACAGACATTTAGGGCACATGATGGACTCCTGAAAATTATGGAGCTACACAACATGTATATATTTGTGTCAGACTTGGCTCTGTTAGGTAGCCATCTATGAGACGACAAGCATGAAGCTATTGACAGCTGAATTATCATGAACCTTGAAGCTTTGGACTTGACCTTTAGAGGTAGACATGAAGCGATGGCTAAATCCCAGTGGTGCGACTACAAGCAAGTTCTCCATTGCAAAGTCACCCAAAGCGAAAATAGAACAACTTGTTCAGAAAATAAGTCACACCCTCGGACATGCTTGATCTGCATTTAACATTCATATAAAGTATTTCAGGGTGTTTTCTCTCCTTTAATTAAAAAAGACATAAGTATCCTGCCTCAAATACAATTTACTCTTTTACTTCCTACCAGACAGCAGAAAAACAGTCTGGGCTGAAATCAAGAATAGCAGTCAGAGTCGGATTACACAAGTGGCTTCCTAGTGATACTCTGCCACTTTTGTAGCCTATTAATTAACAGCATTTTCTTAGCTAAGCTATTTATGATGAGGAAATTATGTCTCTAAATTATACTCATTATTGCCACTGAAATAGATTCCTTGCATCAATAACTTGTTGAGGAAAGTCTTGTAGAACTTCATGTGTATTAAGTTTTTTGGTTATATTTATATATTTTGCTGTTAAACAACCCATACCTACATTAGCTAATGTAAACTCAACATCTAAATCCCTAGGAAACATAAGACAGTTTAATTTACAGATGCATACATGGTTTCTGACTGGCCAAGTAGTCATCTAATCATTTACAATAATCCACTGACTAGACAAATTTAATACATGCACTACCATTTTTTTTTTACACAATCCCACTAGAGATGTAGACCAGGTGGATGTGTGCAGCAAAAAAAATGCAGTGCAAAACACAAATCACAATCATAAATGTCATATCCAGTGGGTGGAATTTCCTTGTTGGATGTGAGGAAACTGATGCATCTGTTCCTATAGTAATATATGCTATGAAAAGAGTTGCTAGGTCTCTGTAGTAAAAGCAGCCCAATGGACATGCAGGATTAAAACATGAAGTTCTTTCACCAAGAACCTAATATGGTCTTGTATTATTATAACTTCTTGTCATAATAATAACAAGATCTCTTTGACACTGAGTAAGCCTACTCACTGACACAAATACACTCATATAGCAGCATACAGAACTAATGTCAAGAACAAGATGAAGAGGAGTGGATGTGTTACACAGCGCTCTCCACCACCACCAACACACCCACGGAATAAATCTTTCTGAAGAATGGGGTTGATCTGCCTCCATTTGTGCCTGAAAGCAGGCATCAAAAGCAGAAGACATCTAGCCCAAAGAGTTGAGAGCCCCAGTCTCAGAAGATCAAGATTAAAAAACAAAGAGACTGAAACTAACATCAGAACCAAGACTCTGATTTCTGAGACCTAGATTCTAACTGTGTTTTGCTTTTAACAGTTACACCCTTGTTGTAAGTACTCACAGATTGTGATTGTCTCAGTCAAAGAAAACTCGAGACCCAGGACAAGAGTCTAAGTGTCTATGCTTAGCTCCGGCCTATAATCAAACAACCCCAGGCCAAGAGGCTAATATCAAACCTGACACCCAGGTCAGGAGTTTAAGTGTCTATGTTGTTTGAACAAGGCAACAATCTAAGCATTAAGGTTGAGAGACAGGCCAAGAAAGTATCAAATCTGTGACCCAGTTTAAGAGTCTGTGTCAAAGGTAAGACCCAAACCAAGACTCTAATATCAAAGTTGAGACCCAGGTCAAATATATAACTGTCTGAAACATGATGCAACCTCAGACAAAATCTATGTAGCTATCAAGGCTGTGAACCTGGCTAGTTGTCTAAACATCAAGATTGAGACCTGGGCAAATTCTCCACATATCAAAGCTAAAAACCAGGCCAAGTGCCTAAGTATATGATGTAACAGCCAGGCCCGGAGTCTAACATCAAACTCAAGACCCAGGCCAACTGTCTAAGTATCAAAGCTAAAGACCATGCCATACAAGTATCAATAAACAGACCCATAGAAAAAGTCTAAGTAGGTTTCTAACTAAAATAAATCTGAGGATCAAGAACCAGACCCAGGCCAAGAGTCTAACATCAAAGCTGTGACCCAGTACAAAAGTCTAAGAATCATCATTTTGCTTTAAATTAAATTTAAAAAGTGCATCAGTTTGGAAACTTCAGCAATGCAACACACATATACTGCACCATCTGTGAATTTCTTTTGCTTCTCAGGTTTTTGATAGACATTTAATTATGTTATGTAGTTTAGCTAGCCTCAAATTCTGTTTAAACAGATTGAGCAGTTGGGTCTTTCGCACATTTCCTGTACATCCATGTTGATCCCTGACTGCGGTCAGGAAGGAATAAAAAGTAATTACTATATTTACTATCCAGAAGCATATTATAAAGAAACTGCTGAGCGGAGGAACAGGAAGCAGAGCAGAGGGACAGTGTCTTTTGTAAAAGTGCAGCTTGACAATGCAGCACAGATGTTTCCCCTGTGTCTTTTCCCCAATATATATTCTAAATTCATTCTGAATACATTTCCTTTTCTGTCTTACAACAAAATACATGACTATTCAGAAAATTTAGCACGACCCTGCTGAGACACAAACCCACTTGGAGTACTTGTATAGTCTTGCTGTATTCGTTGGTTTTGCATTTTTTTTGATAGCGTCTTCTTTTTGTTTTTTCTGTGCACGAGTGGTTTGTGATTATGAATTTGTGAACTGTTCCTCTTACCTACAAAGAGCTGGCTGTTGAGCTGGAGGTGGATGTGCCCCTCAGTGGGGGCTTTTCGCACTGATCCGGGGTAATGGTCCACACTCAGAATCGCCTCTTTGACGTTGCGTTCAGCGACCACATGGTGCCAGCGTTCATCGTTCAGCGGAACCGGAGTCTTCACGTGCACTTTGAACGGCCCGTTCCCCACATCAAAGGAGAAAACTACTTCGTTCGGCACTGTAAAGTGACATGGGGCCTTATTTCAGTGACGTTTATTTATTAAAGAATGACATGTCATACTTTTATCCATGTATAGGTGCTTGAATGTTGGGAAACAAGTAGTTGTTCCCTAATCAGCATATTTTTTCCTCCTAAAGTCAATAAGCAAAAAAGCAGATTGTTGTGTTACCATGTTATCATATCTGTTAACACTATTTTGTATTAAGGGAAAAATCCCAGTCAGCACCTGATACTCCTTCCATACATTTCACATAAATGCTTGGTGTTAAGCTAGCTGAGTGCAAAAACTTCCAGAACATTTGGTAAAATGTTGTCCTCAGCAGTTTATCACCCCAGTGTGAATATCTAGAAAACCCTTCTTCTTCTTCTTCTTCAAAAAAAAAAAAAAAACTGTCTTGATAGAACACTTTATTATTTCAGGCAGCTGGAAATAATGTTGTCACACCAGTAGAATATAACACCTGTAGTTAAAATTCGTTTCTGTTTCAAATTTTCAACCAAGCTCTGGGTGCTTTGCTTTACTGGTGTAATGAGACGTGATTATTAAAGGCATGAAAGATAAAGTCTGTGGAGAGACCAAATTTCAAATTTTTCTTTCACAAGGTGTGTAACGACTTGAAAATGAAGCCAGAGGAGGGAAAATGAAGCGGCAACAGAAAGCTGTCAGTCTTTAATCTCTATGTGGGCTTTTTTTTTAATCTGCCTTCGGATGAGAACACCCTGACGCCCGAGGTTTACAGTCGGAGATGAAAGAAACTTGATGCTTTTCTGTTCTAGCTGGCAAGACCTCTGTGGTGCAATTTCTCAGACGGAATTAAATTCAGCTGAGGGTTTAGAGCAAAACACTTTTTGGCTGCATTTCAAAAATGAATATGGTATTTCGGGTTGAGCTGAGATCACTTTACGCTTGCATCAACGCGATCCGACTCCAGTGACTTGTCAAGTTTAAACTGTTTTCTTATGGACTCAGGCTTGCTAATATTGTATATGTGCTAATCATGAAGCAAGCCTTTCTGCTCCTGGTGTATGTTTAAAGCCATCTGTCTGGGTGTTCCTCTTCAGTAATCCATCATATATTTCCAAGTGAATGCCTTCCATTAGCATCTGTTTGGCTTATTTTATGTAAGAATCGTCCCTGGCTTGAATGCACGTTTTGGCGAAGGGGCAGAGAAAAAAGGGTGCCTTCTATCATGGAGCGGCTCTGTGCTGCTGAGAACAATGCTGTGAAATCGCTGAACATGTGTTATGACCTCTTTATCATTCACAGCTCAGACGCAGTGCAGTGACTCCTACAGTAAATGCACACAATATTCACACCCTGAAAGAAGTCAGCATCTATCAATAGCACGGCAATTTGCATGATGTTCTCTTAAAACAAAGGGCTGCTTGGGGTTCTTTACTTGGCCAGTAGAACTTTTTCCCAAGGAAACACATATTCTAAGTAGAGCTTGCAGAGAGCAACAAACCTTTTACCTTAAAATTATTCTGTAAAATATAAGTCAAAATATGTGTGAAACAGGTGGCACTACTTTTTGGAGTTTTAAATATCTAGATAACGCTGGGAGATGTTTGGAAATAATCAAATAGTTGATTAAACTTGTAATATAGTTAAAACTATACAATTATTTCCTAACAGTGCTTGTTGTGGAAATAAATTTACATTGTATTTGAATTTATTGTATTTTCTTGTCTAAATTTTTATTACAACAACAAACAACAACAACAACAACAACAACAACATAATAATAATAATAATAATAATAATAATAATAATAATAATAATAATAATAATAATAATATTGAACCCCTAAATGATTCTAAAAAGAATCAACTGATTCAGTTTCAGTCAAATGATTCAAATGAAGCCTTTCATATGATTCTATACAAAGAACCGTTTTGGGGTTCTATATATGAAGCAGGTGATAGATCTATTCTTTTCACAGGAGCAGTACTGAAAGCCGGAGAGCTGTTACTCATTTTATCCTGTGCTGCCTCCGCTGTACTCTGCTTTCTAGGCGTCCTTTTCAAGGCTAACGTCTTACTCGCTTCAGAACAATGGGAGGTTAATTGAGCTCTCTCCAGCTAAATAATTTGGCATTATAGCAGAACAAGCTTCAGGGCCGTGTTCAGGTCTTCTCCTACTCTACACTCATCCATCACAGCAACTTGTTATGCACTAAGAATTTTTACCCTTCTTATTTTAATGAGGTTAAAGGCCATGAGAATCCTGGGGCTTTCACAGGAGTCGTGCAGGTATGTGCCGGACAGGTCGCAGCTCAGACGGATTGACAAGAGAGACCCGCGTTTATTTACACTCAAGTGCATCTCAAAACAGATAAGAAGAAAATGTCTAGCCACTGTTGCTGAAATTTCCCATGAGAGGCAGCATTTTCACTGTGTCTGTATATTTGGGTGACGGCTTCTCGAGATTATTTTTCTGTCGGGGATAAGAGCCACATACGTTTTGTAAATAGGATTGTCAAATAAAAAAAGAACAAACATACGAACAGAGACAAAGAGTAAAAAAAAATATCGAATGAGCAAACATGCTATTCGAGAGCGTGAGAGATGAAGAGCCCTTGTAGGATTTTTTTATTACTTTGACTTTATATTATTTTATTAAACTCATCAGCAGCTGCCTATTTAATCTTTAATCAGTTCAACTTTGTCATATTGTAATTCTCAAACTTCAAACATCATTCATCATGCATCTCATAAAGCATTTGAGATACAATCATTTTGTGTCAAATAAATATTCCTGTGTATTCATCATCTTTTATTTTCCACAATCTGGAATCCGAGTTATTTTAATAATGATCCACTGGAAGCTAATTTCAACCACTAAAATTTAAATCATTTACTAAGTTGTATTAGAATCACAGTGCTGCTGGATTCTCAGTTCTGATTGGTTGGATGGTTTATTTTATGTAGTGACGGCTATGATGCAAATCACAGCTTTATGTTAATGTGTTTGTTGTAATATGTTATTAATCTCTACACAGGACTGATATAAGACTAACATGAGGGAGATTTAATGTGTGTTGACAGTGGTGCAGATGACTGCTTTATGTCCCAGGGTGTCCTCATAACTCTGTTACCTCCCGGCTCTTACGCCCTGCTTGCACTATGCACTTAACCATTACGTGATAAGTATACCTAATAATCTGTCTCTGTCTCTCTCTCTCTCTCTCTCTCTCTCTCTCTCTCTCTCTCCCTCTAGCTACACAGGCTTCTCATGAGAAATCGGTGACCCTTTCTGCTCCCTGGACCTGTGTGATCCATCCTTATTCCCTACTTCTTGTTAGAGTCTCATCATTTGGAGGATGAACCCACATGGACAGCCTAGAGATAATCATGGGATTGCTGTTGATGATATCACATAAAAACCAAGATGGTAGCTTTGGACTGGACTGCAGTTAACATGAACAGTGTTGCACTCAATTCTTCATTAGTGAACAGTTAATAATTTTATAGTTATAACATGGTCAATCTTGTTGAGATTCTTGGTTACACAATTGCACTGTTTTGACCATACAATATATAGATATAGAAAAGAAATAGTGTGTTTAAGTTTTGTGTTGGACTACAAACCCGATTCCAAAAAAGTTGGGACACTGTACAAATTGTGAATAAAAAAGGAATGCAATAATTTACAAATCTCAAACTTATATTTTATGAATATAGATAACATATCAAATGTTGAAAGTGAGACATTTTGAAATGTCATGCCAAATATTGGCTCATTTTGGATTTCATGAGAACTACACATTCCAAAAAAGTTGGGACAGGTAGCAATAAGAGGCCGGAAAAGTTAAATGTATATATAAGGAACAGCTGGAGGACCAATTTGCAACTTATTAGGTCAATTGGCAACATGATTGGGTATAAAAAGAGCCTCTCAGAGTGGCAGTGCCTCTCAGAAGTCAAGATGGGCAGAGGATCACCAATTCCCCCAATGCTGCGACGAAAAATAGTGGAGCAATATCAGAAAGGAGTTTCTGAGAGAAAAATTGAGTTTGAAGTTATCATCATCTACAGTGCATAATATCATCCAAAGATTCAGAGAATCTGGAACAATCTCTGTGCGTAAGGGTCAAGGCCGGAAAACCATACTGGATGCCCCTGATCTTCGGGCCCTTAGACGGCACTGCATCACATACAGGAATGCTACTGTAATGGAAATCACAACATGGGCTCAGGAATACTTCCAGAAAACATTGTCGGTGAACACAATCCACCATGCCATTCGCCGTTGCCAGCTAAAACTCTATAGGTCAGAAAAGAAGCCATATCTAAACATGATCCAGAAGCGCAGGCGTTTTCTCTGGGCCAAGGCTCATTTAAAATGGACTGTGGCAAAGTGGAAAACTGTTCTGTGGTCAGACGAATCAAAATATGAAGTTCTTTTTGGAAAACTGGGATGCCATGTCATCCGGACTAAAGAGGACAAGGACAACCCAAGTTGTTATCAGCACTCAGTTCAGAAGCCTGCATCTCTGATGGTATGGGGTTGCATGAGTGCGTGTGGCATGGGCAGCTTACACATCTGGAAAGGCACCATCAATGATGAAAGGTATATCCAAGTTCTAGAATAACATATGCTCCCATCCAGACGTCGTCTCTTTCAGGGAAGACCTTGCATTTTCCAACATGACAATGCCAGACCACATACTGCATCAATTACAACATCATGGCTGCGTAGAAGAAGGATCCCGGTACTGAAATGGCCAGCCTGCAGTCCAGATCTTTCACCCATAGAAAACATTTGGCGCATCATAAAGAGGAAGATGCGACAAAGAAGACCTAAGACAGTTGAGCAACTAGAAGCCTGTATTAGACAAGAATGGGACAACATTCCTATTCCTAAACTTGAGCAACTTGTCTCCTCAGTCCCCAGACGTTTGCAGACTGTTATAAAAAAGAAGAGGGGATGCCACACAGTGGTAAACATGGCCTTGTCCCAACTTTTTTGAGATGTGTTGATGCCATGAAATTTAAAATCAACTTATTTTTCCCTTAAAATGATCTATTTTCTCAGTTTAAACATTTGACATGTCATCTATGTTGTATTCTGAATAAAATATTGAAATTTGAAACTTCCACATCATTGCATTCTGTTTTTATTCACAATTTGTACAGTGTCCCAACTATTTTGGAATCGGGTTTGTACTTATTGGAAGGTTGTGAGTTCGAATCCCAGGATCACAAAGCTGGGCCCTTAAGCAAGGCCCTTAACCCTCAACTGCTCAGTTGTATAAATAAGATAAATGCAAGTCGCTCTGGATAAGGGTGTCTGCCAAATGCCATAAATGTAAATAATCACACTAACTAGTATCACCAAGATGAGCATGGCTTCCCTTTTGAGTCTGGACTCTCTCAAGGTTTCTTTCTCATATTGTCCCTTGCTCATTAGGAATACATTCAAATTTAAAACCTCAACTTTATATCCTGAATTTAAATGTTTGCAAAGCCGCTTTGTTACAATGTCCATGGTTAAAAGCACTATACCAATAAAACTGAATTGAATGTTGCTGTTTAGTGAACAAACATGTAGAATTGTTGATATGGTTTCTTTCGATGAAGTAGGCATTTATTTGTGGAAGGAGTCTCCGCTATCAGTGTATGGGACAGAGGGCTTCGAAAAGCTAACAAGAACATAACTAACTATGAAATGTATGATGTGTTGGTTTTAAGTAGATGGAAAATTGCAAAGGAAAAACTCTTCCAAATACAGGAGAGAAAAAAACAGCTTTGTTCCTTGTGTCTTGTGTGTCAGGAGTAAATTTCATAATTCAGGATTTCCCAAAAGCTAATTTGTTTCGGTTTTCATTAGGCTTTAGAAATATAATAAAAGATTCCCTTCATGGCAGTGCACCCGGCACAGAAAGCACAATTTACTCACAGCTCAGCTCGACTCGGATGAAGTCTTTAATTCCCAGGTTTTCGAGGAACACACCGCTGGAGGAGGAGGTCTTGAAAAAGAAGGAAATATCAGCGCTGAGCTCCCCACGGAATGTGGGGAAGTGGAGGTACGAAGTCTCCTTATCGAAGTGGGCGGCGTTCCAGAAGTCATCTGAAGGGAGAGAATGCGTTTAGGAATGTGCCATACCACCAAGAGATCCAAAAGCCTTTAGTCATCATTTGATATGTAACTTAATATAGAGATGTATTGAGAAGTTTCACTGAGGGGCAGGAGACTCTTACACAACAGTGTTTTTGTGTATATCTGTAACAAAAAAACAAATGGAAATGCAAAAAAAAAAGGGAACATAGCAAAAGCTATGAGCTTTTTACTTTCATGGGGGAGCGAGAGTTCAGATAAAGTTTGTAGGACGATAAACATTAGCATGAGCCGCAGAACTAAGTAGGTTTGATAGAAAATACAGACAGAGAATAAGTAGAAGCATAAATGCCTGTCTCCATGCATTTTCTGTACTGTTTGTCCGACGCAGAGAGCCTAGAGCCAGGGGACTCCTCATAGCCAGGTGGGGGACACCATAGACAGGGTACTACTCCAATGCAGGGCACAATTACACATTGCCAACAGTTTAGATTTGCCAATCAGATGCATGTCTTTGGACTGGGGGAGAGAACCAGAGTACCTGGAGGAAACCCCAGCAGCATGAGGAGAACATGCATAATTTTTTGTGTTTTCCAATGTTTCCAGGGGCGTAGTGTTAGGGTTGCTATTTACTTACCTTAGACCTCCAGGTTTAAACCTTTGGGATTAACTTCAAATACAAATATGGATACTTCCAGCACTAAAGCAACAGATATAGACACTGATACAGATACTGATACTGTTAGTGGCATTGAATTACACCCATAGCACCTAAATAGCACAAAAGACTTTTAACTCCTGGCTAAGACAGAGTGGGAGATGGTGTGATAAATGGATGTGAGAATAGTGTTTCGGAATAAATGATGACCTAGCCATTGTGTGGTTCAGTTTCACAACAACAACTGTCTGGCTGTGTCCCGAAACAGAAGGTCCTGCTACCTCTACTGTCTCTTAGCTAGCATAGATTACAATGCTGACCAAAATACCAACAATGTTTACTAGAAACGTTAAACAGCACTGAATACCATTGGGAACAGATAGCATATTTATCCACTCTAATGCAATTTTTGTCGAGGCTGGCATCAACAACTGACCAAGGTTAAGGGATCTCATCAATCATCCTGCACTTTAGACTTAATATGGCACAAGTAGGCAGCATGTTCAGACACAATCTTGGGATTTACCTTGTTTGGGAAATTTTGGTACTTACTGTCACCGAAGCACTGTAGAGGACCCACCCGATATGCTGCCTCTGACCCCGGCCTGTTAACATCCCCCACCGCTAACAGCCTGAGAGGCAAATGATCTTTGTGAGACAGGATGCCAGAATCGTTCAGCCTGTGCCAAACAAAACACAAATCACACAAACTCTGTAACTGCTGAAGTGATGTTAACCTAAAATTTTTGCAAAATGTCTTGCCATAAACAGGGGTGGAAAAATCAATACCCTGGGCAAAATTTGTGAGTATCCAAAGTAACACAATTGAAGAAATACATGCAAGATTTTTGATAAAAAATATTTAAATGAGACAGTCAGTTTAGAAGACTTTTCCACCCCTGAGGGACAGTCAGTCTGGATGTTCATTATGCCAAAGAGGGACAGTTAGTTTGGAAGTTCATTGCAGTTCATTATACCCCTGAGGAACAGTGCCGGGCTCCCGAGACCAGCACATTAAACACACACACACACACACACACACACACACACACACACACACACACACACACACACACTTGCATGATAGATAAACAGTTTTAGTAGGTTTTATATACAATTGCCCAACAGCCAAAAAAAAGTAACTATCCTACTAAGTCCTGCAAAAAAACCCTTTTGTTTGATGTTTATTTTAATGAATCTTTGATTCATATATTTCTCATTGATACAAAGCACCTACACACTGTTGTGTATGCTACTTTTTTGGTTACAGTTCCTTGAGCCTGCACTCTGATCCTGGATTTCTAACAAGCGATGCTATTGGAAAACAAGAATTTCACTCTGCTGTACTTGTATATCTGACACTAAAGGATATCTTTATTACAAAAAAAAAAAAACTCGGTAACACATGTACACATGCTGTGATGGTCATGCTACGTAATTCCAGTAATTAGGCTATACTTAGATGTCATGCCGTTCGTTGTGTGTTGTCATAGAAACAACTTTGTGACTGAAAGCTAAAAGACATTATATATACGGAGTGATAATTACTAGAAATTGGCAGGCAATGCATGATAGAGTGACATGTTACATCATAACATTCAACTCCTGGCTACTTTCTCTGCAGAAACCGCTGCTGTTTTTATTCCCCGCATCTGATTTTATACTGTGTCCGAGCTTTCAGAATATTACAACTGCTTATTAAGGATTCTACATGGACAAGAAGGCTTTTTTATGTTTTTAAAGTTTGTAAGTACTGTAATTCCGATATGACGTGTACGTGCTAGAAATAAGCAACACCAGAAACTGATTCACTTACTGTGAACTGTCACTAATGCTTTGAGGAAATAATAACCTGCGTTTTGTACATTACCCCTTTCTGCAGTAAACCAACAATTGGGATTTCAGTGTGTCACTGCTTCGGTTTATTTAGTTATTTTTTTTAAAGTGAGATGCATTTTCTTTGCTATGAAATGATAGACGTCAGACTGACTAACACACATTATTTTGTCAAAGAGGACTGTTTCTTTCTGCCAGCAAACTTGCCAATTAAACTTTACATTTGTTTATGAACTTTTAACAAAAAGTGAACTTAAAACTATATCAAAAGCAGATATGCAGTCTTGCAGTGTGGTGCGTCACATCACTTATGCTGCTGTTTGGTATGCTGTTTTTGTCTGCCATGTTAGTTAGTGATAAATAAAAATCATCATTCATCAATCACGTGAGGTTTTCGGCCAATCAGAGGATCTTATTAGGGCTTTTCACACTTGAACTACTGAACCCTAGGTGACTAAACTTGCAATCCTGGATTATCTTTTTTGACGTTGCACACTGCTCGTACATTAGGATTAACAGGTAATCTGACATGTCACACTGTACACTCCTCAATCTTGGAATAATGTTCTTAGCATATTTACTGTGGAAAGAGCCATGGTTGCATAAATGCAGCATGTGCCTGCTTTAAATAAAGCTGTTATTACAAACTTGCACTGCACCTCGCTCCCTCCAATCCACTAGCACTGCTCCATTGGTCCCACCATCTCTCAGGGTACAAGGTAGGCATATATCTAGACTCTTCTCTGTTCTGGCACCGAGCTGGTTCAATGAACGTCCCCTAGATGTCCTTACAGCCGAGTCACAGACTGTCTTCAAACGACGGATGAAGACCTACCTCTACCTGAAGCACTTAAACTAGTTCTTGTTTTTCCCTGTTTTTTTATGTATTGTTGAATGTAAATTAAAAAAAAAAACCCCAACAACACAGCTTTTAGGCTGATGGTATCCTAAGTCTGTGACCTACTGAACCAATGTTAATGTATTCATTGATAGAGACTTCAAAGCACTATTGTATGTCGCTCTGGATAAGAGCGTCTACAAAATGGCAGAAATGTAAATGTAAATGTAAATAACGGCTTGTCTAGCATTTTCACATCAGCGAGGAAAAAAAGTTTAGGTCTGCCGTTCTGTGCCTGAGGTATTGTTACCTTTCTAAATGTTTTTGGCCTTTTTAAAGTTTGTTGTGTAATTAACCAGGCATTCGTTGTTGTTTTTTTTGTATCATTTTATATTTCATATCATTATTTTACGTATCAGCGTATAATTTTTCAGCGTTTCTTCTCGCTGTGGTTCGCACGAGATATTCAGTGTTTTGCCACCTGATGTGTTCAATGTTGCTAAGTCATTTGCTGATTGAGTGTCTGTTACTAAGCCTCTAGCTGTGAAACTGTAATGCTAAATTATTTCTCACTGTACACTGGGGTTATCACTGTGCTGCTTCAGAGCAGAGTTTCATAACCTCAGGTAAAAACTTGTTCCAACCCCACTTGTAAATTACCAGTGTGAAACGTTCCTCTACCTGGGGTTAAAAGCATCACTGAGACCAATGATATCCCGGGGTTGAGCACAGTGTGAAATGCCTTACTGTGGTTTCAGACTGACAAGAGAATCTCTTGGGTTATTCAGGCTGTTTCTACGTTAAAGTCTGTCTGCAACAGACACATGGTGCCCTGCAACAGCCCGATGTTGTTCAAAAACAACACACACACACACACACACACACACACACACACACACACACACACACACACACAAAACACTTCTTGTAAACAGACATTTTGAGAAAGAAAGAAAATAATCATTTCAGCATGACCTGTCTGTCACCTTTTACTAGACATGATCATTTTCCTACAGCAGCACACCTTGACCTGTTTGCTAAATGACTTTTTAAAACATTTTATTAAAAAATCATACGTTCATACTCATTATCCATTTAATATTGTGGCCACTACAGCTGGAGGACTTTCCTGTGTTGGAAAACAGTGATGTTGATGACACAGTTCCGAAACTGGGGATTCCTCTAAACACCTTCAGTCACAGACCACAGACAGTCTCATGATATCTTTTTTACCTTTTTTGTCTAATGTCTAATCAAGGACATTAAAAAACATCTGTCAGCCAGCACTACAGTCAGAGCTGCTGTTATGGAGAATTAATCAACACCAAAACAAAGTTCTTTTCTTTGATAATATTAAAGCAGCAGGATGCCAGATAGCATGAAACTGAGCTTTGTAAACATTTTGTTAGTATTAAAGTGATTTAAGCCTGGTAGTGTTTTTTGTTTAATTAAACATGCAACATATTTGTCAGTACCAGTCGTCAAGGTCGCGGTCGCAGTTGCAGAAGTGTTCAGGATCCACGCAGTCGCCATGGACGGCACAGGCACACTGCTGAGTGCCCGGTGGTGCCCCTGCCCAGTACGTGTGGGCATCTCCTGACCAACCCACCCACCAGGTGAATGGTGTGCCATCTGCAAGAAACAATCATCATCCATCATGCTGCACAGCCAGGTTTCTTTTTTCCCCCTTAGTCCTTTAACGCCCTGAAGGAACGTTTTCCCCCACCTGTGTATACTCTTAAACTGAGCGAGATCCATTTAAAAGTGATAATAACCAACAGTGTCATTGAGAACCCTGCAATTCACTTGAGGACGGATGTTCTGGATGTTTGGCAACAAGATACAGATTCGCAGTGTGAACAAAACAGGAAGGGGATGGATTCAAACAATAGGAGTGCATACAGAACATAACCCAGTAAAATTATTGGATTATAATTGCACTATTTTGACCGTATAGTGGAGAGTTATAGAAGGGAAATGATTTATAATCACACTCTCCGGTGACACCCAGATGGACTCCTCTAATAGTTTTTTTCCCTTTATCATCTCATGTTTTTGAGTTTTTCCCTTACCCTCATATTTAATTCTGGCTTACACATTAATAAATTTATACCTAAATATACACAGTGAGAAATTTCTCATATTACTCTCTTAAATTTTACTGACCTAAAAGTTTACATTCAGGCATTATTGCATCTGGCACATTTCTTTAATGAAGCAGTTAGTTACTAACTTGTAAATATCTTACTCTTAAATAAATCAGCTGGCTGAAACAGTGGACTCAGGCTTTAGAAAAGTGTTTGCATGGACACGCAGCTTTAGCGTCAAACCCTAAAACCTCAGCAGAACTCGTTTTTTGTTGTTGTTTTTTTAACACTGGGGAGATTGGCATTGATTTGTCTCTCGTCTTCTCACATCCATCCATCTCAAGTTCCGGCCTCTGCTTTTGGGAAAAGCGTGCCCTCTCATTACTCTTCATCTGACATTTGGAGCATTATTTATTTATGTCTGACACCGTCTTTCTTCTCGGCTCATCAGCATCCTCGGCTAACGAGACAACTAATAGGCAGCAATTTACGCCAGAGTGCTCGGGCGTCTCCTGTTTCATCAGAAGGCAGAGAGAACAATTATCGAATCGCTCGACCTTCAAGAGCCCGTGTGCGTAAATGCCTGTAATTGAACCGGCACGGAAAAAAAAACAAGTCAAGCAATAAGGTGAAAAGGGTAAATACTGAATATTTACACACAAACATAACATCAGGAGAGACCTAAACATGTTAAGGCCTCAGGGTTACAATGCATTTTGTATTTTACATAACCTATGTAAAAATAACCTGCTTCAACATCCATTACTTACAGAATAAAACGCTGTTATAGAAGAATAATCTCCATACTGTTAGCTCCATGATGCAAATTATTTTCATATAACAGCATGTGCTGAAGTCTTATTACTTTTATACAACAGTGTTTACACCAAAATTTTTATTTTTTATTAGTTTATTTATTAATGAAGGATACCGTCAGGGATTCTCAGAAGCGGTAGATGCAAGTGCAGACTTTTCTGGCACAGTGTAAAAATAATGACAAAATGTTATCCAAAAAACATACAGACTAAGGGCAAGGACATGGAAATCTGCATCCCAAATCGCATACTTATGCAAATCGCATATGTATGCAGTATTCTACGCTGTCTTGCCGTCTTGTAGTAAAATAGTGTGACAAATCCTCAAAAGGAGAAGTAGTGCACTTCCAGTACCTGAATGAAGCACTTATTCAACTTAAAAATTAAGTGTGGCATGTTGGACATTTCATGCACTTGACACTTGCAGCTTAGCTTACATGGTAGAAGAGGGGCGGGGCTACAGGTAAAAAAATGATGGCCATCAACACTCCGGTGTACAGGACATCTTAAAAATTAGCCTGCATTGTGCAATTTAATATCATTTTGAGATATTAAGGAAACTGGAAATCACTCTTTTCTGAAGACTTTCTTGTGGCGGAAAACAAGCTGTTACAAAGATTTACATGTGCTGTGACATAAAACCACAATTATTTATGGGTTTGTTTACAACTTCCTGTCAATGAATTGTTACTCTATTAGGGCCCTGGTATAAGAAGTAGCAGAACCTGCTGCTGAAAGCAGTCTGATATGAACTAATAATAATTTTAAAAAAAGGTTAATTCGTTTTAAAAAAATCTAATCATCCTGTCTGCTTTGTGCTCAACCTGACTGACCAGCACAGTTTTTTTTAATAAGTCTGTCCTTTCATAGTGAGCAAGTGAAGGAGGAAGGGATCGATACTCTCAATAAAAAAGGCTTACCTGGTGTGTTTAGGAGGCGTGACTTTTTGCAGTGGTAGGAGAGTTCCTGCTCACAGTGCTCGGCTCGGGTAATTATGGCCGTGAGCTGCTCAGCATCGGCAGAATAGTTAAAGAAGGCCAAATGCTGAGTGCTCCCTGAGGATGCCCGTAATTTGGTGAGCTCGGTGTTATTGTGTTGGATCACGGTCCATGCTTTATCTGCAGTTTTCGAGGGAGAGATGAAAAAAGAGGGCAGGGGATGCAGAAGGTGGCTGGATGGAGGGTTTAGAAACGTTACACGTAATTATACAAACGATAACAAGGACACAACAAGATGGGCGGCGCTCTGAGGTGACCTTTATTTTGACAAACCATAGACTACGGCAAATGTTCCCTAAATTGTGCTAAATTACAGAGCAGAAATCCTCCAGTGTCGAATCAAAGGAATGATTCAGACAATAATCATGTTTACACAAACTTCCCTCTTGGCACAAATGGAGCTAAAAATTCAGTGTGTGAATTTTTTTGTGTTTGTTCGATTGCAGGGAGATGCTGAGGCCACATGGCTAACGAGAAAACTGTGAACTCAATTAGCATCACGCGACCTGAACAATGAAAAAGTTCCCACATGTGCTGCATTGTGTATGAAGAAATGTATTAACTGTTTCATATTTATGCTGTTTTTGATGTTTAGGTCTCCTGCAGATTTGAAAGATTTTAGAGACATTTATGCGGTTTAGCCCGATGCTAAACACTTCTGACTGTGGAAGAAACATTCAATGGTTAACATGAACAATATGTTGATGCTAGCTAAGGTTAGATTAAAAAACAAAAAAACCCCAATATTTCTCACTTCATAGTTTTGCCTATTACTTGTAAGCAACAAGTAAGTAAAACATTAACACCACCATCACCAACTGGACAAATAGAAACTTGGCCATGACATGATTTTGAATCAATTATGAATTATCAATTATGAATTCAAATTCAAAAATGGTGCGTAAAACGAATAGTGTTAAAATAACTCCATTTTTTTTTGCTACTGACAGGCATTTACCTGACATGTTGCAGTAGACAAGCTGTGGATTGATAGGTCCGCTTCCGTCCACGTCTATGTGGTACAGTCCTGATGTGTTTCCTCTGTGCTTGTATGCCTCGCAGGACGCATCGTAAACAGCTGGTAAAGACAGAAACGACAGTTAGCCTTCCTGATTCAGGGGGGATGAAAAAACATCACCACCACCACCACCACCACCACCAACAACAACAAAAAAAACCCGAATCCCACCGAGACAGATGTAAATGCCTCGTCTCCAGTTGCTACTTCCCCATGAAAATGTATCTTGGAGAGCTGAGATAATGAAGTGTGACAGTCCTCATTAGGGCCTCGGCATGCGGGCCTGCAGAGTAAACAGCTCAATACGCGTCAACCTCAAAAACACGATGGATCAGGACGAGGTGAAGGCGGCGTCTCGGATAATGCGCCGTTCACGCCTGCGAGCATGCTGCCTATGCTGAACTAAACTGTTTGCCTGATACCGTTTTTTGCTCTCCTGCCCTAAATTATCCGGTGGAAGCGGGCGGGAATAGGAAGGGTTTTTGGAGCACATTCCTCCAGTTCCCTCAGCATTCAGCTATGTTCGGCTCTGTTGGAGTTGAATTGGAGCTTATTGATTAGCAATCTTCCATATGGATTAGCAATCTAAGTGCATGAAAACACACACACACACACACACACACACAAAAAAAAAGTATTTGCTTTTCAGAAGGTAACGGATTTCTCCCCTGGAGAAGGGACTGTAATTGTACCTTTAACGCTGTTTCAGTGCGTTAAATATTGATTGGACAAATCAGTTGACTGGATGTCCAGGACAAGCAGATTTCATGTTCCCATGATTTCTTTTTCCATAATTGCACAACAGACCTAATGTTGGTGTTGAATTCTGTGCCCATTGTATCCTCAGATTTCTGTTCTTGAGGCACACAAGAGGAACTTAAAAAAGCCTAACCACTTTTCAAAAGTGCTGTACGTTTTGAGATGCGTCTCAGTTTATCATGGTTGTAAAGAGTGTTTATTCGAGTTTCTGTAGTCTTTCTGGGAGCTCAAATGCTTTTTGGTTTTTCCACACCATTTAGCATAAAGTCTACAGATGAGCACTCTGCACAAAGGTACCATTGACCAGTGATCCAAACATAATACACCCCACACTCTTGGGGTTTCCAGGCAACCAGGACATAATACTGGGCAGCACACTGGAGCTTTTACTTCCATTAAGACTGAACCTTAAGAATACTTTTAGTGCTTGAAATATGCCCAAGAGCTTCAGGCTATCATGACAAGCCACTGTCAAGCTTTAGGATCTTTATGAGAGTCTCCTTTGGGGCACAGCACAGAAACATTGAATGTTGCACCCGTCATTAATATTGCAAATACTGATACAAGTCGAACAAAGCAAACACCTGCATCTTATTCCATCCAATTTACAAAAAACATCCTGATAATTAACATCTGTTCAAAACCTGAGAAGAAATCAATACCAAATCTGTGCCACTGTATACTTGAGTCAAAACCATATTTACAGACAGGATTTGAATATCATCCCTAATTAGGCTCCATGACAACCTGGAAACCGGCCCAGAACTGCAATTACTCTTGAGAGCGAATTATTTTAAGGATAATGTGTCGATATCATGTCTTCGCACTCACCGTGAGCAGATTTTACACATTGGTGTTACACCTTTGGTTATTACTCAGAAAAATATCTATATATGTGTGTCAAATCAAAATGAGCACCAAATAGCAGATTTCTTCTTTTTTTTTGTTTTTTAAATAGATCCTGAGGGTAATTTGGCAGTGAATGATGATCAGTCACCCACACTTGAGTTGTGCTTTTAAATCAGCCAAGATATTCAGTGGTCTTGACATCAGTTGCACTCGAATACCGTTTTTAATGTCTTTCAGAAAACTTCGCAGACTGACTTTGAAGTGTACATCACCTCCGACACTTCTGCACAAAAGGGGGGATGAGGAAGGCATTTGCCGCTGGCACCAAAAAAAGAAGCAGTTCAAACTTCACTCGAGCTAATGAAGTATCAAAATGGCCCATACGATAACAACCAGAGTTTCCCTATGGGAAAATGGTGAGGAGGAGTCAATGGTGCTTGTAAACATGATGGGCAAAACAGCCATAGGTTTTTTTTTCTTCCCTCAGCCATGTCCTCTTGAAATGTTCAACTATTGTATGGAGCCTCAGTCTAGACTGAGTTCTCAAAAAACTGAATTTTAGCTCGCAAGGGTTAATTTCACTAAAGAGTATCAACACAGTTGAGTTCAGGGATAGCAATTGGCCTCAATCTATGCCTATTCAATTTTGTAGGTAAAAAAATATGAAGCACAAATGGAGGGAAAAACAACTATGAAAAAATCTTAACCTAAGCCACATGACTAAGTCTCCTTAAAATATCCCAACACAGCATTGCTTTATTTTTTGCTCAGAACACAATACTTTAGTTACTGAGGGATGTGTTTTTGCTTTAACAAGCAGCATTTGGTATATGTTTTTATGAACTAGTGAAAAACATGGTTTTTCTCTTTCTCTCTTTTTTGTTTAGTACCAATAAGATTCTATTTCCCATTTGGTCTTTCATCATCATTGATATGTTCATAACAAATTATAATTTAAAATTTCATTTCCTTCCATTCTGTCCTATTTATCTCCTCTGGAATGCTCTAATATAGGGCATGACTTTATTACTGAGCAACATTCATAATGGAAAGCAACATTTCTGTACCATGAAAGCAGGTTCTCGGGAATAGAGCAGGACTTTGAGATAGCTAATTAAAAAACATGAAAAAGCAAAAATTAGGTTAGAGCATCCTGTGGCCCAGATGTGACCTACTATGTGTGCTGTCTAAAAATATATAAATGAGTGGAAAGTTTAAGGCTTAAAAAGCTCCACCAGTGTCCTAAAACCAACCTTTTGCTTTCTGCATGACTTCCACTTGCATTTGCTCAAAACCACAAGGTACTGATTTGAAATTTGATGACTGAAAAAGGCCTCTGCCTTATTTTAGGTACTGACTGTAAATCAATGCTTGTTTCATTAAGGAACTAAAGAAAACATTTGCTAAACCTAACTATCAACAACTTAGCTAGCATGATTATAGAGCTTATTTAATGTTAATAGCTACCTGTCATGATATAAACTTTATTGACATCGTAACAGTTGTGTATAATGTTAGCTAAAATATTAGCAATATAAGACCAGTGAATGCACTTGGCCAAGACCAGACCACTGCATCTATGGTGTCCAGTCATCTTGGAAGATTATTGACTAAGGAAAACTTCTGTTTTGTTTGTTTATTCAAGACTTTCAAGACTCCCAGTGATACAGACTACATATATAGTAACCTCATTTGTGACTGATATTCACAATAGATCCTCATTATACCTCAAAAGTATCATTAGTGTGTTTTTGTCTTAGCTAATTGCAATGGAAGAGGGGTGCTAGTTGACAAAAGTATATGGACACCTGACTATGCCACTCCATATTTAGTTCCTCTTTGCTGTTATAATAAGCTCAAAATCCTCTGTGAAGGCTTTTCACTAGATGGAGTATGACTGGGAATTTGTGATCATTTAGCTACAAGAGCATTAGTGAGGTCAGGCACTGATTGTGTGAGGAGTTTTGGGGTGTAGTAAGTGTTCCAGTTTATCCTAAAGGTGTTGAGGTCTGGGTTCTGCACAGGACAGTCGAGTTCTTCTACTCCAACATTAACACACCATGTCTTCAGTGGAGCTTACTTTGTTATGCCTTGTAATGTTGAAACAGGGACGGTTCCAGTGAACATGTACCCTAGCACAGAGAGGCCTCTGAGACAATTGTAGCAACATTTTGGGGAAGAACCTCATATGGGTGTGATGGTCAGGTGTCCACAAACTTTTGTCCATGATAAACATGGAGTAGAATCTTTTCCTCCTTGCTAAGGTCTATCTGTTAAGAATAAAGAGGGAGGGACTACAGAATTAAACTGTATAACTCAAGCACTTTGATTCTATTATGCCAAGCATGGAACGGAGAATCTAACAAAGATTTGGAAATAAAGAGTTGCTTTCAAATGGGTGGAAGCAGTCCACAACAGGTTCAAAATTGATTGCTAATATGTAGAGTCCTCTAAAATGGGATTGTTGAAAAACTATTGGGAATTCAAGATAATGGAAAACAAACTAAAGCCATTAAGGAGACGGGCATAGTGGAGCCCATCTCCCTAGCTACCCAGGCCAGAACATAATGACTAATCACATAACGATTCAAGGCTTCTATTTCATTTGGATATTTTAAGGAGTGTTTGAAATAAAACTTGAATTATATTGATCTAATTTGTTTTGTGGGGGGTGGGGGTGAAGGTGGGGGTGGGGGGTTGAAGGGAGGAAAAGATGGATAGCATAGCAGTAATAAGCATATGGTTTTTGGAAACACATTTGTTTTTGTTGAAACCACTCATCCCAATAAGGACAGAAAAAGAGCTCCCCAATAATTGGAGAGGTCAAATGTGGTGCAAGAAAGAAATGAGTAATTATTCAAATTTAAATTTGTGGTAGTGTGATGGTCTGTTTTGCTGCTTCAGGACCTGGAAGACTTGCTGTGATAAATGGAACCATGAATTCTGCTGTCTACCAAAAAATCCTGAAGGAGAATGTCCGGCCATCTGTTTGTGACCTCAAGCTGAAGCGAACTTGTGTTCCGCAGCAGGACAATGATCCAAAACACACCAGCAAGTCCACCTCTGAATGGCTGAAGAAAAACAAAATGAAGACTTTGGAGTGGCCTAGTCAAAGTCCTGACCTCAATCCGATTGAGATGCTGTGGCATGATCTTAGAAAGGTGGTTCACGCTCAAAAACCCTCCAATGTGGCTGAATTACAACAATTCTGCAAAGATGAGTGGGCCAAAATTCCTCCACAGCGCTGTAACAGACTCATTGCAAGTTATCGAAAGCACTTGATTGCAGTTGTTGGTGGGCCAACCAGTTATTAGGCTTAGGGGGCAAACACTTTTTCACACAGGGCCATGTAGTTTTGGATTTTGTTTTCCCTTAATAATAAAAACCTTCATTTAAAAACTGCATGATGATGATGCTTTCGGCTGCTCCCTGTTCGGGGTCGCCACAGCGGACCAACTGGTCCGCACAACAACTTGGCAAATGTTTTACGCCGGATGCCCTTCCTGACGCAACCCTCCCATTTTTCCGGGCATGGGACTGGCACTGCATCCAGTGGCTGGGGTTGAGGCATTGGCTGGGAATCGAACCCGGGCCTTCCGCATGATAGGTGAGAAACCTACCACTGAGCCACCAATGCCCCCTCATTTAAAAACTGCATGATGTGTTTATTTGTGTTATCTTTGACTAATATTTAAATGTGTCTGATTATCTGAAACATTAAAGTGCGATAAACATGCAAAAAAATAAGAAATCAGGAACACTTTTTCACACCACTGTATATATCTTTCTATGATAGCCAGCAATAACTTTTCTGTAAAAACTTCACTACAGAAGCTCTTCTGTCACCAGTTGTCCATTCTGGGACCATTTTTGGAACTAGCCACTCCATACTGGGAACACCCCACAAGACCTGTGGTTTTGGAGATACTCTGTCCCCAGTCATCTAGCCATCACAATATGGCTTTTGTGAAAGTTTTCCTGCTTCCAAAACAACTGACTGTTCACTTGCTGCCTAATATATTCCACCTCTTGACAGGTACCATTGTAGCTTTCTGTTATTAGTAATTAACTTATAAGAAGAAAAAGTCTAAATGATTTAAAATGAATCACTGAATCAAGTATACAGATACTGGTGCTAGTTTCCAAACTTCCTATAGTGAATCCCTGGATTCTTAAGGCATTATGAATAGTACTGGGGTACAATGGTTAGGGTTAAAAAGAAAGGAAATCATACTTGGGCACACTTGAGGAGTTAAAGGGAAATATTCCAACCCATCACGTAAGTGGTCTACATAGGATAGATGGGGTGCATAGGAAAGTCATCCAGGAAATCTCCTGTTCACCAAAAAGTCAAAAGCCTTGTCCTCAATCTATGGAAGTAAAATCTCAGGATTGTGGGGTGGTCTAGGGGGATCAGAAAATAAAAAGATACTATTCATTCATCCATCCATCCCTACAGAGGGTTGCAAGGATCTTGGAGTCAAGGAATTCGGGGTACAAAACGAAGGACACCCTAGACTGGGTGCCAATCGTGTGCACATACTCATTTATACACTATGGACAATAACAATATGCCAATCAACCCACAACACTTGGGAGGAAACTGGAGTACCCAGAGGAAACCTCCAATGCCCCCGAGGTGGAAGGAAAAAGTGTTTAAAAGCACTTAGCGACCTTGCACACCTCCCTACAATTTTTTTTAAATGCTTGATATATGGCCAAGTAAAAAGTTAGCAAAATTCTACTTTATAGAGAAGTAGGCAGTAAATGATCTGTATAGTTGCTATATTTAGTTAATGATGGACATTCACTTTGTATGTTCCTGCACATTTTTCATACGCTCTTGTTCGAAAGCATTCGGAAACGCTCTCCTTTGATTGGCGCCCCTTTTGTTCCAAATCTAATTACGCAAGGTGTACCGCAAGGCCTCTTTCTATCACCTTCTCATTTTTAAGCAAGTCGAGTGTGAAAACGTTAAACACTGCTGAGATTTTGCTTGAATGACAAGTGCTTAATTTCAGCCAAATTAGAGCCTTTGTAGAGGAATGAAAGAAAGAACCTCTTTCACGTCATTTGAAGATCTGCCATAATCCAGATCAATGATGATACTTTTTGGCTCAGGATTTGTGGTTAGTGCTAGATCACTGATAAGTGTTTGACCTTGGGTCGCGGCCTTTTTGTTTCTTAGCTGATGTGTGGTTGGCAGAAAACACACACTCCCTTGGAAATCCTTTGTATGTTTTGTCCTTGACTTCAGGCTAGGAATATATACATATTCTATATGCAACCATGTGTGTGTTTAAGCCTGTGTGTGTACTTCCTAGTCCTACTACCTGTTTACTCTTGTTTGCAATTGGTTCTGATTTTGACCTTATCCTACCTTTTTCTCCATAATAATATTCACGTACACAAGGTGCAGTTCTGGGATTTGATCTGAAAACCCTTGGGAAACAGAAATGCTGAGCCATAATTCTACTCTGGTTTGTGTTTTCTATGATCTGACACCCATGATTACAGGTTAAGCTCCAATGAAATAAAGAGACGTTTTTCACTTACAGCTATGGCAGGTAGCTCCTCTGTAGCCGGTGTCAGCACAGTCACAGTGGAAAGAGCTCCAGGACTGTGTGCACTTCCCGCCATGTTCACAGTGACTCGGAGAGCACCTGGTGATCGAGAGAAAACAAAAGGAGGTCTAGGCATGTTCACTCTTCAATCAGCACCATAATGAACACATAGTATGGAAACAGAGCATTTATTCTTTGTGTGCATTTGTTTTGGCTGTAATCCTGTCACTGGGTTGTTGCTCTAATGTGTGCATCTGTTCTGTGCCCTTAATTAGATTGTCTGTTTACGCCCTGCTGTTTCTTTGTTTTATTGTGAAGTCTTATCCTGCATTTTTCTATCATTACGTTCTGCATTCCTTTTTCCGTCTAATGCTTGTTTTCATTACAGGACACAACTTTAACAGGTAACATCAACAGCTAATTTGCCCCTTAAATGACCTTCCATTGCACCTTATGTAACTAATGTAATTTTCTTTTGTTTATCATCATTTATTTCTATCAGCTAGCTTTATAAAAAAAAAATCCTATATTGCTACAATTGGCAGCACAATATAATTGCACAATTTCCATCCATTTTCTGTACCGCTTATCCCACACAGGGTCACAGGGAGCCTGGAACCTATCCCAGGGGACCCGTGGCACAAGGCAGGAAGACACCATGGATGGGGCTTTCAACATACACTACATACAATTCTAGATATGCCAATCAGCCTACATATCTCTGGACTAGGGAAGGAAACCCAGAGGAAACCCCTGGAGTACAGGGAGAACATGCAAACTCTGCACAATGGGGCAGAGGTGGGAATTGACCCCGAAACGCTGGAGGTGTGAAACAAACATAACCACATGCTAGCAAATTTAAAAAAAAAGGAGCTTGTGCATGATAATCTCTAATTGCTCAATTTTCCAGTTTATTACTATTATTGCCTATTCTTTCATCTACACGATGGGCTGTGAATAACTCGCCCTAATCAACCACACACCATGTATTAAATTTATGTTAATTATATGTCCCCTAACATTCGGAAATTCACACGACATAGTTTTTTCTAAAGAAGCAATAAAATAGCCAAATAAATGAATGAATGAATTAAGCTGGGAATAAAATACATCTTTATCAAAATATCCCATTTTGGATGATCCTTTACATAAAACTGTATGGTTGACAACATTAAGAAATTGAGGGCATCAAAAATAGAGAAGGGAAACATTCAGCGCTCTGTTATTAACTAAAGCCATTAAATGCCATTACTGGATATCAGTGTGCCCTTGAAAGCGAAATTGTAGACACTTGGCACAATTAATTCCCTCTCTTTGTTGAATTCCGAACGATTACTCATGCTTAAATGACTTGCATTCAAGATAAATTAGATTTCTCACACCAGATTCACATTCATGGGCACAATAAATAGGAATAGGTTTCCCATTATGTCTGATCTATAAACGACAAAACTGCTTTGGTGATTGGAACAGCTGTGTTTATCGATTGGCAGACGGGCCAAACTTTGCTATGAAGAAAATTCTAGCATGTGGGCTGGGACAGCTCTGTTCTGACAGTATAATCAAAGAGGGATTACTTAAATGGACGATAAGCCTAAGATAGAAATTTGTCAGTTTTGGATCAACAAAAAACTAGCCAATCATGTGGCAGCAGGCCAAGACTTTTAGAAAAAAAGTTTAGACAGAATGGTGGGAAAAGGGAAAAAACATCCGGTTGTTCTGCTGGTGGCTGATGAGCGAGATCAGAGGAGTAGTCAGTGTGGGTCATCTGACAGGATGCTGATGATGTATCAAATATGCACTCTTTACAAACATGGTGAGCAGAAAAGCATCTCAGAAAGGCTACAGAAGCAAAAGAAATTGGAACTAGCATTACATTTACAAAGGAAAATATCAATTAATCAATTAAAATAAGCAATATATTAAAAAAGTATTTTATTTATTATATTTCAGTTTTTATCAGTTTATTAAAAAACAACCTGCTCATTGCTAGAAACTGTTTTTTAAAAATAAAACATAATTCAGATCTAATTTATTTATTTATTTTGTTAGAATAATGCTTCATTCACACATACGTTGACTCACAGCGACGAAGCATCCGGAGATCTTTTTATTTCCAATGAAAGTCAGGTGAAAGGAGTGAAATAAGCAAACAGCGAGCGTGGGCGACTAGACCACCTTGTGACCAGCTTGTGACCAAGCTGAGAAAAGTCTGTGCTTGTTAATTCACGTCTTCATCCAGATACTGTATAGTCAGTCTGAAAACAAGCACCACAAACCACATGCATCTGTTCATTTACAGTGTCCATTCCTATTCAGTGAATTTTTTCCCCAGGGTCAAACAGGGTCAAAGTTAAACTTGACCTACGTTACGTCAGTTTGCCTGAGTTTCCAGCAGTCCAGTCACATGATCAACACTGCAGGTAAAATCTCATTTACATTACCCCTTATCCAGTTTTTTTTAACATGTACAGAAATACCCTATACAGCATCTGGAATGAATTCTGTATCAAATTTACAGCTATTAGATAAAGAAGATTAAATCAGGGCAGAGCTGCCTGGCTTCACTGTCTTGCGTTAGTGTCAGGTATTTGAAAAGGAGGCAAATGCAGGTGCAGATTGAGTTTATCGTGAGCGAGGGAGTAAACATGAAACACAAAGGCTGAGAGACAAAACAAAAATAATGAAGCGAGGAAGAAACACGAAGACGTGGATCAGGTGCAAGCGTTCCAACAACACCAGACAAAAGCTAGATAAAACAAGATGGTGCTGTACAAGACGTGACCTAATGAGCATGCAGTCATGTGGCCTGAGTGCTGTGAGCAAGTGGTTTTCAGTGGCTGATGGGAAAATATGATTATTCATGAAATTAGCTACGGAGTGAATATTTAAACTCGTGTTAAGTTCGATACTTGGAACGATTCCTGATTCCTAAAAATGTCCAGTGTTTTACTGTAGATTCATATTTCCTCTTTTGAAGTGTATTATTGACTAAAACAAGCCCTTAAGAGGAAAACAGATCCAAAACTATCCATTTCTTACCACACACTCAACACAACACAGCACATGCTGTGTAAAGTATCATAGTTTTCACACAGTTGAATGTTTCTCACATGGCAGCTCGGCCTCCCGGTGACTGGTATCAGAATTTTTTTCTGTAATCTCAAAAATGTGTACGAGTCACATTACAGCACTCTCTGCCTTGCTACCGTAAACAAACCCTGCCCAGGCTAGCGTGTAAACTGCTGACGAGGCGCAAATTTAGACACATCCTGCCTAGGGTAATCTACAGTGACATACGTTATGCAAAATTTCTTGAAGCTCTTCTCGCTGCTAATGGCTGGAAACAGAAGGAGACGGGAGTGGAGAGTAATATCGGATGAAAAGGCAGCACAGAAGGAGAATGGTGCCGTTTTGACTCTGCGTGTTCTCGGCCAGATGGGGCCTGAACCGCAGGAACGAGGATCGGGCAAATGAATATGCGCACACATATGGAAGACTCGCTACATGCGCACGAGGGCTGGAATGGAATGGAAAAAATGAGCACTTTTTGAAGAAAGGGTTTGAAAAGATGCACAGTGCCTCCAGGAAGTCTGAGTTTTTTTGCGATTGTTGCGGCCATAAATTCTTAATTTCTTTCTGCAATAACTGAAAACTACTTGAATTGGCAAAATTGCAAGCACAGGATCCATTTTTTAAACTCATACCAGTGAAGGCACACACATGTAATGACTTTCTTTGATAGCTGTACTCATGCTTTCACACACAAGAAATGAAGAGGGTTTTGTTAGATAGTGTGGTTTGATGATGTCACATAGCCGATATCTGCTGAAAATCTGTGGTAATTTTGAAAAATTGCAGGTTTCTCCAAATATTGTGGAGATTTTTGTTAATTTCTGCAACCACAACCAAATTTAGTTGTGTTATATTCAGCTAATTACTATATTAACTAAAACGCAAGTGTGTAATACTGAGTAACTGATTTGTCACTTTACAGTGTCAGACTTCATTTGAGAAAACCTCAATTCTAATGTCACATCACACCATTTGCTGCATTAACACACACAGTGAATAGCTGCAAGTCATCAGTGACTGTATTATGAAGTCAGCAGTAGGCGTTCCTACTACTGGTTACCATAGTAACAATGTTAATCAGCAGGTGTGAGTAGTACTAGAATTCCAAATCAGTTTTCTGGCTAAAATGAAACACACTGGAGGGAGATTTCCTGTTTATATATAAATGTCACCAGTATTTGTCCGCTAATATCATATGAGATGAAGTAGAAGGAGTGTGCTATTTACGGATCACATGCACTCTGCACCGAGTTGCTCCATATTTACATAGTTTGACTTTTTCGCCTTGCTGCACACTCCCACATCTAGTTGTTGTAACTCACGTTGCCGTAAAAGGGAATGACCTCCAGATCTCCTTTTCCACACCTGTGGGATCGTGGCAAAGTTTTTGTCAGCTGTGTCTGAAGCACAAGCTGTGAAATCTAATGACAGTAAAACCATCGACAAATTTCCATTAAAGATGATTTCTCCAGTCTGGTTTCAACTGAATTATCATTCATCACACCAGCATCAATACATGACTTTTATTAAATCCATTATTTTTTCCAGTGGGGGAAGAAAAAATAAAGATTTTATGGGTAATTTGAAAAGTAGAACTCTGAGAGACATCTAAATTATCCCCAGGAAAAGGAAAGGAAATTGCTAAATTATTGTGTGGACTCTACTGGTGTTGGAAGAAACTGGTGGCATTCAGTCCGCTGAACTTTGAGCATGGAAGCACCACAGAAGAGAAGCTTTCAGAAGTAAAAGTAACAGCAACAACGGTTCTTTTTAAACGATTTATACTAGTAAAAACATTTTTTTCCATGTTCAGTCCCTGATATTATTTTTGTTTAGTTTATTTTAAGCTTCGTGTCACATCTTGGTAACAATTTTCTTATTATAAAATTCAATTAATTTACGGGATAAATGAACTTAAAATGTATATCCAGATTTCTGAAAAATTGCTTTGCGATATATATATATATATATATAATGGATAAAACTGCACAATTTTAAACCATTTCCCCTCTAAGGAACCTTTAAACTTATTTAAATGACCTGTTGTTTACAAGACCCAACATAATCCTGACTACAGTCCAGAGGGACAGGGCTGTCAATCAAGTCGGTTCATTAGAATGTTAAGCCACGCCCAGACCCTTTTCAAATGGCCCTGATCAACACATTCAGCTAGTTTTTCAGCAGTGTTCTATCACAGTACTATCTTTTCAAAGACAACATGGAAGCCCTCCATCCATCTATATAGCCCTTCACATTCCTTTCTTATTGCCAAAAAACCCCATGAGTTTGGGAAGTATCAAAAAAGGCCTAATTCTTAACTGTATAAAAGGATGCAAAATTATCAAACACAAGAACATTTTTAGCAAGCAGAATGCAAAAAAAAGGGCACATGTCTGGCTGAAAGTCGACAATAAGCTCAGAATTTGGAATGGACCAATTTCTCTCTTAACAGACCACCCCAGAACACACACACACACACCCAGACACACACAGAGTATTCTCCTGCGGCACATGTGGCTCTGCCTGCTGTGACCCTAATTACGCAGAATGAAAAAAACACGTGAAAATTCAGCAGGCGAGCGACAAGAACAGCAAGAGAAGACAGGAACACTGTAGAGTTCAGAGGTGCTTTTTTCTTTACCTCTTCATTTCTACTCACTGGTTTGTGCTACCGTGGAGGCCGAGATGAACTACGGGAAATAGGGAGTGACGTAGCTGACATGAGCGGGCATGCGGGCAAGTCGCACAATGAGTAAACAGAAAGCGTAAACGCTGACCTCTGGGTCACAGAATGGGTTTTACTCTCTTCAGCACGTTGATAAAAGTTAAGCTTGAAGGGTTTCTAGAAACATTCACTGCCTACAAAACAAGCGTGAGAGTCTTTTAGGCACAAACAGATTTGGAAAGGAAATAGAAAATCACCAATACATCTGTTTTTAAACGTGTGTGTGTGTGTGTGTGTGTGTGTGTGTGTGTAATAGTTTGCCTCACATCTTTCTTTTATGCCATTGATAAGCCTTCATGATAAAATGCATTGCTCTACTCTAATGGTTTCATTGTCGAGGTATCGATTAGACTTTAGCCTCGCTTCTTATATCATGACCACTGAATCCAATAAATTTTTTAAAAACATACATTTTATATATACGGAAAAGTCTCAAACATAGGCTCGAGGCAGAAACGCAAGTACACAAGAAAATACAGTTCGAGAAAAAATAATCCTGAGAAATAACAAAAGTTATGGAAGTAAGAATGTGCCGTTTTTGTTAAACCAAAAGTATTTTAGTAAAATGAACCTAGACATTCTTAAATTATTTGTAAAACAAACAACCGTAAATGATCCACAATGAGCAAATCAATACTATGTATATTGTTCAACAAAATGTTAAGGTATTAAAAAAGAAAGAAGAAAAAATTACAGCATTATTTCTGCTTGTGTCTCTCTGAGTGGGAACAAAACGTTAGGTATAAAATTGTTGGGGTTGTGCTGTTAGATAAATATTTATATAAAACAACGTAGGAACTGTTAACTCTGGATACGAGGCAGAAACAAAGACAACAGCATCTAGAGCATGACAAAGAAATGCAGAAACTAGAACTTAAACAGTGATGCTGTGAGGAATAACATGAAGCAACACTTCTACTAATGCTGTTCTAGAAAATGCAGCAACACCTTCTGACCAATCAGTTGACTCGGATTAGATTCAGTATCAGTATCATTTGTATCAATCAGTATCCACTGCACATTCTTCCTAAAATATCTGTTCAAACTCTGCCTTATGATCAGGTCCGGAAACCTAGAGGACGATGGGAAAATAATCTTTTCAATCTTTTCAATCTATTTTTATATATTTTATATTTTTGTCTTTTCATATTTAGCATTTGGTAACTAGTTTTTTGTCCAAAACCAAAGCCAAATTTTCTATTTGCTTTCATTAAAATCCATGGTGCGTGCACATTTCACACTCAGGCGAGGTTTTTCAGTGTACTAATGTGCAACAGCGACCCTTCAGTGTTTTCCTCACAGACAAATAAGCACAGTCATGAAAGGCCTGACACACACACACACACACACACACACACAAAATATGTTACTGTCGGCTTTTATCTCTGCATCTGCTCTTTATCAACGTGCCAACATGCCACCTGTCCCACTTCAGCCTTGAGATTTGTTATATTTTTTAATTTATTTCGTTATTTCAATTTGGAAGGTTTTTTTCCTGAACTGAACCCCAAAATCAGACGGATGGTAAATCTAGATCATTCTCAAACACACTTACAACATCCAGGATGTTTTCATGCAACCAAATAATCTGTTAGTAATCATATTAAAAAGCCTTCATGTAAACATCTTGATCGATATGATTGGGATCGATCTGAATGGCGATCGGATTGAAAGGGGTGGTGTAGATCTGAAATAAAAAACAGGGAAAAAATGAGCCAAGTAAATGCAATGTAAATGAATCTGACCGTATCTGATACAATGCAGCTGTGTGAACTAGACAAAAGTTTGTTCAGAATATATGAAAGCAGTACCAAGTACCAAATACCAAGCTCCCTGACCTGCACTCGATGTACATCAAGCGGTGCTGGTCCAAGGCCAGGAAGATCGTGAAGGACCTCAGCCACCCCAACAATGGACTGTTCTCTCTGTGAGACTGGGGAGAAGCTTCTTCCCGCAGGCTATACGGACTCTCAACCAGAATTCCACATAGGACTCAACTGATTGGACTTTCTATGTTTCCTTAACACACATAAAATCCAACCACTTTGAACATTTGCACATTTGCCCATTGCTGAAGGACTGAAGTACACAAACATATACATACATATGTTTATATGTAGTGCGATATATATATATATATATATATATATATATATATATATATATATATATATATATATATATGTTGCACATTTCTAGTTCTGTTTACATATAGAAAGAAGACTACTATCGCACTACTACACTTTAAAGTTGGACAATACCACAGCTACTCACCATTTCATTTCACACTCCATGACCACCCCGTACTGCTGCTGTCTGCACATTGCACATTCCACATATAATTTATTTATACAGTTCTTACTTTTTGACATTTTTATATATTTTTGCATATCTCTACTTATACTTTATTTTATTTTATTGTAACTAAATTGTAGATTTTATATTTTATATTTCTTTTTCCTATTGGCATTTTGCCTCCTTATTTCCTTTTTCCTTTTCAAGGTCACAAACAGTCGTGTAAGCATTTCACTGCATATCGTACTGTGTATGGTTGTGTATATGACAAAATATTTTTTAATCTGAATTCAGATTGAGTTTGTTTGGATTGATAAAAATAGCAGCAAGTAAACATACTTAATGAACAAGAGTTAAATCAAGTGTATTTAAGACTCTGGCTTCTCTGTATTGTTTCATTGTTCACTGAACAACAGGCTATATTCTAACTGACTTGATTGAATTTCATGTTTTTTGGGAAAGTTACCTATATTCAGTATGGGGTTTGTTACTGTACATGAGCTTGCGTTATCATTTCTTGGATGCAGTCAGATTCACCGTTGTGTTGTTGATGTCTCTGCAGTTGTCAGATTTTTCTTGAGAAGTTGTGTCAAATACAGTGGCTTTCAATTCTGTCTCCACTAATACCTATAAACCTTTATTTAAAAAAGAAATAAATAAAAAAACGGGATAGAAAATACGGACTGAAGAAGAAAAAGGCATTACTATTCTTCGTACGCAAATAAAGAAAAATTAATTAAATGTATGTGTCCCTTTATCCAAATCATGTCATGTCATATTCTTGCAAATAACTCAGATGTTTTACTAAAAACTAAATAATTCCTTGTTTTTATTTTTAACATTTTTTCCCCCTTGCATTAATGGTCCTTATTAAAAATATGATTTCTTTTTGTGGCTTTTAGATTATATTTCACCAATACATCATAAAATAAAGAGATTAATTTTAAAAGCTGCTGGAACAAAATAATAAACAACTAAATGGAAACATTTTTAAGGTGATCTAATACTGAAAAATTTAATCTATCTAAAAACGTAATCTTTGATTCCAGAGAATTAGCAAAGCCCCAGAATTCTATGCTGCTAATTAGATTTTTTGAGTTGCTGAATTAATCGAGTAATGCTAAAAAACTTTCATGCGGTTTGAAGGATAAGCTGACCAGGCACTCATCTGCTAAATATTGGCACTAATCTGCTCAGTACTTGAAATTGAAAGCAATGTCTAAACAAAAAAAAACATTTTTATTAGTCAATATGGAGTTTTTTTTAGTTATTTACATCCCAAAATATACATCCAAATGTGAGATATTATGGCAACATACTGTGTTCTCACACTATAAGACTGTAAGAGCTGGACTTCATATGTCTACTTGCTTGAGCTGATGTGATGTAAGAATATAGCGTAATATATCAAACTCCACCCTGTGTGAGTGCAAAACTCTCGCTCAAGTTCTGACTAGCATCAAATCTGTAGTTATGCCTGTGGACTGAACAACAACATGCACAGTTGTGGCATTACTCCCTCCCCAAGCGCTAACTCCCAATACAGCCTGGTCTGAACTGAGGCCAATTAGCAGGAATAATAGATAAGCTTCAGGATTGAACACGACAGCCTGAGAGAAGTACAATTCCATCAGCACTCTTTAGTACCAATGGAAAAAAAAAGTTCACCTTCCAGCACAGGACATAGTCTCTCGGTCCATTTGCAGAAATAATGAGGCAGCCCCGGGAGGCAGCTAAGCGAGAGTTTTCCCCTCTTCAGGAAATAAAGGTGAGGCTGAAAGTCCTGCGGCAACTTGTAATGGCAAAAGTGAGCGTAGCAAAAAAAAAAAGGCTGGAGTAAATAATTTAACTCAGCATGCAATACATTACTTTCAGCTAGATAGGTAGAAGGTGTGTGAAGCAGTTTGACATCTGGGGGCTGGATTGAATTCTCAAATTTACATTCCTTTGTTCGTTCAGTGAAAATGCTAGCATGAGAAAATGATACACACATACACACACCGACACACACAGATTCCCCGTTAGACTTTGTATATTTATCGGCTTTATCATCTCCTCCTGCACGCCGCAGAACAATAGATATTCACTTGAATGGATTCTCACAAGAGTGAGCCGTGCAGAATCTGCCTCGTACGGCTAACGTTCACCTTGCCGCCCTGCCTTAGTCAGCAACGATGTCGCAATGTTACTGCTTCATCACGTCGCATGTTTCCTTTTTGTCCCCCTTTTTCGTCTCCATTTCTGCACACTCAAGGACTACACATGAGGCTGTGCTTTACACATGAAGATATTTATGGGCTCGGCGAGTCCTTTGGGGGAAAAAGAAATGCAATATTTCCTGTGCTTCGGTAGTGATTGATTTTTCATTACAGTACACAGGAATGTCAAACAGTTCCATTTAAGGCTGGACAAGGGGAAAAAAAATCAGAAAACTAGGAAAAGCCATGACTATGGTGCCTTTTAGCTCTATATTACATTTCTAAAACAATTTTTCAGCATTGATAGAACTCATTATAGAACTTTTCTACTGCTATTAAAGTTTGGAAGTAACACTTTTTTTTTTAAATAAAAAATGATTTAATATTTTACTCTATGTAACTGAGTTATACTTTGAAAGTGACCTCATCAGTCAATAAGGGGCAGTGGTGGCTTAAGTGGTTAAGCCTCTGGGTTGTTACTTGGAAGGTCAGGGATCAAAGCCCCAGCACTGCCAAGCTGCCACTGTTGAGCAAGGCCATTAACCCTCTCTGCCTCAGGGGCACTGTTTCATAACTGTCCCTGCGCTCTGACCACAACCTCTGCAGATGGGATATGCGAAGACAAGAATTCCACTGTGCTGTAATGTATGTGTGGCAATAATAAAGGCTTCTTCTTCTTCTTCTTAAAATAACATTGAAAATAATGAAAAGAAAAGAAAAAACTCTTCCTATGTTCTTTAGGAAATCTGGACAATGCTGCAAACTTACTGTTAAACATGTGACTATTATAACAGATATCTCCAGAATATTCCAGAATACTCCATCCATCTTCCGCAGGCTCCTAATGCATGTGCTCAGAATTTCAAGTTTCAATTTCAAATATAAAAGTTTTTCAAGTGTGCATGAAGGATGGATTTTAGTCTAATGCATGTTGTTATTCATTTAAATGTGTCTTTAGTGTTTAAATTTAAAAGGTAATAAAGTTAGATGGGGCCTAGTAAAATGAGTCCTGACTCAATAAAACCTTTTGAAAGATTTCCTTAGTGTGTGTGTTAACAGAATACTGAACTGGGGAACGTAGGACCCTGGGGAACAGAGGAGCCGTTGTCATTTGTTCATTATGTGCCAGATAAACCTGGGGAACTTAGGACCTTTGGGATCATAGGAACGACCCAGGGTAATTCTCGTGGTAACTAAAATGTAAGCTGTGGAAAAGGATGTTTGAAGCCTGAGATGGCTTTGGATACCTGTATGTGTGTAAATGTAATGGCACCCCATTGTGGAATCACCCAGATGCTTTGTAGATTTGTAGAGTTATAAGTGAGAGTGTGCATATGATCTGGAATCTTCTTGAACAGAGGCTTAGCTTTTTCAGAGACACTAAGTGCTAGCGTAATGCGTCCCTGCTTGGCAGCTGCTATCCCAGAATGCCGTGCAATTATTCATGTAAAATAAATATGGTGGTACTCTTTCAAATGTGAAGATCACGCAATCTCTGCTTCTCTTTCATCTCTGCTTCACTCCTACTCCCCCTCGGCTGCTCTTCCTCCTCACGCACAGACTCAATAATCCTTTCTTTAATGAGAGAAGGCAACTACAGAGATGATTTCAGTCCTAAATTTGTGCACCCCGGAACACAATAACGACCGAGATGGAAGCCGGTGCCGTTTTTCACTTTTATATTTCGTTTCTAATGGCGCGTGCCAGCTGCCTGCCTTCTTGCCTTCTGTTATGCAACGTTTTCAAATGACTCGTGTGCGCATGCATACAACAGCTCTAATGATGTTAAGGAGGAGGTGGTGGAGGAGGAGGAGGAGGAGGAGGAGGGAAAACACAAAAGTTTTCATGCTAAAAACAAGCACGCCTGATGTCATTACTCCACGGATGATACGATAAGATGATTAAGATGTACAAGAGATGCTTGGCTTTTCAAAATAAGGGGCTTGCGTGTATAACGGATGACTGTATAATACATGTTTGTGAGTGCGTGCTAGGAGGGGCGCAAATTCATCGCGACGCAGATGTGCACTGGATCTCTTAAGACAAATGAGCAACACAGAAAAGCCACTGAAGGAAATGAACCCCAAAATGCTCGCGTTGAGATAATATGTAAAAAGAAAATGTTCTTTTTTCTTCAGAAAAACAATTAGTTATAAAATAAATAAGTTATTAGGCAGCGATTTGCCAACATTAACAGATTATTAAGGTTTGCGTGTTGTTTGTATCTTTTAATCCGACTCTGAGTCGCTCTTGTGTTTGTTCCATAAACAACAGTATTTTCACAATGCTCCATCCTGATTGGTCGGAAGGTATGAATTTAGTCATTTTCTAATGATCCTTCTAGTTTAATTCAAATCACAGTTCTTGTTTCTATAGCAACAAGCACCAACACTTGGATTTATGTGTTTGTGTTATGTGCTCACCACCAATGTACACCAATGTACATTTTTCTGTATGTAAAATGAATTCACTGGTACTCTTTTGAATTTAAGGATCATATGATATCTGCTTCTCCTTCATCTTTGAGAGCTTGTTCCTCACAGTGTGTATTCTGCACACCACGGATGTAAAAAGTGGATATTCCAGCTGCCCCAGCTTTCCTCACAGCTCAAACTAGTTTCCTTTTGTTAACCAGGATGCGTTTTTTGTTTCTTGCATCGTTCTGCATAAACACTATAGACTCTTGTGTGTGACAAATCCAAGGAGACATAAGGAGAGCACTTTCTCAAATACTCAAACCAGCCCTTCTGGCACCAAACAACAATGATACCACCTACAATACGTCCCTGAGATCACATCATGATTTTCTACGCAGGCTGTGCCGCTACCATAGATGCAGACGTTCCTATTAAAGTGGCCGTTGATCGTATATATTCACCCTATCCTGGAAAAAAAAAAGATAAAGATTTCAAATCAAGCAGCAAGGGGCACCCGGAGAGCGGCGGACACATCCATTACAGCGAAGAGTATCTTGACATTTTTGTCCAAACTCCAGCATCAACCAAACAATAACGCTGAAATTTCACATGGGACTCCTGCTGCTGATTCTGCTGCTGTACGAATTGCTTGGTCCGAGTAATCTGTTTACCTTTCTTCAAAGCACACAACAAATAAATCGCAGCTGCTGGGAAAGAACTTCAGTTGACGCAAAGCTCCAGTGGAACTTTTCGAAGGGAAAAAAACAACCAAAACAACAATAATATAAAAAAAAAGAAACAGTGTGAGGAAAGATGTTTTCCATTAGGCTGGAAGAGCAGGGAGAGGGAATGCAAGTGAATTGAAAGCTGCACGAATTGATTCATTTGCGCTGATTGCAAAGAAAAGTACAAAAAAAAATAGAAACGGCACAATGAATTAGTCACCCACTAAACCCCCACCATCACCCATGCCTAATTTTGGCGCTCGCTCTTAGCTGGGAGCATTAATATTCCCTGGCAACCCTTCGCCTAATTAATGAAGTGCAAATTAACATTTGCATAATGAAACCCGAATGCGTCAGAAAACACAAACGTCGTGATGAGAAACGCTTCTTACCTGTCGACAATGCCGCACATGTCCATCTGGAGGTCGCTGAAGTTTCCGAACAGCATCTGCTGCACCTTGATCAGATCCACCAGACCCTCGTCCAGGTGGAGGAAGCGCATGCACCCCTGGAAAACGTTGTAGCGATTCTTGCATCCATCATCTGTAACTGGACATCCTGCGGGTGAAAGCGGAGGAATGAGTCACCAGGCGACATTTTAGTTTAAAAAAAACACACCAAGTGTGGTGTGGGTAAATTAGAAGAAACATAAATGAACAAACCTATAAGCAAATCTGCAAATTTAGACAGATGAGCTGTGAGCAACTGGACTAAAGGGACACATACGAATAATTCACATCCTCATATTTTCATGCCAGCTACATTTGCTACAGTCTCTCTTGAACAAGTGTAAACATCGCACAGCTAAAATATTGGACTGGAAATTTCATGATCACACACTGGATTTCTACAACTTGCACGACGTATAAACCCATTTCTATTGCCTAATTTGGCTTGCTTTTGACTTGTTGCATTAATAGTCCATGCCAAATGTTTGTCTGGTTAATAAAGTGGAAGCTTATATTTGCAGGATGAAGCCAAATACAACTTTAGTGTAATCCAGTATTCGCTTCCAAAACAACTTCCTGTTATCACATTACAGCAGCATATTTTTGCTTCCTCTTCCTTTCTATATATGATATCAAGACCAAAAAAAGTCTTACATGGTTAAATAGAGGCTTAAACCCTTGTTAGAAAACCAACTTCAAAAAACCTTCCATGTTTTTACGGAAAGTTCAGGAAACTCATACATTCTACGTAGTTCTACGTAGCACTGCTAAGGTTCCCGCGGTCCTTTAGGTGTTGGTGTTCATTAAATCCATGAAGTACTGTATAATGACACTTGTTTGTTGATTAACACACTTTGAGGAAAAAGCTTTCTGCCCTCTTCCACATACACACAAATATAGACGCCTGTGATTGGCTGCTGTCACTGTGATTGACAGTTCCTTTTTAGAGACCATTATCAATTTTGGCTCCTGATCCTTTCTGAGAGCAGAGAGGTTCTTTAAGGAAAAAACCCTTCTAGGCTAGGCCACGCCCACTTTGAGTTTAAAGACAAATACAGAATGTATTGTGGGAGGAACTCATGACATGACATTACTATTTAATGCTTGGTACATGGTAGAATATAGAAGATTATATCCCTTAGAAGGTTATATCCCTTATTTTGGGAAGTGTAGATGGATAATCACCTGGTCACCTGATTCAAGTACAATAGAAAGCTTGCTTTAATGGATGGTTTTAGTCATACAAAGTGGAGAATTGTGGGATTATTATTTTTTTCCCATAACTTCCATGATTTAATGTATTGCGCTATATCTTTGCCCTAATTCTTGTTTTGGTGAATTTTTTCTCTCTTTTCTTAGCCTAGGGGTTTATCTGCTGTATATTGTCTCGAGTGTGTGTCACCTTGTGTATCACATACACATGAGGTTTCCAACAGTTTGTAATTTTTTAAAAACAAAAGCAGATTTTTCAGCAGATTTGTGACGACATCACAACACAACACTCAACCAAAGCACTCTTCGATTCAAGTCTCTACAGCTATCACAGAAAGTCATTACATACTCTTTGTGTCTTCAGTGGCAGGAGTTTAATAACTCATTTAATGACTCATGGGATTGCACTCTTGCCAATTCAAGTAGTTTTCCAGAAAAAAAGACACACAAAACTTGTGCCACAAATTTTGGAATGAGCCTCAGCAAATCCTTTTGGCCACAACAAATAATTAATTAATCAATCAATCAATCAAATCAGCAAAATTCTGGAGGATCTCCTTGACTCTTGTGAATTTCCCAGAAAAATGTCAAATTATGTGGACATATTTGTATGCACACTACCAAGCATACAAAATATATAAAAATTTGTGTTTGTGTGTGGTTAATTTTTGCAAATGTCCCTTTAGAGGCTCATTTATGTTCTGGTGAACAACCAAAAATAAATAAATAAATAAATAAATAAATAAATTGATTTATCTCTGAATTATGTGCTGCTATTCCTACAGGATGAAAAGTGGCCAAGTCCCTATTACTAATAAATAACGACATGTTCTGATAAAATGCAGATTTAAAGTCTTGTTCTGGCAAACCTCATTTTCTGCGTGATCCTCTGCGGTGTGTGGTTTCAGCTTCGGGGCAAAACAAAAAAAAGAAAAAAAAAACATGAAGAGATGCTGGAGAACGGAGCAGGGCTTCGACGCGATCCCTCGACGCCGTTAGCACTCACTCCAATTAGTGAGTTAAAGGTAATTAAACCACATGCTCGCTCTCTGTAAGAGTGAACAGAGTGGAAGAGATGCTGGAAGATCACATGCTGGATCTTTCCTGAGCTGCTGAACGAGTGTCTGTGTTTTAGAAGCCAGGCAATGTGTCTGAGAAGGTTTGCAGGCGTGAAATCTTGAACGGGCGAGTCGTGGTTGTGTTTTAGTATCAGAGATGCACCGCAACTCATTAATGTTGCTTCACAGGATAAGTAAGAAATCTCCTGGGATTCATATCACCGGCAGTAGAACTGATGAAGCTCCTCAGATGGGGTGGTGACTCATCAGGCAACATTTTTACAAACAGATATTTCAAATCACCTGGATTTTATTCATTTTATTTTTGGCACATACACTTTTTTCTTTTTCTTCTTTATATCCTCACATCCTTCACACTTCATTGGACTTTATCATTTTAATAATGTACCTGTTTAAGCATTAGGCTCAAGAGCTGTACTAAGAGCAAATAGTTAAGGAATAAGGAATAAAACATAATATTCAATATACCAAGTCATGAAGTGAATCATTCTACCGAAAACACAGCAATTTCCAAACAATTGTTTAGTTATTAATTAATGATACATAATACTATCTTTTTTTTCTTTAATGACAAACAGCGCAGCTTAAAATGTTACCAAGAACTTGAAAAGTATTCAAAGTATTGACCTCCATTGGTGTGAAACCCTAAGCTAGTTCAGGTGCAAGTCTTGTCTGGCTAAATGAAGTAGACTTGTGTACAGTGAAAGTGTATAATATAAAATATATAGAAATACCTGCTTACTCTATATATATCTATATATAAGCATCAGGAAAACCAAGAAGCAAAATCAAATCAAGTCCAGAACACGTCATGTCAACGCTCGCATCCTCAAAATACTTAACTCAATGCAACCTACAAATGTCTCAGACAAACTCTCACCTCACAACCACCAGACATTTCACAATTTTTCAGTTTAATATAAAATGTTGGATTTCAGAGTGACGTGTCTTTTCCTTCTGTTGGGAACCTTACAAAGAATTTTAGTGGTTTCAAATTTTAGACACTTATGAATAAGCACTTGAGAAATGGGTTTGATATCTACTTTGAAGATAGAAATATTTGTGTATACATCTGTTGCTGTTTTTTTTTTTTATACAAATACAAATCATTAAAGCCTTGAGTTTCTACTTTCAAATGAGCTTCATATTAACCACCAGTGTGGAGTGTGACATGACAAAGACATTCAATGATCAACATGGACACAACAAAACAATAGCAAATTCTATTTTCTGGCCTCTGGTATAAAGATCACACCTGTCCCCAATCACACCAGCGTTTGTTGCATCTGAATTTGATCGTACATTGCGTCACTGTTTTTTTCTCTCTTTACATTGTTCTCTCTTTGATTTTTGCTTCGCAGAGTCTTTTTACATGTCAGCTGACTTTGGCCTGTTTTTTTGGACAATGGTTTGGGTTTGTTTAATTGTGTTTTGTCAGAAATAAACTCTCTGCATTGGCATCCATTTCAAGCCTACCTTTTCTGACAGGAAAGTTCTGTATCATGTATTAATCAGGGTTTTGCTATAAAAAAGAAAAAAAAGATCTAAAATGTTTGAACAGCCCACGGAACGCCATTAAATCCGTTATTAAAACCTGGAAAAAATATGGCACAAGCACGACTCTGGCTAGAGGAAACCGTCCACTAAAGGTAAGGAGGATGTTAATAATAAAAGAAATGCAGTTGAGACAAGACACAGTGAAGATGTCACCTTATATTTGAGCTTTTCAAAGGACTTTCTTGCTTGGTTTATCCTGTGATAGTGAGGCATGTAAAACTTTGTTGTTGTTTCTTTCAGTTCTCTGGTTTGTTTTAGGCATTTGACCTCAGCTGGCCTGTGCTTTGGCCTTCATAACGATTCCGTCCATGTGAACCTTGTTTGCAGAAAAAAATATGTCTACAATTGTTGGATAAACGAATAAAAATGTGGTGTAATCTGGCCGTTCATGCGTCAGGTCAGGAGCACCCTTTCAGTACGAATTATTTAAATGGGTACAATAATTTATTGTAAACCTAGAGCTTTTCCTTCCCCTCAACCTTCCACCGATAAATTACATTAAATCCACATTATTTATATGCTTCTTAATATTTGAATTATTAAAGTTTGGATGAAACCCAGTCAGACTCATATCTACAACAACATTGATTTGCTTTGTCCACCACTGTAACGCTACCAAATCCTCCTGGTTCTGCTTCATTGACCCCTAGAAGTCTCTGGACCCCAATTTTGAGAACCAATGGTCTAGAAAAAAGTCAACAGATGTTAGATATACTGTACCTCCTAAAAAGATCTGGTTGGCAGGCATAACAGGGAAGGATATGGTAATGGTGGACATGTCTGATTTGTCCACTGCCAGGATCAGACGACCGCGGCGGATGCTCAGATCCACAGAGTGCCACTGGCCATCGTTCAGTGCTGACCCTGTAACAGTGACATGGGTGTTAGAAAGAACATGTTGGACTTCTTGTACTGTTCAGAAAGTGTCAGTAGTACAGCTGTGATGAAGACCTACAATTGTCCATCCATCCATCCATCCATCCATCCAATTTCTGTACCACTTGCCCTACACAAGGTCACATAGAGAACCCCCAAAGTACTAGCTGGACCAAAAAATTCCCCTAAAAGCTGCTTGTATAATTAAAATTCTAGAAACTCCACACTGTTTACATACTGTATAAGAAGCAAATAACACTGTAATCCAATGTTATGTAAACCAACTACTTCACAAAAGTACAGTTAAGATCACAGTATTACATTAATTAACTCCATGTTCAAAGTACTATACTGCATATTCCCTAGTTAAATGACATCTGACCTGCCGTGAGGTCCGCCATGACAATGCCAGCCTTATGGACCTGCATCCTTGCCCTCGCCTCGCTCAGGTAAACCCACAGTGTTCCAGCTTGGTGATGGAGGTCAAAGGTCATAAGTAGTCCCACCTTATTCCAGGTTCGAAACTGTAACCCTACCGATACGATGTCACGTGTCGATGTCCACGGCAACTGAAGAAAACTGTCCGAGCTGGCGAACGTCACCGGCACATCGACGGCCTCCAAACAGGCGAATGTGACGTTTCCCTGGAAGGAAAAAAAAAAACGCACAGCAAAAAACAAAATTAAACGAAGATTACAAGTCGTTACTCATGCAAATACAATTTCCAAACTTAATTACTCAGGGTATGAATTATGATGTTTGCTTCTTAAATTATGCATCAGCAAATCACCCCCCCATCCAACCCCCCCATCTAGCCCACCACGAGCCTGATTAAATCCATGATTAAAAGGATCTGTAATTGGCTTAATCCCTAATTCCCCAGTGAACAGAAGTAACAGGTAAAAAAGAAAACAAGCAGTGGGTAATGTACGCATACCCTGTATTAATCAATAGACAATTGCAAAAAAGAGGCCTAATTTCATTTGACAGACTAAATAATAATGCCTCACTTGAACAGGGTGATCGGGTCATTAAGAATGTACAGAAAGGATAAAACATGAATCAGATGAAATAAAGCATGGTGTACTATACATATGAACTGATCTGTTAATGTAGCTAGGATTGAATTTGGACGTCCCGACTCGCCCAGCTGTTAGATATATTTGCATGTTGGAAAAGGGAAGTTAAAAAAAAAAATCAAGCAGCAGGTAAAGTAATGTTTTTATTGTTCTTACTATTATAGATAGTGTAAAGGGATCATTGACTGGGAAATGGGGTATGAAAAGTGTTTCATTTGACATGATACCTTTCTGAAATTCATACACTGGTGAGTAGAGTATATAGAGTGCATAGTGTGGTATATGGTGTGTAGTACTTTATTTGGGACACAACTCCTGTTTCCGTCCCTGTTCCTATCATGCTGCTTCCCCTAATGATCTGCCACTTTCCTTATATGGGAGGTGCTTTCTAATAAGTTACACAAGATCATTTTGCACCGCACTTATGGCCGTCCACTTTCCATATATGGTCTGCATTTGGTAATTAGTTACACCTGATTATGTTGCCACCCCCATGCACCACCTCCAACCCGCCCCCAAGGCCTTCCACTTACCTTATACGGGCAACAATTCCTAATTAGTTAATCCTGATCACATTGGTCCCACCTAAAGGCCTTCCACTTTCCTTATAAGGAAACCATATCATGGTGCTCCCCCTGAAGGTCTTCTACTTAAATTATATGTCCTGGGCTTAGTAATTAGTAACATCTGATCATATTGGTTCCTACTTATGGCCTTCCACTTTCCTTATAAAAGTACTGTTTTCTAATTAGTTACACCTGGTCATGTTTCTACCCCACCCCCATGTGACCTTCCACTTTCCTTATAAGGTATGTGTTTTCTAATTAGTTCTACCAGATTATGATGCACTCCCCTTATGACCTTCCACTTGCCTTATATGGACTGTGCCTACTAATTAGTTCCACCTGATCCTTGTTTGCCTTTAATTAGTCAGTCTATTTAAACCCTGAGTTATTTGTGCATGTCTTACCTTATTTAAACTTTATCTTTTTTTTTATACCAGCCTTGATGCTTAGTTTCTTAGTTGTTAACCCTAGTCTCTATGTTTGAATTTCAAGTATGATTTTTTTTTAATTTTTTTATAACATTTAATTTTTCCTCTACCTTGACCCTGAAATTTGACTTTGACTCTGATTATCGGATCTTCTTTAATAAACCCGCTTTGAATATGCACTTCACGCTTCAAGAGGACAAACTAGATGCCAAATTAGCTTGTTTTCTCCAAAGCTCCATGCAGCTATTACTGTTAGAAACTGGTAATCTGTTTGGCTCAGTGACTGTGGCAACACATTTGTCGTTTTAGATATTTTCTTTTGTGTAAACAAACTAAAAAACTATTGCCTCCTGGACAGAGTCCAGGAAGCACTGCTTCATGTACATGGATGGTAGGCGGAGGTCAAAGAGTAAACAAATCAAAGCAATGTTTTTTTTTTTTTTTTTTCCACTGCCTTTGAATCCAAATCCCTGAGGATTGTATTTTCCATCCTGTATAACTTATGTTAGCAGCAATAGTATAGTTTGTGATTTTAATGAAAGGAAGCTACGGTTAGATGCACTGAAACAACCTGAGGCCACGTCTCCAAAACATTAGACTTTGAACACCTGAAAAGGACAAACTTTCTGAATTCACAGAAAACATAATCGACATGCATGACACCTTTTGGATCGATGTTAATGGTCCACCTCACTGTTTTTTAGATTTCCCCATTTTTCAAAGCAGATATTAATATCAGCTGTCTGAATGTGAGGACATTACAAAAAAATTCCTAAATATTTTTCTCAAGTTTTGGTTTCCCTTAAAACCCAGATGATGTAACCAGCGTCCAATCGTTTCTTACCACTACGGTGAGTTGTTTGCTTTTAGCCAGCTCGATCACATTAATGCCGTTGTACTGGACGTTCTCTAGACAGCCATGGAAGTTCCTCCTGGAGTTTTCTCTCTGAGTCCCGTCAGCAGAAACGCCACCGAAACTGATCTTGTGAAAGAATAATAGTCTGATGTCAAATTGGCCATGCTTCCTCTAAACATGCAAGTTTACAGAAAGATAGCTTGGTTACAAGAGCATGAAGAGCACGTTACAGCTACACCGTGTAGCCCTGATGTCACTTCACATCAAGATGATACATAATGAATTAAAGCTGAAGTTTTAAAAAAAGCAAGCACACACACACACGCACACACAAACCCTGGTGCTGTGGCTGTAACTGAACCGCTGATGAAAACTGACATTTCTATAACGGAACACATTAAATAGCGATCAGCTCGGATGCAGATCCGAACAGGACTCAGGACTGATTCCTTTTTTCCCCCCTTGCGATCAATTTCTCTTATTGTGTGCATTTTTGTGTAAGAATGAGAGGGAAACAGCAACAACATGGCTGTTTGTGAGTGTGTTAGTAATAGTAAGCAGCTTTGAGACTGGTTGCTAGAGGCGCACCTCGTTAATCTCAAAGTGACTCTGGTGGTCAGGGAGTTGGAGCTGTTGCGTGCTTTTGTCCACGGTGAAGTTGACATGTCCTCTGAGTCGTTCGATGCTAACAAGATGCCAGTGTTGGTCATCCAGCAGGCTGCCGAGTGACACTGCCGTGTGGAAATTGCCTGGAAACAAAAAAGGAAAAAAAGAAAAGAAGTGCTGTTAATATGCTTAGATATAATACAGAAGGATGGCTTCAATTCTTCTTCTTTCGGCTTTTCCCTTCATCTCTCTCCACCTATCCCTATCTTCCGCATCCTCAACACTTGCACCCACTAGCTTCATATCCTCATTTATTACATCCATATACCTCCTCTTTGGCCTTCTTCTTTGCCTCCTGCCTGGCAGCTCCATGTCCAACATTCTCCTATGAATATACTCACTCTCCCTCCTCTGAACATGTCCAAACCATCTTAATCTGGCCTCCCTAACTTTGTCCCCTACACGTCCAACATGGGCTGTCCCTCTGATGTACTCATTCCTAAACTTGTCCAATCTTGTCACTCCCAAAGAGAACCTCAACATCTTTAGCTCTGCTACCTCTAGGTCTGACTCCTGTCTCTTCCTCAGCGACACTGTCTCTAAACCATACAGCATGGCCCGTCTCACCACTGTCCTGTACACCTTCCCCTTGATTCTCACTGAAATTTTCCGATCACACAGAACTCCCGACACCTTTCTCCACCCATTCCAACCTGCCTGCACTCGCTTCTTTACCTCTTTCTCACACTCTCCATTACTCTGGACTGTTGACCCCAAGTACTTACACTACTGTACCTTCTTCACCTCTTCACCCTGTAACCTTACTGTTCCACTTCCCTCCCTTTCATTCACACACATGTACTCAGTCTTACTACGACTGACTTTCATTCCTCTTCTCTCCAGCGCAAACCTCCACCTCTCCAGGTTTTCCTCCACCTGCTCCCTGCTCTCACTACAGATCACAATGTCATCTGCAAACATCATTGTGCAAGGAGACTCCTGTCTGGCCTCCTCTGACAACTGGTCCATCACTATAGCAAACAGGAAGGGACTCTGAGCCGATCCCTGATGCAATCCCACCTCCACTTTGAACTCCTCTGTCTGACCTACAGCACACCTCACCACTGTCCTGCTCCTCTCATACATGTCCTGCACCACTCTGACATACTTCTCTGCTACTCCTGCCTTCCTCATACAGTACCACAGCTCTTCTCTTGGCACCCTGTCATACGCTTTTTCCAAGTCTACAAACACAGTGCAACTCCCTCTGACCATCCCTATACTCCCTCCAGATTCTCCATCAAAATTCTCAGAGCAAAGATTGCATCTGTTGTGTTCTTTCTGGGCATGAAGCCATACTGCTGCTCACAAATTTCCACTACCTTCCTTAACCTAGCTTCCACTACTCTTTCCCATAGCTTCATTGTATGGCTCATCAACTTTATCCCCCTATAATTGCTGCAACTCTGCACGTCACCCTTATTCTTAAAGATCGGCACTAACACACTTCTTCTCCATTCCTCAGGCATCCTCTCACTCTCTAAAACCCTGTTAAACAAACTAGTTAAAAATTCCACTGCTGCCTCTCCCAGACACTTCCAGACCTCCACCGGGATGTGGTCAGGACCAACTGCCTTTCCACTTTTCATCCTCTTCAAAGCCTTCCTGACTTCATCCTTTCTAATCTTATCTACTTTCTGTTCCACAGAGTTCACCCCTTCTACTCTTTTTTCCCTCTCATTTTCCTCATTCATCAGCTCCTCAAAGTACTCCTTCCATCTCCTCTGTACACTCTCCTCACTTTTGAGCACCATTCCATCTCTATCCTTAATAACTCTTGCTGCACATCCTTCCCATCTCGATTCCTCTGCCTAGCTAACCTGTACAAGTCCTTCTCTCCTTCTCTAGTGTCTAACCTAGTGTACAACTCCTCATATGCCTTCTGCTTGGCCTTAGACACCTCCTCTTAACTCTGTGCTGTGACTCCTTGTATTCCTGTCTATTCTCTTCAGTCCTGTCCATGTCCCACTTCTTCTTGGCTAACCTCTTCCTCTGGATACTATCCTGAACTTCCTCAATCCACCATCAAGTCTCCTTATCTTCTTTACTCCTTCCAGATGATGACACTCTCTTCACCTCCAGAACATTCCTCACAAACTCCTCCTTCAGGACCACACCTACCCCATTTCTCTTACTATCCACACCATAATAAAACAGCTGGAATCCTGCTCCTATACTACGAGTCTTGCTACCCTTCCACCTGGTCTCCTGTACACACAGTATATCAAACCCTTTCCCTTTTCTCCATCATATCAGCCAGCTCTCTACCTTTCCCTATCATAGTACCAGCATTCAGAGTTCCTATTCTCAGACCTACACTCTTACCTTTCCTCTTCTGTCTGTCTGCACACTCTTCTCTCTCCTTTACTTCTTCGACCAACAGTAGCCCAATTTCCACCGGCGCCCTGTAGGTCAATGGCGCCGGGTGGTATTCATTGTTAACCCGAGGGCCCCGACCGATCCGGTATGAAATTCGTACTGACGACTCGCATGATGAATTTTTGTCAATGTTTTACACCGGATGCCCTTCCTGACACAACCCTCTCTATTTATTCCGGTTTGGGACCAGCACAGAAGTCACTGGACTGTGACCCCCCTGGCTAGATTAGAAGGATAGCTTAAATTACACAGTAAAAAACAGGGAAATAACAATGATCTTATATTTGTCGCAAGTGTGTGTCAAATGCTGAATAAACACAAACTCTCCTCCTCCCCCTTTACACACAATTTATGCCTGCAGTTCTTCTGAAAGCATGGCTTACTTCGGACCAACGCTGCCTATGGCATATGCATTAAATTTTCACTAACCAGCATATTGCTATGGAGCGGAAGGATGGCATTCGGTTATAACAGCGCATAGCCAGCGACGTGGTTCAGATTACATCGGCCCTCTAAATGCATCAATTATTTAGCCAAAGTATGAATTCAATTCATTCTGACTACAATTATTCATAGACTCATTCCTGATAAATATGTCCGGTATTTACATTTCCAGTGTAAGAGTTGTAATTTAACCTTTTAATCTGAATTCCTGCTGAAAAAAAACCCAAATTTTGGGAGCCAAAAAGCATATTACTCCGGGCCCATTTTCGGAAAAGGGCCGGGTGGCATTGCCAATTCAAACCCCGCCATTAACCAATCACCCAAACTCTGTTAGCATATGTGTTTCGGCAGCAAGGGGGATTTCCCGGGGAAACCTTTTTTCCAAGTTGGGGTTCGGCCAGCCCCCCCCCCCCCTTTTTTTTTTTTAGTTTTAAAATAGGTTTGGAGAAGGGGGAAAAATTGGCCAAGGGAATTTTAAAAATTGGGCCCGAATGGGCTGTATTAAACACCCATAGTGGGGAGTTCATCCGCAAATTGTAAATAAAGATGTTAGCTTTAGTCTGAATATCCCTACTGTACACCAAAGTAGCAATAAGTCCAAATCCTCAGTATTCATAAAACAGTAGGTGAGAAATATGCAGTCAGTATGATTGACTGCTTCCACTGAGAGTTTTGCAGTATGGAACCAATAGACAGTGCGCTATCCCATAATGTAACAGGACTGGTGCAGATGAGCTGAGTGCAAGTGCTGGCGATATTAAATGTTGTTCCTTGTGGTCAATCTGTACTTGTTAAACAACACCTGAATAAACTGTTAACTTGAAGGTTTGAACAAGAAAAAATGTGTTTTTTGACAAACATTTTTGCGGTTATTATCACATGTATGATATCATAGGGGTCATGACAGCACCAACATAGCTGATATTATGATAAATACTACACACATACTGATCAGTGTGTACTGTATCAATGGCTGAGCTCTAGGCACCGAATCAAATACAGTAGGCACAGAATCGAATGCAGCAGTAAGCACTGAATCGAATGCAGTTGGCACTGAATCAAATGCAGGAGGTGCTGAATCGAATGCAGTAGGCACTGATTCACATGCAATAGACACTGTATTAGATACAGTAGGCACTGAATTGAATGCAGTAGGCACTGAATCGAATGCAGTGGGCACTGAATCGAATGCAGTAGGCACTGAATCAAATGCAGGAGGTACCGAATTGAATGCAGTAGGCACTGATTCAAATGCAATAGACACTGTATTAGATACAGTAGGCACTGAATTGAATGCAGTAGGCACTGAATTGAATGCAGTAGGCACTGAATTGAATGCAGTAGGCACTGAATCGAATGCAGTAGGCACTGAATCGAATGCAGGAGGTACTGAATCGAATGCAGGAGGTACTGAATCGAATGCAGTAGACACTGATTCAAATGCAATAGACACTGTATTAGATACAGTAGGCACTGAATTGAATGCAGTAGGCACTGAATCGAATGCAGTAGGCACTGAATCGAATGCAGTAGGTACTGAATCGAATGCAGGAGGTACTGAATTGAATGCAGTAGGCACTAAATTCAAATGCAGGGGGACCGTATTAAAATGCAGTAGGCACTAAATTAAAATGAAAGTAGGCACTGTATTAATGCAGTAGGCACTGAATTGAATGCAGTAGGCACTGAATCGAATGCAGTAGGCACTGAATCGAATGCAGTAGGCACTGAATCGAATGCGGGTAGGTACTGAATTGAATGCAGTAGGCACTGAATCGAATGCAGTAGGCACTGAATCGAATGCAGAAACTGAATCCTAAGCAGTAGGCACCGAATCAAATGCATTTGCCACTGAATTAAATTGCAGTAGCTACTGAATCAAATGCAGTAGGTACCAATTCAAACTCTGAAGCTGTGAGGCTATTGGAAAACCATTTAAACACCATGCAATACTGGCAAAGAATTGTGGCAAAAAGTTGCTACAGTTTTGTAACAAGATACACATTTTTGTTTAAGTATGAATTAGGTAGGAGAGTGGTAAACTACATGGCTGTGTTTATCCACATTTGCTTGAAACGACTGCATTCTCACAGTTTGATGACTTGTGAAATTGCAGCTCTGGCTGGCATCCGTTACTCAGTGGTTCACTGGTGCGTCAGTGATTTAGAATGTTTAATCTTGCACTTTTTTTTTTTTTTAAAAAGCCCAGAAATAAGGTCTCTTACACTGCACAAGAAGCACATATGGATCCACTGTTTCCTGCCAAGTCATCTGGATCTGTTTCCTGAGAACCAGAACTTGGCTTGTACGTAGTCCTGGCTGAAAAGAAAAAAAGTTCTAATCTCATTACTTTTTGTTCCGTTTTCTTTTCCAGGTATTTGGCATATGCCATTGTGTTACTGATACTATAGAGTATGCTAATATTCTCAATGTGTTCAGACTGGCTTAGCATTTGAATAGTCAGTTCAAAGTAAACACAAACAAATACAGTATCTCAAAGAACAGCATGATGTGTAATTATACACACTGCCCTTTTTCCATTTTTTCTGTGATGTTTCTTGTTTTTTTTTCTGTTTCCAAATTTAAATACAATGCATTCAAATAAGCTAGCACCTCTATCTATCTATCCATCCATCCATCCATCCATCTTTTCTATCATGTATTATTAATATTATTACAGTGAATTTAAAATTTTGTTAATTGTTAATTTAAGACATATGGTAACTTGTCTACACTCAATAATTCATACTGAAAAACCAAACAAGTTTAAAAAAAAATTTTTTTTTGTGAATTTATTACAAAATCATTACTCATTATTTTGTACAGGCACCTTTGCCAACAATTACAGCTTTAACTCTTATTGGGTCAATCTCTAAAAGCTTTGACCCATTTTTAGAAGATTTTTTTTGTAGCAGTTTCTCCCATTCTTCCTAGAAGAGCTCCTCTCAAGTTCAATGCTATTTGATCTTCTCAGATGTTCTATAAATTGCAAATCTACAATTTGGTTAAGCCACATAAGGACAGAGGCTTGCCCCATAGCCACTCCAGGATTGTATTACTTCAGGTCATCATGCTGAAAGGTGCAATGTCTGGAGGTCTCTAGAGTAGGTTTTCTTCAAGGACTGTTCTGTTTCTGCCTGCATTTGTATCTTCTCTCAATCCAAGCCTCTAGTCTCCCTATTGAGAAGCTCTCCTATAGTGTGATGCTGCCACCACCATGTTTCACAAATTTTTCACTGTGTCCTGGCAGAAATCTAGATTTCTATGGGTTTATTTTTCTTGAAAACATTTATCTGGACTCAAGGAGATGTTTCTGAAGTCACTGGATTTGACACTGTGTCTAATTTAAATACAATGAACTTTATTTATCAAGCAAAAACAGAAATCAATTTATTCATAGATTTACACACAAAAAATGCTATTTATGGCAATTCATTAGAGAAGAATTTTGAACTAAATGGTTTTGAAAAAAAAGTGTAATGGAGTCTGATCCCTATTCCTTCCTCTTACTTTTCTTTTCTTAAATAGGCAATAGCGAGTAACAAGATGCACAAAAAAATGCAGCACTGTTTCATTTCCCATTCCGCATTCAACAAGATGAATAAATACTAATGAAACCCACAGGGATCCTGTGCAGCCTTGAAAAGTTTATTAAGGAACACCTGAACAGTCTACATAAACATTTATTTATTTCTTCAGAGCTGTTTTGCAGGCACATTGTTAAAAAGAGTCATTACTTTTTAATGCGCTCCAATGGGGAACACATGGATACTTGTAAAAGCGAGAATTTTTATTTAAAAAAAAAAAAAAAAAAAAAAGATTAGAAAGAAAAAAGCAACATCAAGTAAAAAATTTCATTAAAAATAAATAAATAAAACTATTTACCTTCCCACTTCGCTTCTGATTAGCCCCAAATCGTGCTGCATTTGACAGTCTATGTCAAAATATTTCCAAAAGGAGACATAATTGCTGACTAGTTTACAGCTGCCGGTGAGACGGGGGAAAAAAAAAAAAAAGTGTTATATCATCCCAGCAAACACGTCACTCTTATTTTATCTGATTGAAACTCAAAGTCATAGCCTGAGTCATGGTCTCTTACGTGGCTTTGGTGGAAGTTAAAATGACAAAAGAACCGCTTTTTTTTTCCTCCAATTTTTTTTGGCCTGTTTCTTTTATGTCGCATTGTATTACATCTGACAGAAAAGAAAAAAAAAAAAGACTACTTCCTTCTTCAGTCCACATTTTCTATTCTTTTTTTTTTTTTTTGAGGTTAAAGGAAAGTGCTTGTGAGTCTAGACACTATTGACAAATGCCATCTCTGACGCTTCTACTCAAAAAAAACCCCACCTTTCTCTGTCCCTAACAGTTAAAATGATCTTCACAATGCTTTATGACAAAAAAAAAAAACAGGCTCAAATCAGTAATCAGTCAAATTAGGGCAGATTCCTGAGGTGAAACTAATCCCACTCAAATAGGGCTTAAAGCTTAATGTCTGTGGAAAAAAAAAGTGTGTCATTGAGTAGAAGACTGTGAATGTAGTGAACGTTGGTAGAATCTCCACACAGAGGAGATCGGCATCTAACAAAAGCAAAAAAGGACCCCAATTCTAGTGTTTTTTTTAAAATTATTCAACAAAACCGAACGCAGTTAGATATAAAAATATGAATTCCTTTTACAGCATAACAGCTTTAACTTGCATAAGCTGCTAACTTTTTAAAACTTTTTCACACATCACATTTGGCTTTGCTGCTGTTTAGTTGAGAAAAAAAAACAAAAAAACAACAACATCTTCAAACTGCTTCTTTTCCCCCCACTATAAAAGAGCGGTGCTGCTCCAAACATCATCTTTAACTGTTTCCCAGCAGGCCTGTGTGCATGTGAGGAACAAAGGAGAATGACTGGAGGAAAAGTCGCTTCTGAGCTACAAATTAAGGGGGTTTTTTTTTTCCTGTTTCAAACAACAACAAGGAAGAAAATCTGCTGCTTCAGAAATGGCTCTGTCAAAACAGCAAAGTCAGAATCGATATTTCAGTGTCATCGAAAATCTGCTCGGTTCTACTGCATGTAGGAGATGAAGTGTGCATGATGAGGATGAGCGAAGATCAAAACACATAAATAAAGAATAAGGAATAAAAGGTTTGGGTGTGTGCTGGAACAGAGAAATAATCACTGATCACCTGCTAGTGTTTGGTGGACGTTTAATATTACAGAACCACAAGGCAGTGAAATAAGCTCTGGGGTTAACACAAGCTCAAGATAGTTTCATGTTTTTCTATTCTATGATCAAAACCCATCAGTAATAAGCAACTTGTGTTTTTTCCCCCCATGTCTTGAAAAAGCTAATAAATAGACTCCTGAAATCTGCGGATGACACTACAGTCATTGGTCTCATCCAGGACGGAGACGATTAACCACTAATTTTAGGCAAAGTATTGCTAATTTCAAACACAGCATAAAATATAAAATGAAGCATAAAAGTTTTTCCCACATCTGCATACAGTCAAGAAGTTGAGCATCTGGCTGTCTGGTACAGTCATAACAACCTGGGGCTGAACAAACTCAAAACTAGTAGACCTCAGGAGAAATCCCCCTGCTCTCCCCCCACTCACCATCGTGGACAGCACTGTGGCTGCAGTGGAGTTATTCAAGTTCCTGGGAACTACCATCTCCCAGGACCTGAAGTGGGACATTCAAATTGGCTCAAAGACCCAGCAGAGGTTGTATTTCCTTCGCCAACTGGAAAACTTCAACCTGCCATAGGCACAGATGACAGTTTTACTCAGCTGTTATTGAGTCGGTTCTGTGCTCTTCTATAACTGTCTGGTTTGGGTCAGCCAGAAAATCAGATATAAGAAGACTGCAACAGACTGTTAGAACAGCAGAAAGGATCATTGGTGTACACCTGCCCAACCTTCAGGACTTGTACAACTCTAGAATGAAGAAATGGGCAGGTAACATCGTCACAGGTACCCCTCACCCCGGCCATAACCTGTTTGCACTTCTCCCTTCAGGAAGACGCTACAGATCTCTGTGCACTAGAACATCTAGTCACAAAAACAGTTTTTCCCCCATGCCATATCCAGCTAACACAGAAATTATTACCTTTGTTCTATGATTAATTTCTGTAATTCATTCTCCATCTCTAATTACTGCCTCTTTCTCAAGTACTATGTAAATACATATGCATATCTCTTCATTTATACAGCTGTATATAGAGTGTATACTGCACAAATCTGCACATAAAACCTTTGTTCCAGATTCATACACATTATTATTATTTATTGTTAAGTCTTACTATTTAAATGTTTACTGTTCTCATGCCAGATATGTATGCATGTATGTACCAAGAGTACCTTAAAAAAACAACAACAAATTCCTTGTGTGTCTGCGCACACTTGGCGAATAAAGCTGATTCTGAAAATTTATAATCGTTTTGTTCATTTGACATTTATCTTGAACAAAAGGTGTAAGAATTATAAACTTTTGTTGGTTATACTGAGCTGAATTCTGGGTTATTCGACAAAAATATGTCATCTCTGCAGCGCCTTGTTCCTGCATCCTCAGAAAATGTCACCATATTTTGAACATCACCATAAATAAAACTTAAACACTCACTGAAGGAAGTAAACACTTGAGTGACTTCAAGCCTTTTCATCATACTGCCTAGCAGTTTTTTTTAATTGTTTGAGTTTTTTTTTACCATATTGAGCCTTCCTCCACATCTGTTTTTCTAGATAACAATTTTGCCAAACGATTTAAAATTGTTTGTCTTTGTCACAATAAACTCTCTCTGCATTTGCATTCTGTTTCAACATACCTTTTCTGACAACTTCAAACAAATCAAAAGGTTTTTTTCCTTTTTTTCCCTGTTTTTTTTAGGAAAAAAGTACAAACCCTTCACATCCATCAACTCTCTGACACTGGAAAAAATCTTTTACAGAAACCATCACTGTATCAATGATTCATGAGAGAAGCACAGACATTCCTGCTTAACAACGTAGCCTGAACGATTTGCTCTAGTGTGAACCCAGAACTGCTCGGATTCTTGGTGTAGATCACCGCAACACAGGTCACGTGCTTCCTTTGCATATTTCCATGGGGTAAATCCTAAGCATGCAGCATTACCCAATTAAATTTTCGAACATTCCGTGCTTGAAGAATGGGCTGAGATGTAATTAGCAAAACTCAAAGCTATCATTTACTATTCACACATTGACTAATTCAAAACTGCCATTATGATCTGTTCATATTCAACACTCCAGAGAGGTGATAATTGAAAAGCTCAGGATTTTTCAAAAGCTCCAGTTTCACATCAGTATCACAAAAGGCTTGTTTTCATCTGTCTCCTCACTAATACCAATCGTAAATGGAAGAGCGGGTGCCGTTTATTTGACTTTATTTAGGTTATGCTGGTGGAAAGCTAGTTGGAAAGAATTAGTACTTAAAAAAAACCTTTCAAACTTTATGACTGGTAAATTAATTAGCTCCATTCTGCTGCCATTTTTTGCTTTTGCACTGTCAAGTTAAAGGGAAAAAAAAAAAGAGGATATTGTAAAATAATTAGCAAGCATTAGGTATGTTTTACTCCCATTCCAGTGCACAAACTTGGTCTATATAGTCAAATGCAGGTGATTAGAACATGTGACATGCAGGGGCTGATGGGCCAAAAAAAATAAAAAGTCTGCACCTGCATCTATCTACACATACTGATCCAGAAAACTGTATATTTTGGTTTCTGAATAATATCATTGGAGTCTATGTTATAGGCAGGAAAAAAAAGGCACCAGCTTGCCAAGATTCATCCACAGCATCATCTGGTGGGTTTTCCCAAACCGCCACACAACCTAGTAGCACATTTCTAATGATACACAGCATACAACTTCCTCATCACAGCATCCTGTAACATATCTTTACTGCAACACCTTTCCCTTAACAATGCTTTAATTCAATCCACAATGAAATGAGTGACTTTATTCATTTTTAACCATCTGCTCAGTAGCCTCTCTGATATTCACAACACACCCACACACACGTAAAAGAGCCTTACCGCTGACAAACCATGATCAACAAGTGAGGAATACTGAAAGTTCGGCATCCTTGCCACTTTATGGCCCAACTTCCCACCTTTCACACTTTACAGCAATTATTTACAGCACAAAACGAACTGGGAACAAACAAGTAAAACCTAATAAATAAATAAATAAATAAATAAATAAATAAATAAATAAACCACATCCCGGTGGTAGTCAGGTGGTGTAACTTATGGCTGTTGGTACAGCTATAGACTGACTTCTGGAGCTGGCTGTTAGTTAGAATTACCAGCACCGAGCTGAGGAGAGGTGGAGCACAATGAACACGGTAAATCTGAATCGTCTACACATCATCAAGCCGGTAAAACATTGGGAAGAAATATGAATGCAAAGCACAGGCAAAATGAAATGGCCTCGGATACAGGACATAAATCTTCATGTCGAGTCTTGTTTGCGTCATTTTTTTTTTCCGTATTATATATCAAAGAGTCTGTGCCAGAATCTTTGAAGTGATTATGCAGTTCCTGACAAACACTAGAGTTGTCACACTTTACCATGGAGGAGGACCGAGAGGAAGCAGGTAAGTGCAGAGTGGACTTTAATTACAAAACACACTGGTGAAAATAAAGAAACTGAAACAGCACACAAATCAAAGACACTGAAAAAACAAGCTAAACTGAAACACTGCAGTTAGAACCCTTACAAAGTCCCAAGGTGAAAAAGCACGGCAGAAGCACAGCCGATAGCGCCGCAGAGCACAGTCAGGAAGCGCAGTCTCTGAGGAAGCAACCATAATACTAGCCAACGACTGAGTGGAGTGAGGGAGCTAAATAGTGCGCTGGTAATTGGGTGCAGGTGACAGTGCTAGAACTCCGGTGATTGGGGGCGTGGTTGAGTGGCTGTGGAGGGTGCATCTGTGACAAGAGTTTAGGACAAATGTGTAGGATTGGAAATGTTCCCATACAGAAATGTATTTCTTTAGTTATCTAATTGTAAATTAATTGAATGTTTTAAACCACTTCATTATTAGCCAACATATCAAAAAGCACAGAAATCAAGATCTAAAAATATTCAGAAACAGGAGAGACATCTTTCTTTTTTTTCAGCTTCTACATACCAACTAAGGTTGCTCGCAATTCTGCTGTATCACATAACAAGAGAAATAGGCTGTACATCATAGATACAAAAAGATCTTGGAGTAACATATATATTATTTAAAGTAGCCCAATCTGGCAACCTTGTCATTACACTGTAATTGTTCACAGAGATAAGCATATAACCATACGTTCATTTTTAAACCGAAGCAGCATCCCAAATGACGTCCTACACACTTTGCACTCTAGCGTCTAGTATATAAATATCCAGAAGTAGAAGCTGTTTCTTATGTGAGGGCTCAATCTCGTACACTGAAGTGTGGTCAGCCATAATGAATTTTTGTTTTTCTCATCCAGAGTCAGCACCTGGTAGCCCCGCCCACTTCTGCTACATAAGCAAAGCTGCGAGTGTTGAGTGCCTGAAGTGTCCAACATTCCACACTTCATTTTTTTCAGGTTGAATAAGTGCATCATCAAGGTTCTTAGGGTTCAAGGTTTTTTTGTTCTTAACACTACTCAAATTATTTACACTACAAAATAGTATAAAATAGTGCACAAGTATGCGATTTGGGACGCAAATACAGTATATATATTTATATCTGATATTTTATTTTCTATTTATTTGTTTACTTGACTGTTATTTGCCCCACATACTATAAAATATTTCCGTCTGCTTTGGAAATGTATGAAAGATATTCCATATTTCTTTATGCATGCTTTAAAAACGTTGCCCTTTGAATGAAAGATAAAAGCTTTCAAACATTAGAGGGACTTTTTTTTTTCTCCCTGATAAGGCTGTGCTAAAATGAAATCTAAAGTGCCGCAGTGGTGAAGTTAAAAGCGATGATTCGCTCCCACACACTTCCTGCTCTAACGCATGTTAATGTGGATGAGGGAAAAAAAGAAAAAGCAGCCCAGAAGTGTTGAGTAGCACCTGTGAAGTGAAGTAATGTAAATTTCTCATTCTGAGAAGTATGTGGGGGAAAAAACGGCTACCTTTACCACCTCCATAGAGAGAGATAGACAGAGAGAGAAACAGAGATAGACAGACACAGACACAGACACAGATAGACAGAGAGAGAATGAGAGTGAGAGAGAACGTAAGAAAGAGAGAGAGAGATAGACAGAGAGAGAGAGAGAGAGAGAGAGAGAGAGGGAATGAGAGTGAGAGAGCGTAAGAGAGAAAGAGAGTGAGAGAGAGAGAGAGAGAGAACAGAGGGAGAGTGAAAGAGAAATAAACAGAAAGAATGAAAATTGTACTTAGAGAGAGATAGACAGAGAGAGAGAGAGAGAGAGAGAGAGAGAGAGAGAGAGAGAGAGAGAGAGAGAGAATGAGAGTGAGAGAGAGCGTAAGAGAGAATGAGAGTGAGAGAGAGAGAGAGAGAGAATGAGAGTGAGAGAGAGAGAGAGAGAGAGAGAGAGGGACAGAGGGAGAGTGAAAGAGAAATAAACAGAAAGAACGAAAATTGTACTTAGAGAGAGATAGACAGAGAGAGAGAGAGAAAGAGAGAGAGAGTTAGACAGAGAGAGAGAGAGAGAGAAAATGAGAGCTGTACTAAGAGAGAGATAGACAGAGAGAGGGAGAGAGAGATACTGAGTGAGAGAGAAAGACAGAGTAAACAAATTCTGATTATTAGCAGGGAAGACAGACATCACGCTGAAAGTTAAATCTCACTGCAGATGTGCAGCTGCACGTCAATCACTTATTTGTTTGTGCTGATACTGAAGGCTGGAGTGAGGATGAGTTCACAGCACGACCCTTCAGATCGCAGCGACTTCAACTGGCAGGAGATGAATAACTGGAGACGCTACAACAATGGCATGCTTCACATCAGAAGTAGACGTCTTTTCTATAATTATTGTTATCTTTCTTCTTACCTACGTTATTTATACATTTCCTGGGGATTTTCCTGCGCTTTTCTCTCTACACTTATTGTTACAAGTCTTGGCCCATGATTGACTACAGTTGTTGTAGAGGAGAAGGATTAGGATTGATGCTAGAGAGAGAGAGACAGAGAGAGCTATATATATAGAGAAAGTATATTCCATACCCTATCCCAGCACTTATTATTATTATGATTATGACTATTATTATTATTATTAGTAGTAGTAGTAGTAGTAGTAGTGGTAGTAGTAGTTGTAGTGGTAGTAGTAGTAGTAGTAGCAGCAGCAGCATCTGCATGACTACAAACAGGAACAGCAACAATAATAATAGAGGAGAAGTTGCTTTCGGCTGCTCCTTGTTCGGGGTCGCCACAGCAGACCAAATGGTCCGCACAACAACTTGGCAAATGTTTTACACTGGATGCCCTTCCTGACGCAACCCTCCCATTTTTCCGGGTTTGGGACCGGCACTGCATCCAGTGGCTGGGAATCGAACCCAGGCCTTCTGCATGATAGGCGAGAAACCTACCACTGAGCCACCAATAATAATAGTAATATAGTAATACTGGGAAAAAACATTATTGAAAAAAACACAATAATAATAAATGATGATGATGATGATGATGATTGTGGTTGTGGTGGTGATGGTGATTATTATTAGTAGTAATATTACTATTATTATTGTTGTTATGTTTCATTCAATCATTTTAAAAATGTCTTATTTATTTATTTTTAAAATTGTATTTTTAGCTGATTTTTTTTTCTTCATCTTTGTACGCTAAACAAAGTGGGTGTGAGGGGAGTGGACTCAGTTATGCTACTGCCCATAGTGCTTAAACAAATAAATAAACAAACTGACAAAATCAATACTGGAATTGAGGGCAATAAGTGAAATGCAATAAAGAAACAAACAAATGAGCAATTCAATTAGAGAACAAAATTAATAAGTAAATACATACAACAAAGCAGCAGATATTAGGGGCGCATAGTCGTGCATCATTGCAAGAAGGTGACGTTTAATGTAACTTTACAGCTCAAAAGTAACAATTACACAATTATGTTAAATAAAGTGGTGAAGCCATGATGTTAAAGTTACTTTGAGTTGCTCCCACACTCTGTTCTGCTATAATACATGTTAATACTGATTTTTTTAATAAATATCTCTGTTACTTGTTCTGGGTTTTTTTTTAAACCATGTTCTCAGTGCTACGATTGTGATCATTAATATTTGGGTATTAGACAACACCATAAGCACTGCACATATGCTGAGATCTAATTAAACACACATCACATGATTGGAATTTTCTTCACAATACCTTTGCGCGGTTTCTTGACACTAGAGTGAGATATAAAGGCTGTTATTTAATCGCTTGCTGAAGGCATTTCACTTCAAAGTCACCTTAAACCTTCTCCAAAGATGGCTCTAAATTGTTAAATTTTGTCAGGAGTGCTGGAGGCGCACACACCGAGAAAGTGAGCACTGGACCTGAGAGAGGCGGAGTGATAATTGCTTTGATGGACTCAGTAGCGCAGTTTCTCATCAGCGTATGTCTATTTCTAGCCAGGGTTGAAACAACACGCAGTCTCGCCATCCGGCATAATAAAGGATTCAGTTTTAATTTTCATCCTCTGGAGCGCTTGTTAAAGTTTTTACCGACTCAATGATATTGCAGAGATGAAAAACGAGTCAAACTCAGCAACGCTGCAGACGTATAAAATCCTCCCATACCAGGCAAATGCGGGTCTCTACTGATTTAGTCTTGCACAATAATAAAGCCCCAAAATTTACACTTGCTCTTTTTTTTGCTGGTTTTATAACCGTGTCACCACATTTACACATACTTGGATTTGTTTATGATTGCATGTCAATGCTGCCAGGAATTGCATGGCATCGAATATCTCTCCATCATGGCAGGGAAGGGCAAGCTAAAGCTGGCAATATTGGGCACAACAGAAAGCTGCAGTCACCGCGTGAAGTTGGCACAAGGCTCTTAAACTGCGTGCATGCAGATGGCATTCTAAGTGGTAGAGCACTAGCCTGGATCGCTGACAATGCTTGAAAGCTTTTTCTCTTGCATAAAACACACAAGACACGAATGCCTGAGTGCCATCAATATAGCAGATAATCTGCTGCAGTCCTCAGGGACATTCCTGAGAAGATTCATGCATAATAGTACCTTCACTGAGTGAGGGTGAAACTACCTTTTCTGAAATGTATGAAGAGTTTTCCTTTGAGTAACTCCAGACTGAGGTTATGTCCATGATTGCCTTCCATGTGCATCAGGACCCCGGAGTTGTGAACGGTTTTGAAGTTCATAGTTAGCAGGTCTTTGGGTGATGGACTAGTGACTGCGTCAAGCTTGTAGAGCAAATAGCTGGCTCTGTCAAAGCTGGCCACGTCAGATTCTGCAAAATACAATACACAGAACAAAATATCATACACTGTATTATTACTCAAAATAGGTATGCTTCTAGATGATAAGCAAACAATCCAATTGGTAATCAAAATAAAGTACATTTAAGGCAAGTCATTTAGAAATACAGTACAACAATTTACAGCTGTTTATTAACTAATGTAGCTTTAAGGTTTTAACTTTAAGGAACAGGAGGCCACGTCTTTTTCAGTGGGACTGATGAAGAGGCCACTCCCAGTTCACTGGGTCTGATAAACATGTAGGCCACTCCTACCTCACTGGAATTGAGATAAAGATCACTCCGACTTCACTGGAACTTACACAAAAGGCCACTCCCTCTTCACTGGAACTTACACAAAAGGCCACTCCCTCTTCACTGGAACTTACACAAAAGGCCACTCCCAGTTCACTGCAACTCACAAAGACAGAAGCCACACCTCTTTCACTGTAAATGACAGAATGTCAATTCCTGCTTCAGTGGAACTGACAGAATAGGCCTCTCCCACATCACTGGAACATATAGAAAAGGCCTCTCCCATTTCATAGGATCTGAGAGAAAGGCCACTCCCACTTCACTGGAATTCACAGGCACAGAGGCCACACCTCTTTCACAGTGCAGAGTGCCAACTCCTACTTCTGTGGAGTTGACAGAACAGGCCACTCCCATGTCACCGGAACTGAGAGACACAAATGCCACGCCTCTTTCACATGAACCAAGAGAGGCCACACATATTTTGCTGAAACTGATAGAGAGAACAATCTCACACCTCTGCGACTGACAGAGACCTCTCCTACTTCATTGGAAGTAACAGACAGAATAACCGCACCTCTTTTACTGAAACCCGCAGAGAGAGAGAGAGAGAGAAAACAGAAAGAGAGAGAGAGAGAGAGAGAGAGAGAGATAGAGAGAGCATTCTCACTTCAGTGGGTTTGATAGACACAAATGCTATGCCTCCATCACTGGAACTGAATAAGCCCCACATATGGGTCTGAAGGTCAGGTGTTCACATACTTTTGACTGCAAAGTGCATCTTTTATAAGGAAATAATATATAAACATTTGAGGAACTTGACACATCAGCCCAGTTTTCTCGCATTTCTGTCGACAAACATATCTGAAAATCACAGTGGATCTGATTCCAATAAAGCCAGCGAGGTCACCTGCAGTTTGCTCCTTCATTTCAAATCACTGTTACACCATTAACCCTTATTTCTACATGTCACACAGCACGGCTCTTCCTGAATTACAACTCAGCTTCCTGTTACGAACATGTCAATTATGTAACCAAATGCAGGCTCATCCAAAAGTTTCAGAGGCATTCCATGGCCCTTTAAAAGGTCAGCTAATGGACCGATTCAAAGCATCGATGTGGGGAGCACAGTGGAAGAACAGTTTGCAAAAATAGCAAAGAGGGTGCAAATGAGTCAAGATGAGTAATTGCTCTGCACCTATACACTCCTATTCCTGAAGCGCCTCTACTGGCTGCTAACTATGGCAAAGGTACCGAAACACAGTCCATCCTGCAGCACGGAGAAAAGAGAAGGCAATCACATGCTGCATTTGGATACAGCAAAACATAAATTAGCCACATGAGCCGGATTTAAAAATGGCTCCAGCTGCTCTTATTTTTGAGATAAGAAATCCAATATTCAGAAATTTTGCAACATGAACGAGTTCATGTTAAGAAGACTTATTCTGTCATGGGACTTTGCAAGCAGTGTATTTAGATTTTACTGTGGCAGAGAAAATTACATTTCACATCAGGGGAATTTCTGTGGTATTTGGCATCCTGTGTGTGTGTGTGTTTGTGCAACACCTACAGCAACAATTCAAATACCGAATGCAGATAGTTTTCTATTAACTAGCTCTGCTGATACTTGCTGATTATTGAAGAATACATTATTTAATGCAGAGGCAATTTTAGCTGTGAGAAATCCTTGTATGAAATCTCATTACATATACAAACACCATTATCTTCAACTTTTTTTTTTTAAATTGACATTGTGCTAAACATTCTCAAGCTAATGGTGAAACTATATACCTAAACACGTATGGCTTCTCACCAGCTGAAGTAGAGCTCTGCATTATTATCCATATTTCTTTCAGGCATTTATAAATCACAAGGGTGCAACACTATACTGCAAATTCTTAGACTCAAAAAAGATGACACTATATCCCGGTTTATGGCAGGTTGTTATGTTGTTTCTCTAGACAGGGGGGAAAAATAGACAGCAAGATGATCCTTTTTGCTCCATACACAAGTATGTTTATACTTTCCAATTTGGGGGTATTCTGTTTTCTGGAGGTGAGAAAACCCAGAGGAAGCCCACAAGAATGCACACAGAAGATGGCTTGGGATCACACCAGGGTCCATGGAGAAGTAAGGCAGCAATGCTACCACCACCATGCAACCCCTTATACAAGCACTGCACATTGGAATTCTTTTCTTTGCATATCCTAGCTTGTTCAAGAGTGGACTAATCATTACATCCACTATAAATCAACTGGCAAGTGACAGCTATTCTGCCCACTATTCTGCCCAGTACCATGGTTTGGTTGCCAAGAATCTGAAAAACTCACTACCCATCCATTCATTTCCTGTACCTCATCCTACACAGGGTGACAGGGAGCCTGGGACCTATACTAAGGAACTCAGGGCACAAGGCAGGGACACTCTGGATGGGTTATGAACCCCTCGCAGGGCACAATCACACACCCAGACAAATTTGTTCACTCCAGAGAACCCCCAAAGCAAGGGGAGAACATGCAAACCCCATGCATGCAGGTAGGAATTGAATGCCCAACCCCGGAGGTGCGAGGTTCTGTCAAACTTGTAGACCACCTCTGCCAACTACTAATGCTGCATTGTAGACAAGTTGATTTACAAAAAATAACCCAACATTAAGGCAGTTAGGAATTCTTAAAAAGTGCTCAAAAAGCACAGAAGCTGGGAAACAGATTACTAGCAAAGATGGTCTACCAGCTTGACCAGCTTAGATGGCCAGACTTTGGTAGCTGGTAACTGGTCAGACCAAGCTAGATTTGTGAGCAGAGTATTGTAAAGGGTGTACCAACTGAACAGAGACTACACTTTTTAAAAAAAACACCACTTGGATCTTCTTGCTAGCGTGGCTTAACAGAATATCTGCAGATGTTCTTATGATGACTAGTGTTTACACCCTGATAGCCCTTAAATATAATCCAAGGGTAGTCGAGTCTTAGCTGTCCATACTAATCAAATAAAAACAGTTCTTGTTAGAGGAGCTCTGGCTATAATCATGAGAGCTGATCCATACTTGGCACGTTTCTGCATCATTGGGATTATGGTTGAATGCATCCAGGTCATCCTTACTGTATTGGCAGCCATATGCCTCAAGTCGTAACCCAACTCTTCCATTAGGATTCCAAAGCAGAGGCAGCAGACGGAGAAACTGGGTGAACACCGGCTGCTGGAGCTTGTAGGACACTACGCTGTCTGCGTTTGTGTTCCCAAAGAATACCTATGAAACACAGGATAAGGTAGAAATATTGAATATTAATCTGAAGAAACTGAAATCACGTCACGCTGACATACGTGCTGTTATGATGTATGAACAAAGACTGGACTCTAGAAGCAGGAACAGTACTGTGACTCACGTATGCAAATCAGTATTTACAATATCATGGTTAACACTAAATGTCTATAAATATAATAATAATTATAACTGCACTGCCTGATATGTAACTGACATTTGTAACTGTATTGCTCAGTTAAAGCCACAGGTCTGTTTTCTTGCACTTTCATTCAGTTATCAGATTTCCTTTGCCGAAAATGTAATGCTACATTCAAAAGAACAAAGTGGATTTTAGGATTTTGAGGTGCTAATATCATCGAATATAGTGAATCATGGTATATTATCAATCTAATGGTTGTACAATTTTTGCCAGTGTTTTTATTTTATTTTATTATAAAATCCAAACATTGAGTACGAAAAAAATCTGTAGCAAAATGCAATGATATTTTGGTTATATTATATTGTAATATATAATGTTATGTTATTTTAAGTTAGGTTATGTTATTTTATATTACATGACTGAACGTCACCTTACATTTAGTTATGTTATGTTATATTACTTTAGATTACATTATATTACGGTACATCACATCAAGTCACAAGTCGTTCCATTTTATGCTCCAACATTATGTTACATGATGTTAAACTATGTCATCTCATGCCAAGTCATGTTAGGTCATGCCATGTTGTGTTAAATTATGTCATGTCACCTCATCTCATGCCACATAATGTTAGATAAGGTCATATCATTTTGTTATATCATGCCCCATCATGTTATGTCATTTTATGTTATGTTATGTCATCTCATGCCTCATCATGTTAGGTTAGGACATGTCATGCCATGTTAAAGGTTTCTGGTTGAAGAAGCATGCTACCCTGCTGCTTAGGTTATTAGGTTACTGTAATGATAGTTATCAAGAACCATCATATTTGATGACATCCCAACAAAGTTACTCAAGCACCATCATAACTGTCTATACGTCTATAACTGTTTGGTTTGGCTCAGCTACAAAATCAGACATAAAACTACAGAGCACGCGATTGTAACTGCTGAAAGGTATTGCTGTTAAGCCACAGGTCTGTTTTCTTGCACTTTCATTCATTATCAGATTTCCTTTGCCGAAAATGTAATGCTACATTCAAAAGAACAAAGTGGATTTTAGGATTTTGAGGTGCTAATATCATCGAATATAGTGAATCATGGTATATTATCAATCTAATGGTTGTACAATTTTTGCCAGTGTTTTTATTTTATTTTATTATAAAATCCAAACATTGAGTACGAAAAAAATCTGTAGCAAAATGCAATGATATTTTGGTTATATTATATTGTAATATATAATGTTATGTTATTTTAAGTTAGGTTATGTTATTTTATATTACATGACTGAACGTCACCTTACATTTAGTTATGTTATGTTATATTACTTTAGATTACATTATATTACGGTACATCACATCAAGTCACAAGTCGTTCCATTTTATGCTCCAACATTATGTTACATGATGTTAAACTATGTCATCTCATGCCAAGTCATGTTAGGTCATGCCATGTTGTGTTAAATTATGTCATGTCACCTCATCTCATGCCACATAATGTTAGATAAGGTCATATCATTTTGTTATATCATGCCCCATCATGTTATGTCATTTTATGTTATGTTATGTCATCTCATGCCTCATCATGTTAGGTTAGGACATGTCATGCCATGTTAAAGGTTTCTGGTTGAAGAAGCATGCTACCCTGCTGCTTAGGTTATTAGGTTACTGTAATGATAGTTATCAAGAACCATCATATTTGATGACATCCCAACAAAGTTACTCAAGCACCATCATAAAGTATAATTAAGTATGTGATGAAGTCATTTGCTAAAGAGTGTGAAGAAATGATTTCCAAAAATTTAGTCAGTGAAAACTAAATATTTTAGTCTTTTTCCTAACACTGTTTAGTTCCAATTCTCATTTTTCCATCAGCTAAGCTTTAACTAAAATGAAAAATGTGAGAAATGTGAGTTAATGTAAGTAATTTCTATACGTTATTGACATGCCACTGAAGACCCTGTATATCACACTGAAATATTAAAAGTAAGACTAAGGGCCAGGGGTAATGAGTTTTTTTTTTCTCCCAATTTCAGGCATAATTAGACTGCATTCTGTGTGAACGCAGAGATGGAAAGTGCGACTCATTATATATTCTGTTTGATGCACCAAACCCAGGTGTAAATTAACACCTTGTGTGTTGCAGAGAGCTTTATAAGCAGTGTTGGCTTGTGTGTGAGTGGTTTTCCCACAGAACTTTATAATGCCAGAGCAAATTTGTAGAGGTTTTAAAGGTAATTTAAATTTGTGAAACTGTATTTATGTGTAATAATATGAAATTGTTTTAGGACCTTTGCTTGTTAATTTGACTGATTTTGTCGCGAAGATCTGACCCTGGTCAAGAGAACACACAGCAATTTCCTTACATCTAACAAAGAAATTCTACACAACACAAGAGATTCTGATTTCTTTTCTAAATGTCAAATAAGACAGCCATGTTTTCATTAAAATTTGTAATCAAACTGTATTAGTCACATTAATGACTTATACATATTATAATGTGTTCTGACACACTAGTCTTTATTAAATAAGAATGTAATTTATACAACTTTATCTTTATTCCTGAACATGCATTTGGTCTTTAACCTCAAGAGTTGGTGTAGATTGCATAATTTCTTAATAATTTGAGCATTAATTTCAGACTCGTTTTGCAGGTAAACGTACATCTGGTTCTAAGAGTAAAGACAAATCCAAATTAGCAGCCAGGAATGAACATTGATGCCTACTGAATATTATGTCTTGTAGCCCAACGCTGATGCCTTTGCCCTTGATGGGAACGTACACAGTGGAAATCTGAAGGCACCGCCAGAAATCAATAAGAGCTACACTACTTGGCTGCGCGTTTCCACCATGAACGGTGGCCCGCGCATCCCTAATCACCTGTTGTATTAAAGGAAATCAATACAGGCCAACTCAACTCAGCAAAAAAACTACCTGCTGACACTTGCCAGCTACAGGCTCAGTGGCCATTTACAGAGAGGAAGTTCATGTGTGAACCTTTAATTTGTTTCTGGTGCTACTTGAATTTAGTGCCAATGTGACTTTCTTAAAACAGATTAATTCTAGGCTAAGTAGCATTTTCAGTGCCTTTGAAGGGATCAGGCCTCTGGTGAATTGGAGCGTAAAGCCGAGCAAATTGCGCACTTTCCTGCCCATGAAGCCCAAGAAGGAGCATCTCATTTGCTTTAAAGTGCTCTTCTGAAATGTGCCAGGAGCCAAGGTGCAAATTCTTGTAGCATTAGCCGTGACATGCTTTCTCCTCATAGAAGAGACACACAAGGGAAAAGCTCTTCCTAAGCTCAAGGCTCCTCTTCATTTAAACTGAGAACATGAGTTATCGCTCTCAAGGCAGCACCAGAGTCTTTTCTGATTGACAGCAAAAAGTAGGCTCGGTTAAACACGTGCCTAGAGAATACATACAAACTCTGCCCACTTAAGCCCAGGTGCGCTGATCAGCTTTTTTTTCACCATGTAATTACAGGATCAAGATGAGGTTTAAAACTATGATCAGCCTCGTGTCATTTAATGGCAGAACGAACTGTAACTGCTGTACGACCAGAGCGACCAACCAAAAGCTGTAATCAAAATAAATCCAGAAAAAGAAAAACCAACAAATTGTTATTCACTGTCTTTAACTGTTATTTTAAAGACCCACATTATACCAATACTTTTAACCTGTGCTTTGCTAGACAAACATATACATGTTTAGTGACTACAGCAATGTGGAAAGCTCAGGATTTAACCGCTTACCCCACTGCTGTCCTCTTGTCGGTACTGTCTCCAGTTATGGCCTGTGTCGCTGAACATGAGGAGGTAGTGAGTCACCCAGTCGGAGCTGCCGTATCTGCCCTGGGTAGCGACTCCTGTGACCTCCGTCCTCTCGCCAAGATTGATCTCCAACCACTGATGATTAATGGAGTCGACCGGTGACCATCCACCTGCCCCTGTTGGAAAAATAAGGATTGCTTAGCTTGCTAACGATAAATATAACCACAAGCCTATTACAAAACAACCCCAATAAACCCTTATGCTTGTGTATAAAGGAGCTACAGGAGCAGATTCTTTTAAACATAAATAGATGGCAGTATAAGGTTTTATTAGTTGCTGCTAATAATCATCTTCAAGCAGATTATTTAGAGACTGTTTGAACTGAGCACAAAGGCACCATAAATGGTTGTGACATTGTATAAAGACACAAAGCTGGGGCTGATTACCTTCCAGCCCAGAGTGTAGATTTACGCAGCCTATCAATGCCAGTCATGACAGTCAGTGACATGGTTAATAAACACGAACATGGTGGATTATTTACTCTATCATCTTGTCCCCGTGGATTATTTACTCTATCATTTTGTCCCCGAAATTGCTTTGAAAATTGAGAAACTTAGAAAGTAGATAGATGAATCACAAATTGACTATTCAAATACAAACAACACACAAGGACATAGGACAGAACTGCAGTTTTATTTTTTGGTTATTTTATTTATTAATAGTTTCATTATTGAAAACTCATTAAGAAAGTGTCCTTGTATAAGTTTCCCCCTACATTATTCTTATTATGCCATTTCTAAGACCGTGAGCTATTGATGGATATTAGATTTTATCGCTCCCATCTAATATCACAGCCAGCCATCACAGATTTATACCTCTAATAACGAGGTGAACAATTGTATTGCTATAAAAATTAAATAAGCTAGTACTTCCATTGCTCAATAAGCTTTGAACAGAATATTAAACACACACAGGAATAGTCCACATCGGGTGAGGTCCTTGACAAAAAACTAAGGATTCTGAAGATTCGTCTTGTTACATGACTCTCATCCAGAGAGTGACAACGCACAGAGAGAAGCTGAACAGATTGCATTAGGCGCATCTAACATCTTCGTATCTCACGGCGATCTATCAGGGGATAGTGTTGAGAGGAAACAATTTTCCCCAGCTCCCCCTAGGCGTTTTGCGAGAAAATTGTGAAACAGTCTTTTAACAGATGATTAAGAAGCAGCACGATTAAGATTTAATCAACATATTTCATTAAGACGCAAGCTGTTATGCAGTCATCATGTGCGGGGTTATTATTCACCTCTGGTGTATATTTGTGTACTTGTGGATAAATGTAACATTTCATAAAAAATTAAATATGAAATGTGACAGGATGATGTAATATAGTCGTCCCCATCAGAACGATTTCACTGTGTGCATTTTAAAGTGAGTTCAGTTCCCTCAGTGTTCATTGTCTAACAGGTTTTCCTTCACTGAGCTTCATTGGTATTCTAAATCCATCAAGGCTCAGTGTATTAAGAGAGTCCATTTCCCTATAGGACTTTTTAAAATCCTGCCCCGAACGGGACAGGCTTCTACAGTCCTGCTGATTTCAACACTCCAGAGTGTCCCATTCACACCCGCTGTCAGTTAATAGTATAATAGAACTGGGATCTGCAGAAGTAAAAGGCTTCATTGTGGCATAGGAATGTGCTGATAATCACTTAACAAACACTGATGTTTAGCACACATGGTATTGTGTTGTGATATTGCTACTGTGGACACTATAACACCTTCACCATTCCAGTCACTATTCCATTCAAAGTAGGGAGCGATGTTGGGTAGCATTTGCTCGAGATCGGCTTCACGATCCTGAATACAAGAATTTGGCTGAATTTGAAAAAAAAAGACTTCATTCAGACACAAGCGTAAGTTTCCCCATCTCACAGACTATTTTCCTATTCTGTCACCTGTGTTTTTTCTGATACTTCAATATAGACAGTGTAATAAACTTGCCACTAAATGTCAATCAAGTAGTTACCAAGCTTTACCTCTCTCTTGTAAACAGGACCTCATCCATCTTATCATCTCATGACATCAATGTATGAACAATAAAAAGAACAGTACATTACACATGCATGATTTATTTACCAGAAGAGAGTCAAGCATAAATACCACAGTGGGATACTATCACACAGTACATCTTGCCTCCTAAATTATGCTGAAATGAAGAGAAGCTGGCAAGCTCAGATGGGATGAGGTGTTGAAATGTGAGGAGCTGAAACTCACAGTATCCAGAGTAGGCCAAAGAAGTAGCACATTAGAAACTGAGAGACAGATGGATCGAGAAGAGGCAATCTGACCAGCTGGGGAAAGCACTGGCATGTTCCCATGTGCTCTTTTTTTAGTCCATTTATGTCCATTTATTAAGTACATTTATACAGAAGGTTTAATACCTTCCTCAAACACTCTTGAACAATTCTACCAACTTTTTGAAACACTCTTGACCAATCCCAACCCCTTCCACAAACACCGTTGACCAATTCCACCTCCTTCCTCAGACACTCTTGACCAATCCAATCAATTTTCTGAGACACTCTTGAGAAATCCCACCTACTTCCTCAGACACTTTTGACCAATCCCAGATACTTCCACAGACATTTACTGACCAATCCATCCTCCTTCCTCAGACAGTCTTGGCCAGTTCCACCCACTTCCTCAGACACTTGTGACCAATCCATTCTCCTTCTTCAGGCACTCTTGACCAATCCCAGACACTTACACAGATTTATGACCAATTCCAATGATTTACACAGACACTCTTAACCAATCACACTGGCTACTGAAGACACTCTTAACACCCAAGCCCCCCCCCCCCCACTCCTATATAGTCATGAAGCAATCCAACCAGCTTTCATAGACACCATCAATCCCAGCTACATCCACAGATACTCTTGATTAATGCCTCTTACTTTCGCACACACTCTTGACCAGACTAACCCACCTACACATACTTGACCAATCCCACCAATCTCAAAGTTTCTGAGGTAGTGGGCGAGATGCTCTTGACTAATCCCACCCATCTATTAGATAAATTAACACTGCTGCATAAATTAATGTTTTTTTTTTTTATTTTAAAAATGACATAATGGGTTTAATCTCCCATTAAATCTCTCAATGTACAGTTTCCATGCAATGACTACTACTAGTTTCTAGTAGTTAACTAAGAATATGCTTTAATATGAATAAGTAAATAAGTAAATTCCCTCCGGAAGAGCTGGAGGAAGTGTCTGGGGAGAGGGAGGTCTGGGCATCCCTACTTAGACTGCTGCCCCTGCGACCCGGCTCCGGATAAGCGGAAGATAACGAATGAATGAATGAATGAATAAGTATATAACAAGCTAGGGTTGAGTATTTTCCACATCAGAAAAGGAAAGTACTATAATGAAAATGATTCAAACTATATTACCAGTTTCTATGACCACAGGTGAGTTTCTTCAACCACAAATGCACTGAAGATAGTAACTAATTTGAGCTGATCTATCACTCCAACGGTTAAAACATGCAAGACCTGAAAAGTCCATTAATCACACAGTTGATTTGCATATGGCACAGACCTCAATGCCATGTTCTCCAGCATAATACCATCCCTTATCAGGATGCAGTGCTCATTCACAGTTCACTGTTTATACTGGTTAGATATATTTATGGTGGAATAACAAGGCTGTTTTGGCATTTAGGACAGCACCGAAAGGCCAATCGTAATACTTTGCTCACAGATGCTGCCGCTGACACTGAAACGAGGGGGGGAGCAAACACATTGACCTTTGCTCATTATTGAGAGAAGAGTAGATAGTGAAAAAAGGAGGGGGGAGACACAGGAGTTACAGAAGAGTAAACAGAAATGTGGAGCCTTGGGCTTTTAAAATTCAGCATCAGCATCCTAACTAGAGAAAGTGCAGTCACCCTCATCTTAGAACCTGACAACGAATTGTGATTCATACGTGAATATGTGAACAGATTCCAGACTGTAGGATATAATTTTCATACAGATGGTTGCTCCCAATTTTGTCCACAATCTGGAATCTGTTCACATATTCACATATCTCATTGCATTTTTCAACTCATAACTTACTACACTAAAAACTTGATGCAGTGTCCATATCCACAAACTCATTCCTGGAGACACTTTTGGCCAATCCAAGGGCATGGTAGCTTAGCAATTAGTATGTTTTCCTCAAGTTCTGCCTCCAACTGTGGGTGCACGGTACTTCGGTTTCCTCCCCGTCCAATGCCATGCATTGGAGGCTTACTGGCATCTGTACATTTGTAGTCTATAGTGCGTGAATGGGTGTGTATGTGTAATGCGTTGAAACCCTGACTAGGGTTTCCCTCACCTTGTGCTCCTGAGACAGGCTCCAAACCCCCTGCAATCCTGAGTAGGATAAGCAGTGCAAATATGACTTGGACATGCATTGGTCACACCCAGTTACTTTATACTCCAAAAAGAGTGTCTAGCTGAGCCTTAATATTAAAAAATTAATTAATAATAAAAATTTTTTATTTTTTTTTATCAAAGTTTTTTTATTTGATTTCAAATTATACAAAAAACAAAACAAAAGGTATACAAAACTGAACTAACCCATCACCCAAACACCAGACATAAACATATGGGTATTATACATGATCAGATGTCCGTAAAAGAGAAAATAACAATAACCAGCTGAGCCTTAATATTTAGCAAATTTCTGCCCATATTTATATACATCATATTTATACACAGTGTTGGAAATCTGACTCATAACTACAATAAGACATTTCGGTACTCATCACTAATTATGGCACCTACATTCCCATTGGCACCTACAAGTGCCCACTTGACTGATATTGCAATCAACCAACCAACTACAGACCTTTAAATAACCCACTTTGATATTGTTTCAAACTCTATTGTGGTGTAACTCATAGAACCCTGTGGTTTCCAGAGACTGAATCTTAACCCAGGTTTATGATGTCACTGTGTGTAAAGGTTTGATTTACAGACTGTATGTGATGTAACACATCAGCCAGTCACTGGCATGAGTAACATTTGCAATGGTGCAACACAGAGGACAGATTCTACTTCTGGGTATCTTCTGTAGACGCTTACAACAACCCACATCATCTACAACTAACAGATTTTTATGATAATATATACAATGTTCTTACTTTTTGCTGTAAATGTGCTGTTACTTAAATATATAAATTTTGTATGCATGTTATAATATACAAGTTATATATAAAATAGCAACAGATCTACAGGAAATGTTGATAAACCCAATAGTTTTGCTTCATTGTTTTCGTGATATGCTAGCTATATAAAGTGTTGATTAGTCATTAAATAGCATGTGCACTTAGAAAACATTTTGTTGCCAAATATTGCAGTGAATAATTTTTTTCTATTATTAAGTGATTGTGTGATTGTATCCTGATGATCCTAAGCATGGCCTTTCTCTCCTTTTTTCTCCTTTATTCTTAATTATATTTTTTAGAAACACTTGTGATCACAATTAATTCTCCTTAGAACGTTTAAACTAAAAAGATTTTTTTTCTTCTAGCTTTTTTGACACCAATAATGTCAATCATTTTTATTAAAGGAGAATTACTACAGCAGTCCTTTAAATTCCAGCAGTCCTTTAAATAGCAATTAAGGTGCAATAACTGCATTGAAAATGAGCTTCATTATTTCTCGGCTAAAAAGTATAATAAACTCTTGGCTTTTGCGGTATCTTTCTGTGGTCACAAGCTGCTCCAGCGGGTGAGCAAAGCAATTAGGGTTAATAACGGGTCATGGATGAGGGCAGCTGAGCGGTGGTCCCATAGCCCTTTAGTCATCCACATTGCCATATTTTGTCACCTGATCCCACACACGCAAACCAGCAGTGACATTTAATCTCTAAGCTGGTGAGAAATGGACAAAGATCAATTTGTGGCGGCAAATCACCCGACCCCATGGCCCATGTCGGCCCACTTTGGAGGGGACTTGATAAATGTGCGGGGATATCTTATTCTGAAAAGCATCAAGTAAAAGATTTGAGGGAATTGCAGTCATCTTAAAAATATTTTGCTCATGTTAACAAGCATTGGTATATTAAGTGAAATTCCACAAGAATTTCAATCAAGAAAGAAAGAAAGAAAGAAAGAAAGAAAGAAGGAAAGAAAGAAAATCGTTTTTGTTTATTGCCCTTTTACAGAAGCTGGTAAATCATCCTTGACGAAAGCCTGGCATGGCAAACAGCGTCCTCATAAAGAGCAGATGTGTTTCTAATGAACTGCCCGTGCTCTCATCAATAATTTACCACTTTTCCACCTGCACAAGCTTGAGACCAGAACAGAGGAATTCTGTAATACTACAGAAGAATTTTTAACACTGTAATGTCTGTGTCTTCACACTGGGTTAAGGGTAATGTATTGGGTTAAAACTTTGGCATTTAATTAAAAATGCCTTTTATTTCTGTCTATTAAAAGTACATTAATAGACATGAAGCCACGCTGAGGTTGATGTATAACATATAGGAAACCCCGACGCTAAAATCCGAGAAGATAAAATACCCTGTGACAAATGAATATTTGATCTGCTAGATGTAAGAGCCATTAATGCAAAGGAGAGCTCGATTGCTGGAGGATTTACGCTACAGAAATGATGGTCACAGTGAGTCACTGTGATTTTTGTTATGATGTTAACGAATGTAAATTCAGCTAATGACTAAATACAGCTTAGGGCTGAACAGAGGTGCAGCAGGAAGCTCGGCTGCCTCACGGCTCCAGGCTCCCCAGGTCGATCCTGAGCTATCAATGTGGCAGGTCAATTGGCAACTCTAAACTGCTCCTAGGTGTGAATGTGGTGTTTACGGACTGCTGTTCCATCCAGATTGGACTCACGCCTCACATGCAGTGTTCCCAGGAGAGGCTCCAGATCTACCATGACCCTGACCGGGGTAAAGCACTTAGTGATGACAGGGAAAATGGCTTATAGTCTGACCCTACTCTGCTGTCAATCCTTACACTTGTTGGAACTGTCTTTTAGACCAAGTTAAGTGCAAAACTTGGCATATTTTTTTTCAAATGTGTGAAAAATGCTAGTGTATCCTGCAACAAAACAACAATCTAAAATGAGACATAAATTTTTTAGGGGATATGAACAAGGTTGGAGTGTGATATAAAGACAAAGGATTGGTTCACATTATTATATTAAGAGAAATAAAAAACTAAAAATATATATTTTTTTCATTCATATAATTTATTCATTATTAAAATAATAATCAATATAAAATGTGCTAAAAACCGTATGTGACATTTTGTCAAAAGGGCTTTCAACTTTGGCAATCATCAGCAATAATACCTTTGGGACAATTTTTTGTTTCTGGTCATTCATTCATTCATTGTCTGCCGCTTATCCGATCTATACTCGGGTCACGAGGAGCCTGTGCCTATCTCAGGCGTCATTGGGCATCAAGGCAGGATACACCCTGGACAGAGTGCCAACCCATCGCAGGGCACACACACACACTCTCATTCACTCACACACTACGGACAATTTAGAGATGCCAATCAACCTGCAATGCATGTCTTTGGACCGGGGGAGGAAACTGGAGTACCCAGAGGAAACCCCCAAGGCACGGGGAGAACATGCAAACTGGGAATCAAACCCCCAACCCTGGAGGTGTGAGGCAAATGTGCTAACCACTAAGCCACCATGCCCCCCTGTTTCTGGTCAGTCAAAGAAAATTTTATTCTACTAATAAATTTTCTTCACCGTACCTTTATTTATTTATTTATTTTTCCTAAGACAATTATGCTTAGTGGAATTAACTAGCATGGGCAGACAGAACACTAGAGTATGGAGTAGACCTAATTCAGAACAATTATCTCTACAGGGGTCACGAAAAAAAGGGGGAAAAAAAGAGAGCGATTCTAATTAAAAGATTTAATTATTTCACTTCAAAATCTAATCTTTTTGCTCAGCCTGTTTTCATATTTCAGACACTTCAAGTGTCATGTAGTGCCTATTACATGGCATAGATATAATCCTTTAAAATGTTAAACAGCATTTGCTATAAGCCATGTCTAAGTGGACAGGGAAGGCCATGATGCCAGGGTTTAAATGAAAGACTCCTGTATCATTCAGTACACCTGGAGAAGAAGAAGAAGAAGAAGAAGAAGAAGAAGAAGTCAAGTTTATAGTTATCGCGAGTTATTGGTCTGAAACTCTAAGGACATCCATCCAAATATGATGAAAGGACAAGTGGAATTAAAGTAACATACAACAATCTCTTTTATGGGCTTCGGGTAAAAGGTGGCTAGATGGAAGCCAACTTAAATCACCCCCAACCATTTATGGGCATAATTCTTAAAGATGGTACAAAGACAAGACAGCTTATTACCTAAAGCTTTGCAAACAAAGTAAACCATGTTGGTGTTGGAAGCATTATGCTATGGAGCTGCTTCTCTTCAGCTAGGACTGGTGGTCTAGTCAAGATAGAGGGAAACATGGATAGCTCCAAATACCAATCGTCTTTGGTAAAAACGTGACTTTAGGCGAAGGAAATGAGGATGGTGGAAACCTTCCAGCTTGACAACGACCCAAAGTCCAATCCAAGTTAACAAAGAAACAACTTTCGAAGAAGAAGATAATCAGAAATCTGTGGAATGACTTAAAGAGGGTTGTGTGTGCAGAATATCCCTTCACAATTTGATAGATCTCGAGAATTTTTGCAAGAAAGTGTGTCATGAATGTTAAAAAGTTGGTAGACTTTTACCCAAAACGTCTGAGTGCTGTATGAGAAAGCAAAGCATGATTTAACAAGCTATAAGGTAAAAGGTGTGCAAACTTATGCAACCAGGTATTGCTAGTTTTTCTGAATGTTTTTCACTTGAATTTTGTTGATTGCTCAAATTAAATTAGAGAGGGAAAAAGATCTTATTTCTTATAGTTGATTTCTCATCAGTTCATAGCTAATTTCTCATTTCTTACATGACAAAAGATGACAATTTCAACATGTCAACATTTTTAATAATATTTTTTAATATTAATGTTTATCATAGGGGGCATGGTGGCTTGGTGGCTAGCACGTTTGCCTCATACCTCCAGGGTTGGGGGTTTGATTCCCACCTCCGCCGTGTGTGTGGAGTTTGCATTTTCTCCCCGTGCCTCGGGGGTTTCCTACCGGTACTCCGGTTTCCTCCCCCGGTCCAAAGACATGCATTGCAGGTTGATTGGCATCTCTAAATTGTCCGTAGTGTGTGATTGTGTGAGTGAATGAGAGTGTGTGTGTGCCCTGCAATGGGTTGGTACTCCGTCCAGGGTGTATCCTGCCTTGATGCTCGATGACGCCTGAGATAGGCACAGGCTCCCCGTGACCCAAGAATAGATCGGATAAGCGGTAGACAATGAATGAATGAATGTTTATCATGAGACGTAGATTCTGTGAAGCATCCGCCATACAGGTTCCATGCTATTATAAAAACACTAGTTCTTAGGATGCCCATATACAAACTTAGCATTTAAATTCCAGCTAGAGACTTATCAAATGACCTGGATAACCGCAAGCCTTCACACACACCTAAAAACCTGTGAAAAAAACAAAAAATGGCAACAGGTGCATTTTTGACGGATTGTTTTTATTTGTAAAATATCCTCCAACATTGTCTCTTTGAACAAAACACATTTGCTCCAAACCTCTACAAGCAAACTAAAATGTTTGTTTGTCTGAATTCATGGTAAAACAAAAAGCAAATAAAATTCAAGGTAATCGTGTACATTTTGATCAGCTCCCCAGTTCAGTAATCAGGGCACTGATCAGAGAGTCAGATATTTTAATTCCAGTGCACCAAAATGTTTGTTCCCTAAAAAAATCCCACAATGCACCGCAAAAACTTCAGGATGTTATATCTTCTAAAACCGGTGATGGAAAATTTTCCATAGAGAAGGTGTGTAAGAAGTTCTGATCTTCTTTATGCATGACTAGAAGTTGTTGGTGACTAGACAAAATATTATAGGGACAGAAATGCAATGGAGTTAAGATGGCAGGACTCAATGCTGAGACTCAGGGCTATCTGGATCAGAAGATGATCAGGCGTTCAATGTAGCCAATGATTGACAATGTTTTCCTTTCCTTAATCCTGTTGTGTTTAATTCTGATTATAAATATTCAATATAAAAAATGATCGGGGCCCTTGCTTTTCATGTTTGCGTGGAGAGTGTTGGGTCCTTTTGTGCAACAGCACAAATAAACTGGAACCTTTTTTACTCTTGCCTGTGCCTACCAGTGTGCTATTTTCTCAAGACTTCCACTACAAACCCCCAAAAATTAGTGGACAAAACTAGTCACAGCTAACTTCTCAGCTACAAATCTAAGCAGCTTGTTATTATTGTTGTAGCTATCGTTGTTCTTGTTATCATTGTAATACAAGAAGATAGCATCAACATTAAATAATTATTTATTTATTTTATTTTTTTTACTGAATCTCTGCCTTTTTTTTGTTTTCTTTGTTTTTGGCTCTCGCATAGAGACACCACCTCAAATGTCAAGGCTCCACCTAAGCAAATGGTTCCTGATGTTTTCCACCCGACTGCTCAAGTCAGAAAGCAAATAAAGCGCTTGGTAGTCTACCTGTAGGAGAAAAGCACCATTATTACAGAGATAGATAATGAGAGGCATGACGACGGCAGTAATAACTCTGAGCAGGCCTGCGGAATTACGACAAGAGGCCATAATGAGAGCAGGTTTGCTTATTTATCCTGTAGATAAATCTGAGTTTACTAGCACAGGCTGGTATTTAAAATGAAGCAATCATGTGCAGTCATCTCATGAGTCAATGTTTGTTTTTTTTAAGGCAGAATTTGACTAATTACTTAGTTCTGATTGGTCAGAAGATTTTTTTCTGTAACTGTTTCACTGAAAGTACTCCAAATACCAGGTTTATGGAAGGGATGATCCACGGCTAGGTGTGCGTTACACAATTTTACTGCATAACGTGGTAAAGATCTACTTGACACGAAGCAGGGGATGGTCATGTAAAGCACATCTATCCGTGGATTATTCCTGCTCGTATCATGGTCGCTTGCCAGCACCGACAAGTAACAAATCAGTTATTGATGTTTGTAGGGCAAAATGTGACTGAAAGGATAAAAATAACTGTTCATTTTCGTTAGTTGTTTTATATACGGGTCGTTAGATCTAGAATTCTGCCTGCTCTAAATCATATATAGAGAAAAATTAATTAGAGTAAGTAGTTATTAGAGAGAGAGAGAGAGAGAGAGAGAGAGAGAGAGAGAGAGAGAGAGAGAGGTGCGATAAAATTACATCCGAAATGATTTATAATAGCTTCCTCACTGTATGAAACTGTAACCATACACTTGTTTATAGTCAGCAGTTTATACACACATCTTCCAGACAATCAGAATCAAGTATTCAGACAGAACATGGTATATTAATGTATATTAATGTGCTCTACTTATTCGACAGAATCTTGCAGGAATGGATTTTTAAAAATGTGTGTACTTCTTGAAATGTTTGTTTAGTCCCCAGTGTCTGTGCTTTTGTAACAATCTGAGGTTAAGCTGTACATTTCAGGTTCCTGACATGGGATAGTCTTTATGATCTAGTGTTCTTTAGTAATATGGATTACTGTTACGGGTAGCAGGGCTGAGGGTGAACCACTAGGGGGCCCTCAGTAGGGGTTGTCATGTTGTCTGTTTATGTTTATGTTTTGGCCATGTGTGTGTTAGTTAAGCCCCGCCCTGTCCTATTGTGTGTTGATTAATGTTTCACCTGTTCCTAATGTTTCCTGATTATGTTTCCTATTTATAGTCCTGTCTTTGTCTGCTTGAGTGGCCAGTCCTCGTTTATATGTAGGCCGAAGTGGTGTCGCGGTTTATGTCTCATGTCATGTCTCGTGTGGTTCATGTTAAATAAATCCCCTTTATGTTCACGGAAGCTTCGCGGTGGGTCTGTAATATCCAGCCGGACACCGCCGGTTGTAACAGATTACAGTACATGACATGTCATTCTTTAATAAATAAATAAATATATTATATACATACATACATACACACACACATCCACATACATATATATATATATATTTATATATATATATATATATATATATATATATTTATATTTATATATATATATATATATATATATATATATATATATATATATATATATATATATATATATATATATATATATAAAGTTATTTGCAAAAATCTAGCCATGGGGGTCACAGTCCAGTGACTTCTGTGCCGGTCCCAAGCCCAGATAAATAGAGAGGGTTGCGCGTCAGGAAGGCCATCCGGCATAAAACATTGCCAAATTTAACCCTGCAAATCGTCAGTACACTGAATTTCATACCGGATCGGTCGAAGCCCGGGTTAACAACGACCGCCATCGGCGTTGACCTACAGGGCGCCGGTGGAAATTGGGCTACTGTTGGTCGAAGAAGTAGAGGAGGGAGGAGAGTGCGCAGACAGAGAGAGAAGAGGAAAGGTAAGAGTGTAGGACTGAGAATAGGAACTTGAATGTTGGTACTATGATAGGGAAAGGTAGAGAGCTGGCTGATGTGATGGAGAGAAGGAAGGTGGATATACTGTGTGTACAGGAGACCAGGTGGAAGGGTAGCAAGGCTCATAGTATAGGAGCAGGATTCAAGCTGTTTTATTATGGTGTGGATAGTAAGAGAAATGGGGTAGGTGTGGTCCTGAAGGAGGAGTTTGTGAGGAATGTTCTGGAGGTGAAGAGAGTGTCAGACAGGGTGATGACTCTGAAGTTAGAGATTGAAGGGGTGATGTTGAATGTTGTTAGTGGTTATGCCCCACAGGTAGGTTGTGAGTTAGAGGAGAAAGAGAGATTCTGGAGTGAATTAGATGAGGTGATGGAGAGTATTCCCACGGGTGAGAGAGTGGTGATAGGAGCGGATTATAATGGACATGTTGGTGAGGGGAACAGAGGTGATGAGGAGGTGATGGGCAAGTTTGGAGTTAAGGAAAGGAACCTAGAAGGACAGATGGTGGTGGACTTTGCTAAGAGGATGGACATGGCTGTGGTTAACACTTATTTTCAGAAGAGAGAGGAGCATAGAGTGACTTACAAGAGTGGAGGTAGGAGAACACAAGTAGACTACATCCTATATAGAAGAGGCAATCTGAAAGAGATTAGTGACTGTAAAGTGGTAGTGGGAGAGAGTGTTGCCAGACAGCATAGGATGGTGTTGTGTAGGATGACTTTGATGGTCTGTAAGAAGAAGAGGTCAAAGATAGAGATAGAGAAGAAAACCAAGTGGTGGAAGCTGAAAAAGGAGGAATGTTGTGAGGAATTTAGACAGAAGTTGAGGCAGGCTCTGGGTGGTCAGGTAGTGCTGCCAGATGACTGGGAAACTACAGCAGAAGTGATCAGGGAGACAGGGAGAAAGGTGCTGGGTGTGTCATCTGGAAGGAGGAAAGAAGATAAGGAGACTTGGTGGTGGAATGAGGAAGTTCAGGATAGTATCCAGAGGAAGAGATTAGCCAAGAAGAAGTGGGACATGGACAGGACTGAAGAGAATAGACAGGAAAACAAGGAGTTACAGCGCAGAGTGAAGAGGGAGGTGTCTAAGGCCAAGCAGAAGGCATATGATGAGTTGTACACTAGGTTAGACACTAGAGAAGGAGAGAAGGACTTGTACAGGTTAGCTAGGCAGAGGGATCGAGATGGGAAGTATGTGCAGCAAGTCAGAGTTATTAAAGATAGAGATGGAAAGGTGCTCACAAGTGAGGAGAGTGTACAGAGGAGATGGAAGGAGTACTTTGAGGAGCTGATGAATGAGGAAAATGAGAGGGAAAAAAGAGTAAAAGGGGTGAACTCTGTGGAACAGAAAGTAGATAAGATTAGAAAGGATGAAGTCAGGAAGGCTTTGAAGAGGATGAAAAGTGGAAAGGCAGTTGGTCCTGATGACATCCCAGTGGAGGTCTGGAAGTGTCTGGGAGAGGAAGCAGTGGAATTTTTAACTAGTTTGTTCAACAGGGTTTTAGAGAGTGAGAGGATGCCTGAGGAATAGAGAAGAAGTGTGTTAGTGCCGATCTTTAAGAATAAGGGTGACGTGCAGAGTTGCAGCAACTATAGGGGGATAAAGTTGATGAGCCATACAATGAAGCTATGGGAAAGAGTAGTGGAAGCTAGGTTAAGGAAGGTAGTGGAAATTTGTGAGCAGCAGTATGGCTTCATGCCCAGAAAGAGCACAACAGATGTAATTTTTGCTCTGAGAATTTTGATGGAGAAGTATAGGGATGGTCAGAGGGAGTTGCACTGTGTGTTTGTAGACTTGGAGAAAGCGTATGACAGGGTGCCAAGAGAAGAGCTGTGGTACTGTATGAGGAAGTCAGGAGTAGCAGAGAAGTATGTCAGAGTGGTGCAGGACATGTATGAGAGGAGCAGGACAGTGGTGAGGTGTGCTGTAGGTCACACAGAGGAGTTCAAAGTGGAGGTGGGACTGCATCAGGGATCGGCTCTGAGCCTCTTCCTGTTTGCTATGGTGATAGACCAGTTGTCAGAGGAGGTCAGACAGGAGTCTCCTTGGACAATGATGTTTGCAGATGACATTGTGATCTGTAGTGAGAGCAGGGAGCAGGTGGAGGAAAACCTGGAGAGGTGGAGGTTTGCGCTGGAGAGAAGAGGAATGAAAGTCAGTCGTAGTAAGACTGAGTACATGTGTGTGAATGAAAGGGAGGCAAGTGGAACAGTAAGGTTACAGGGTGAAGAGGTGAAGAAGGTACAGGAGTTTAAGTACTTGGGGTCAACAGTCCAGAGTAATGGAGAGTGTGGGAAAGAGGTAAAGAAGTGAGTGCAAGCAGGTTGGAATGGGTGGAGAAAGGTGTCGGGAGTTCTGTGTGATGACAGGAAAATATCAGTGAGAATCAAGGGGAAGGTGTACAGGACAGTGCTGAGACCGGCCATGCTGTATGGTTTAGAGACAGTGTCACTGAGGAAGAGACAAGAGTCAGAGCTAGAGGTAGCAAAGCTGAAGATGTTGAGGTTCTCTTTGGGAGTGACAAGATTGGACAGGATTAGGAACGAGTACATCAGAGGGACAGCTCATGTTGGACGTTTGGGGGACAAAGTTAGGGAGGCCAGATTAAGATGGTTTGAACATGTTCAGAGGAGGGAGAGTGAGTATATTGGTAGGAGAATGTTGGACATGGAGCTGCCAGGCAGGAGGCAAAGAGGAAGGCCATAGAGGAGGTATATGGATGCAATTAATGAGGATATGAAGCTAGTGGGTGCAAGTGTTGAGGATGCAGAAGATAGGGATAGGTGGAGAGAGATGATTCGCTGTGGCGATCCCTGAAGGGAAAAGCCGAAAGAAGAAGAAGAAGAATTGTTTGCAAACTCTGCAGTAGTATTGTCAGGTACAGCTGGACAGTTTCCATTGCCCATTGTTCTCATTCCTGTTGTGTCACCTGTATCCCATTAGCCCTAATGTTTATCCTTATAAATGGGGATCCTTGTGTGTATGTCTTTGTTAGATATATAGATATAGATATAGATAGATAGATTAGAGTGGTATATGAATTATATCTCATTTTTGCTGTCACTGTCACTACAATTACAGAGAAACAGTGTGACGTAACAGCCGAAAAATAGTGAAGAGAAAGTAGAAAGATTTTTTTTTATTTGGAAAGAGTATCAGAGAGTATAAGGTTTAAGTACAGTAACAAAGACTAGCAAAAACAAGACTTGAGGAGATTTAGAGAAGGACTGCATTAAGTGATTTAAGCTGACAAGAGGAAGGAGGAATCTACGTTAAACGACATGCTGAACTCTAACTCTCTTATTCTCTTAACTTGCCCCTTCAGCTTTTTTCTAGAAAGGTCCAGAATATGTAGAATCTTTTAGTGGCATATGTAATAGCAGTATTTGGTAGTATTTGCTACAGTAAATGGTAGTGTGTTCAGTGGTGTGTATATATAGTAGAATGTTTAGTAGTATTCAGTAAAGCATATTGTAGTATTTCTTAGAATTTTTTTTATCATTTTTATAGATTTTTTTAATATTAATCTTTATTGTTTTATAGAGTATTTTATAATTTCTGGTAGAGTATTTTGTGGCAAATTTAGTATTTTAGAAAGTATTTCTTAGTACTTAGTATTATATAGAGTATTTCATAGTATTTAGTAGAAAATTTCAGAGCATTACGTGGTATTAATAATGTATTTCGATGAGCTTTTTTAGTAGCCCTTTGGCTATTTTCTAGAAAGTGGGTAGAATATTTAGGATTTTTTGTAGACTATTTAATAGTATTTGGTACAGTATTTGCTGAAGTATCATTCGTGTATTTTGTTGTATTTGATAGAATATTTAATAGATTTTCTTTTAGAATCAGCACTTAGTATTTAATAGTATCTGGTACAGTAATTAGTAATTGTGTACAGTATTTAATAGCATATTTAGTTGAGTGTATTGTTAGTATTTTGTATTTAGTAGGATTTCTGGATACCTTCTAGTAAAACAAAACTCTTAGTTTAGTTTTTATGAATTTCACAAGGCTATCTCAGATGTAAAGCATAGCAACAACAGAATTATTAGTAGTGTTTAGTATAGTATGTGGTAATTCAGTAGAGTACTTCGTGGAAGATGCACAACATACATTGCAAATGTGGGAAAAGCAAAGCAAATTCAGCCAATTTTGGCTGCAACAAATCACAAAAAAAAAAAAAAAAAAGATCCCAGTAAAATAAGGGACTGAAAATATATATAAAATAGGTGCTCATTTGCATATCCACTTTTCCTCACCACTCGCTCGCTAGCATTACTAATACAAACGATACCCGAAATATGATTTATTATTAGCTCATTATTTAAAACGTGACAGCTTTGATTAATGTTAGATACACCACTGAGATTTAGGAATAAATTGGGACTATGTGTCTCACAAATCTAAGCACTAGGAGGACATTAGGGTGTTTCCAAAATCATACATATTCATAATGTTGCTGTTTTTTTTTAATGAGGGTGTAGAGATTTTCAAGGCCATTTTAATAGTTTTCTAGTGCATTAAAAAAGTCACAAAATTACGTTCATGACAACAAGTTTAATAACTTGATTAATGGATTTATTCACCTTTTCACCTTTAATATTTATACTTCACACCTTTTTCTATTTGGAAACAAACATATCACACAATATTTATTAAAAAAAATGTTCAAATTGCCCCAGAGCAACAAAGTTTATTTGGTGGATCGTTTTACTGGATTTCATTGTTCAATTCATGCAAGTGAAATGCGTAGAGCAGGGTTTCCCAACCTTTTTTGTACCATGGACCGGTTTGATACCGGGCAATTTTTCCACGGCCCAGGGAGTGGGGTGGGAGGGTTTTGGGGGTTTGATGGGGGAGCTCTGTAGTGTCAAGCAAATGTTTCTGATATAAATGTTATTCTGATATAATTATATTTAAGACCTTTTTTCTCTGATAAAACCTATAAACTCTATTAAACTATAATATTGTGCTCCAACTGAAGCCATGCTTGATGATATTATGGTCTATAACTCCTCCCCGAACTGCCCACTGCCCTGTATCTTGCTCTTTCATTGTCTGTAGGTCATCACCAATATATTTTTCAGTCAGAACTCACTTTCACACAGATTTTGAGTCGCTGACAGGTCCAGATAATTAGCATGCCAAATATCTCATCAGCGACTCGCTCAGATCGTGTCTTTGAAAGTTTATTGTTTCTTTGCGTCCCAGTACCAAATGATCCACAGACCGCTACCGGTGGTTGGGGACCCCTGGCCTAGATCAATGACCACAAACTCCTTTCCAGACCAGAAATCTTCTTTCTACACAATTTAAAGGAATGCAACTGCTTTCGGAGGAAAGCTAGCTCTCTAGGAACAGTATGATCAGTGGCCTAGAGTTTAGTAAAGCATTAGCAGAAGCCTCCAGCCAGGAAATCCATGGCTACAGAGGAAAAGGTGGCTGCTTCCTTTTTTGTTTTTCTCAGCAGCATTGCAGAGACCTGCCTTTGAAGTGTGCTGCTTCATCCCGTGGAGAGTTGTGTGTGTGTGTGTGTGTGTGTGTGTGTGTGTGTGTGTGTGTGTGTGTGTGCACGAGTATGAAAACAGGAATAGTGCTCACTAACCAGAAATCGACTCGCTGGAAGGAGTCCTGAAACACGTCCAGATGCTTTTAAAAGGATGGTGTCTGCAAGCAAAATTAATTACGCCTCCCTCCCACCTGAAGTCAGTGACATTTTCAGAGTTTCTGACATGCATCTAGGAACACGTATACATAATGCAATTATAGGCTGGGTGATGGAAAACGAGCTGAGTCCATACACTAATGCAGAGAGTGTTTGGCGGAGTCATTACTGCTATTCAGCAAATGCCTTTACACCTCGTTGCAGGGTTTGATAATAAGGGAGTCGGATTCACCCGGAGACCCTAAACAGCTCGCCTCGCAAATGGACTAAAACAATATGCATGCAATTTTGAGGTACTCTCTAAGTGCACCTCGAAATGATCGCTAACAAGGCACTGAGTAGCAAGAGATGACAGATTACAGGATATGTCAACAAAAAAGAGAGAAAACTTTGGAGTTGGTGAAGGTGTGTATTTAAGTCAGTAGACTGAAAGAGTATAGTTTGGACTAGAAAGAAATCAGCCCTAGCTGCTTCTTCTTCATACCATTCTGTGTTGTTTTTTTAATTGACCACTGGTGGCACTGTTGAGCTTCATTTCACAAAAGTCCAAAAATAGGTTCTGTAGGTCACAGATTAAGAAAACCGTAAGCTTAAACACTCTTTTGGGAGAAAATGCAGCAAGGAAAGCAAGTTGTAAGTGTTAGTTTAGGTGCTTCAGGAAGAGGTAGGTCTTTAGACTCAGATATTTAGCAATCATGGGGAAGTTTACTCCATTACTTAGGTGCCAGAACAGAGAAGATATTTGTTAAATGCAAGTCGTCTGTTGTTTGATGCATAAAATAAAGGTGCCAATAATTTCAGTTAGAAGAAAACAGCAGTTTTAAATGAAAACTACAGTATTCCAGTTGCAGCCTAATTTCATAGTGAAGTATTCACAGATTTGTAAAACACGTGATGCAATCCGCTCAACTGAAGAAGTCTCAACTGAAGTGGCCCCCCGTCTTGTCCTCTCTACACTCCATACTCAAGCAAGAAGATTGAATAGTTTCTATATAGAAGGAAAAGGAAACCTTGAGCAAATTCCATCATCGTTTCAGATAAACTAAGAAATGTTTAGAGCTTAAACACACACACACACACACACACACACACACACACACACACACACACACACACACAATCGTTCACCTTGAGTGACTGCTAGGAAAGTGTCAAATGAACCTGGCTGAGTGAAATGCTTTGCGATGGAGCTGAAAGGGTGCTATTAATAACCCGCGCTATGCAGTAACATTGTACTCACCATCCCTCCTGTTGAGTTTGGCATAGCCTGGTCCATGGCTGTTGGACAGCTGAGATGAACTCTTGAAGGCTGATTGTGGGAGATTGGACATGAGTGGACCGTCACAGCCATCTAAGAGATTAAAAGACAGTTACACAAAGTACACAATATTACACAATTCCATTGTGTAGGCTGACCAGGATTTCTACAATCAATCAATTAATTGGTGATGCCAATTTAGCTTAAACTCATAATTCCTGACCTCTGAGCAGAAAAAAACTCAAATAAAGTGGTTTCTCACCTCAGGAACTTGAGAACAAACACCTCAAAGGTTTAATCTTTAACTGATGTGAACAAAATACCACTTTTAATCGTTAACATTTAATTAGATTTAATATTCCGTATACACAAGTATTTATTTAGTTCAATTAACATACAGATATCCATGTGTTAAATCTCTACCACTGACCATCGTTTTTTTTAAAGAAGGAAAATTCACAGTAACAACAATCATGGCAGGTTCTGTGTTTTCTTTTCTTCTACTGTGTAGCAAAATAGTTGAAAAAGAGGACATTCAGAGCTCAGACCTTCTGAGGTAAATTAAACCAGCAGTGAAACCAGTGCTGAACACAACCACTAACTTCTGCCATGAATAAGAAATAAATAAATAAATAAATAAATACTTGCACCCAAAAAATCTCTATAAATATAAAACCTTACCTTTAATGGCAGCTTGCTCATGTCTTCCCCAAATGCAAAGCACTAAACTAGACACCTTTTGAAAGGTATTTGTCATCAAGCAGTTTAATCCTCCAGCATGAATCAATTTAAACAACACTAAGAAAAGTTGAACACTGGCATCATCCTGAGCTCTGACTTCTGAGATGTTTCGAGTGCAGCATTAACCCTCTGAAGAGTGACACAGAAGTGCTTTAGTCTGTCCAGCTTTCTCACCTCCTCATCTGCTCACACAGATCCACTTCTAAAGCTTTTCCTTTCATGCCGATGCCACCGTCAACTAGCATCTCTGGATCACTAGCATCTCTGCTGTAACTCAGTGCAACTTTGAGTCCAACGTTTGCAACGTCTCTACTAATTTAACGCTGGATTCCTCATGAATGTGATACTGAATGATAGAAAACAATGAATAAGAAAAGAAAAGGAGCTCTTGAGCTCCATATAACCAGCACTATACACAACCACTAACTTCTCACAGAAATAACAACATTACAGATCGACCAACTAGCAATCACTAAATATAACTAAGACAACATGTTTTAGTTTCAAAAGACTAAACTTGATAAACAGTAATGAAATGTAATCCTCTAGCATGAACAAGTAACCGATTCAAATACCCATGATTTAAGCAACACTACATGGTACTACAGCTTTAGCTTGTTCAAGAAATACAGCATGACATCATACCATATTACCTTACAAACAAACTGCACACATCCTGTTTCTCTAAAGCATCCCCATCATTACAGCAATATGTTCTATACATAAAGGCTAATCTGGCTAATAAATAATGCAAGCTAATTGTCTCTTTTGTATGACGCTAACTGAGCCTCAGCCTAGCTTCTGAAATAATCAATTACACATATCATTTAACACCACAGATAACTGTGTAAACCACTTTTCTATACAGCGTCTCTGATAAAAGCTATATTGTGTGATAAATAATCAATAAAAGTTACTGGTATCTGATTAGTACAATGCCAAAGGAACCCTGTCTATCAAAATGTGACCCGTTTCTTAACTTCTATCTGTTTCACATCTCTGCCATTAAACAATGGGATGTGCTCTTTAAATCCTGTGCGAAGCTTTTAGGATTTAGTAACTAATAAAAGCTAATGATGACCGTTTAACACAATTCACTTTATATAATATCATTTAGCCAACCTGTTATAATGCTAATAATAAAATAATAATCCTAACTCTTATTATCTTATAAAACTGTAGTGATATATTTCACCAGTTCACTTTTATTTTTTAACATTGTTAGCATCAATAAGAGAGTAGATAACAAATCACTATGTTGCTAATCACCCAAAAGAAGTTTATTTTTTATTAATCATTAGCCACATAGGACTATTCACCTACCTGAAACTGTACAGAAGTAAAGAATGAGTTATACTATATGCTAATCAGCAACCATTAGCTTTTTTATTAATATTAATTATTATTACCGAAGTGTGACACTGGCATTTCGACATCTAATGTATGGGGGGCTTAGTGGTAACCGTATACATGTACAGAGAAAACGGTGCATCAAAGTAAGATAAGTGATAAAAGCAGATGGTAGCTGATTAGCTCAATACCTTTGGCTTAATGCTAGTTTTTTCCTTAAAGATACAGTTTATTTATTATACTGTTTTAGAGTGGTGGTAGATCAAGTGGTTAAGGCTCTGGGTTGTTGAGCGGAAGATCAGGGTTCAAGCCCCAACACCACCAAACTCCACTGTTGGGCAACTGAGCAAGGCCCTTAACACTCCCTGCTCCAGGGGCGCTGTATCATAGCTGCCCCTGCACTCTGACTTCCTCAGCTGGGATATGCAAAGAAAAGAATTGCACTGTGCTGTAATGTATCTTCTTCTTCTTCTTCTTTCGGCTTTTCCCTTCAGGGATCGCCACAGCGAAACATTTCTCTCCACCTATCACTATCTTCTGCATCCTCGAAACTTGCACCCACTAGCTTCATATCCTCATTAATTACAGCCATATACCTCCTCTTTGGCCTTCCTCTTTGCCTCCTGCCTGGCAGCTCCATGTCCAACATTCTCCTACCAATATACTCACTCTCCCTCCTCTGAACATGTCCAAACCATCTTAACCTGGCCTCCCTAAGTTTGTCCCCCAAATGTCCAACATGAGCTGTCCCTCTGATGTACTCCAACCTTGTTCCTAATCCTGTCCTAATCCTGTCCTTGTTCCTAATCCTGTCCAACCTTGTCACTCCCGAAGAGAACCTCAACATCTTCAGCTCTGCTACCTCTAGCTCCGACTTCTGTCTCTTCCTCAGTGACACTTTCTTTAAACCATACAGCATGGCCGGTCTCACCACTGTCTTGTACACCTTCCCCTTGATTCTCCTATCACACAGAACTCTCGACACCTTTCTCCACCCATTCCAACCTGCCTGCACTTGCTTCTTTACCTCTTTCCCTCACTCTACATTACTCTGGACTGTTGACCCCAAGTACTTAGCTGTGCTGTAATGTATGTGTGGCGATAATAAAGGCTTCGTTCCCTTATTTTTATCTTCAGCTACCTGAATCACTTATAGCAACACTCTTAAGTGTCTCAGCCAGAGGTGTCCAATCTTATACAAGGTCCAGTGTGGGTGAAGGTTTTCATTCCAGCCAAGCAGGAGCCACACCTGATTACACCTGTTTCATCAATTGATCTTGGCTTTAAATAGACTCAGGTGTGGCTTCTGCTTGGTTGGAATAAAAACCTGCACCCACACCGGCCCTTTGCAGATAAGATTAGACACTCCTGGGCATCGCCGGCCCTTTGTGGATAAGATTGGACATCCCTGGTCTCAGACATTAAACTAGGGCTCAAATCAGAGGGGGACAATTTGCTAGGTATCCTGCTTCCTCATGAACTCCTGAACTTTAATTATTACTACATGGTCTATTTATTAGCCTGAATGCTTGATAGACATTATTTCCATAATCAGCAGCAGAAGAAAAAGTGAGCAAAAGACTATCCAGTGCAGCACAAACCTTGTTATAAAACTGTAAACTCTATAATTCTCCCCTCTTCATCGAGTAAATTCGAGTGACATTATCAGGAGAGGATAAAGACGATGCTAGCATGAAGTCACCCCCTCACAGGGATTCTAGCACTTGCTTATTTTCCAGTGTATTAATGCACATTAGCTCCTCATGTGCTTGTTTTGAGTTAAAACGCTAACTGCTGAGCGGTATAACAAGCATAATAAAGGGCAGAGCAAACACACTGAAGCTTTTACTATTATTTAGGGCATAGCTAATAAATATATAATTTATGCTCCTCCACTCCTGATAATGCAAAGCTTCAATAATTAATAAAAGTAGCTAATGGTGCTTAGTTAGTACTATTTCACTGAAATCCTGTTTTTTTTTCTAGCAACATTTTCTGTCTTTTAATCCAGAGATAACAGCTAGAACTCGAGTACTTGCTTCAAAAGGACACCATCATGTTTATTAGCGATAAGATCAAATTGATGACCACAATAAAGCATTTTCACCAACAGGACTTGTCTTTAAATCTGAGCCAGTTGTTCCCTACGAGGGTAAAAAAACTATGTGACTCTACAATATCATTAAACACACAATTACTTTAACAGTTGCTGTTAATCAGAGAAAAAAAAGACCCTCGTTATTTTGCAACCATCACGTACACAAAATAATTGACTTTTAATATTTATTCATTTCCATACACAATGGGGTTTCTTTGTGTTTTCATGACTTAAGCAGAAACCCCTGTGCTTATAGTGTCAGGCGCCATTAATATAATTGGCTTCTGATGCACATTTATGTTGTTCCATTAATTAGCCCCGGGAACTAAAATGAAAATGACGAACTGTTTTAGCTGCAGCAGTTTCAGCGATAACGCGACAGCACAAGGAACCATTTGTTTGGAAGGCACTTTATGAAACCTAATATCCATTTCTGAGGTGTGCTCCAAAGGTAGCGTCGGTTGTGAAGACACTTAGATGGTTGTTTAAGCCACAAAAAGCTCGCTAGACAGCTGTAGAGGTGAGCTTTTTGTCAGATTTTTAAATAGGCACATGGCTTCACGGCCTTGGAAGCAAATCTTTTTTTGGGATAATTGCGACACTTGTGATTAAAATAATGTGTATATGTTGGGAAGGTGTGTGTTTGTAAGGGTTATCACATGATGTATTATAATAAATATTACCAATAAGGATATCATATTACTAAGAAGGCTATATTTGCTCAGGATACAATGCAGGAAGCAATATATTCTATATACAAAACTGGAAGAAAGAAATTATGGTGTTAAAAGTATGGTGAAATAGACTGGAACTGCATAACTTAATAATCAGCTGTGGGAGTGATTGTTCAGGTAGGTGTGTGTCATGAGATATTTTTCTTTTGTGTTGTTTATCATGTGTGTCCACTCAAGCAGAAGGGGTGCCAAGTAAGAATAATATTGTTTGTCAGGACTCTTGAACGCAACAATAACTTCAAACCAAGATGTAACTGAATAAAGAATTCACCAATGCCAGCAACTCTCAGAGATTCCTCACTGAAGGTTTCTCATGCCTCATAGGCTCTGGATCCACTGTGACCATGACTGTTCCATTGTGAGAGGTTGTTATGATTTGTTAAACTTGTCGTATTCAAGTTCTTCATTAATTCATTCATTCAGGATCAGTAACCAGTTCGCCCAGAGCTCAGTCCTGGGAGTACTGGGCATGAAGTGGAAATACAACCTGAATGGGATGCTGATTTATTAATTGATTGATTCATTGATTGATTCATTCATTCAATCAGCTTCAATAACCAGTGGTTCCAGAGAACAGTCAGGAATAATTAGCAGGAAGTGAGGATGCTTCCTGGATAGTATAGCAGTTCATCATTCATTCAGCTTCAGTAACTGATGGATCCAGAGACCAATTCTAGAAACACTCTACATGCAACAAGAATACAACTTGGATGGGACTATTCATCCATCCATCCATCCATCCATCCATCCATCCATCCATTCAGCCAGCTTCAGTGGGATCCAATGTCCAATGGAGAAATCATCTGAAACTCCACACAAACACTAGTGGGACTGAAGCAAAGAACTCTTTGAACAAGGAACAAAACTGATCTTAGTGGACCAACATAGGTTTGATTGGTGCCAATTCAGGTGGAGAGTTCAACGCAAACTTATTGGTTCACCCCACCCAAGGTTGGTGTAAAAGAGCCCAAGTATTTAGTGTAATATAAATGAGCAGTGCTTTAATAAAGATAAAACAGAGAAAGAATTTGCTTCATGATGCAATGTTGTGAAACATAAACTGACCATGGAAAAAACGGAGTCTCATGTCCATCAGAGCATAAATGATTTGGGACATGAGCTTCAGAAAGCAGGCACTGCCTAGTAATGACTTCAGTGATGATGCTACTTACATAATGGGGAACTGTTCTCCCATAATTCATTAACACCATTGGTTTGTTTGCTCCAAAACTCCTAAAAGTGGCTTTAAGATGGATAACAATGTGCCAATAATTATTATTGGTTTTATAACAAGGACACAGTGTGGTGGAGCAATAATGTCTAACCATAAGTTACAAGTCTTGTGAATATGAAACAACAGCTTTAGTGGCAGTTGATAATCAGTATAAATTACGTGTAATGTACAAACATACTGTATATTGCAATGTTTACAGTAATTTCCCTTCCATGTTATGCCAAAGCTGTTAATTTCAAACGATTAGACAGATTCTTCAGATGGTTTGTAAATAAATTGTGTGAGAGATATGTAATACAAATAGAACAAATGCTACTACAAATAATTTTATACACTAGACAAGATCTGATTAAAATTTCAACCTATTGCTCCTAGTCACCATTACATTTGCACCTATAGATAAAGTTACTAAAGATGAACAAATAAACAAACAAGTCTGACCACCAAGTTTGAACCTTGGCTCAAATATTAATGCTAACCAAGCTCCAAGTTATTCTTAAGATCCAGTGCTTAAAAGGAAAACATTTGCATCACCAGTTGGTCCACAACCATTACAGCGGAGACTTTGACTGAACAAAGCAGAAGAGTTATGAAACTTCAAGCACTGAGACTCTAGGATATGCAGGATAGCTAGCCTTTTCTATGACTCAGTCAGTGCCGCTATGCTAATTCTGTCCCTTTCTACTTAATATTTTAATTCACAGTTCACACTCCCTTGCCGAGCGCTGTCAGCTGCCACGCTTTTCACTGGAGCACTGAGTTGTTTGATCCTGCCTCTGACCACACATATACCTGGTCCACAGAATAATATGGCTGAACAATACGCAACGTCAAGGTAATGTGTCAACTGAGCAGCAGGTGATCTTTGCATAATGACAAGATGAAACGAATCAACTTTCATGTTATAACTCATAGTGACTGCTTGGAGGAAGAATAGAACTCACACTAAGGTCAGCGTGACAAGCAAGAATACATAATGATGACATGATACAGCTTGTAACGTTAGAGTTGCGGTATGAAGATGGGCAACTTAAACTTCGGCCGCTTTTCGTGATGTCTTTTTGATGCAAATATAGTGAAAGAAACAGGGGAACAGATGGGAAGTTTGGTCAGGGGAATGGCCACAGTGGGAAGTGGTGGGTTTGTGGTTAAGGCTGAGTGGAATTTAAAATCCCATGATTTTCAGAGAGCCACTGTTGGGCTCATATGCCTCATCCCCCTCACTGTGCTCCTCCTCCCTTTACTTTTCCCTGCGGAAACCCCGACTTGCTGTCAGGCGATAATTCATAAGATGTAGTAGTTGAGTAGAGGTAACTACCATGTTAACTCTTATCGTTGTATATAGCATGAGTAGCTACAGTATTGATTCAACTCTAGAAATACCTCTGGGCCTGACCTGATTCTGCCTTGCTTATCATTTGGAATCATCTGGAGTAAGGCATTCACAGTATTTCTAGTCTATTTATTCGCAATACCATGTATCATGATACTTGTGTAATTCTGGTGGATTTTAGAGAAGGCGTTTACACCACAGCACAAGGTTAGACATTCCCTGCAGTACCAAAGCCTTATCAAAGGCAACACTTTCTTTTTTGAACAGGACATGAAGAAATCAGAAGCTTCCAAAACTCCTAACTGTCAGCAGGATAATGAAGCTGTAGCAGCATCCTGACAGATCTGATGCTATCCACAGCATCATTAAAAGAACGATTCCGCTATTGGAGTGCCATTAAATTTACAAACATACAGGTGCATCTCAATAAATTAAAATGTTGTGGAAAAGTTCATTAATTTCAGTAATTCAACTCAAACTGTGAAACTCGTGTATTAAATAGCAAACTCACCAGACCTGAACCCCATAGAGAATCTATGGTGTATTGTCAAGAGGAAAATGAGAAACAAGAGACCAAAAAATGCAGATGAGCTGAAGGCCACTGTCAAAGAAACCTGGGCTTCCATACCACCTCAGCAGTGCCACAAACTGATCACCTCCATGCCACGCCCAATTGAGGCAGTAATTAAAGCAAAAGGAGCCTCTACCAAGTATTGAGTACATGTACAGTAAATGAACATACTTTCCAGAAGGCCGACAATTCACTAAAAATGTTTTTTTATTGGTCTTATGAAGTATTCTAATTTGTTGAGGGAGTGAATTGGTGGGTTTTTGTTAAATGTGAACCAAAATCATCACAATTAAAAGAACCAAAGACTTAAACTACTTCAGTCTGTGTGCATTGAATTTATTTAATACACGAGTTTCACAATTTGAGTTGAATTACTGAAATGAATGAACTTTTCCACGACATTCTAATTTATTGAGATGCACCTGTATATGTAAACGAAAAGACATTTTCAATGTAGGTACTGTCCTTTATAACAACCAACAGTATGTGCATGTTTTATATTAATAAAAACCTCTGCAGCACTCTGCAGAAAAAGTCTTTGGCCTGTCCCAGATCTGCTATAACGACACTTAATTATTAAAATCCTTCAAAAAAAAAAAAAAAATCACGTTTGCATTAATATGTCAATCTGTTTAACATCTCATGCTTGAAATATCCTTTTCCATGACTTATCCTATTATAGGTTACACAACATCCCCTTAATCGCAATACCTGTACACACTTCACTCACATGAAATATCCAGAACATTCTAGAAGCCACACATTCAGCAGAAAGTTGCATCATCCAAATGAGCTTCTTTCAATTTTCAGTCATTCGGTTTATTCACTGACAAGGTCACTTTAAAATCATATAACACTGTTACCCAAGTTATTGAAAAATTATACATAAAATGAATAATATTTTTTTATAACCACGGATGTTGCCACAATTTGTGTATTTGCTAATTTTAAGCTAAAAACAATCTCAAACCTGCTACTCAGAAAACAAGTAAATGCCTCAGATCAGTGATCACATTTTTTTCCCTACATATACTATGTAGAAAAATATGTAACAATTCAAGTTTTAGTAGTACAAGGGCAAGATTTCACATGAGCTGTAAAGCTCTTTAATATACGTCTTACTTTTTTTTGGTAGCTAGCAAGCCAGATGCTAGTGTATTTGCAAATTCTATGCTGAAAATACAGTGGGGCAAAAAAGTATTTAGGCAGCCACCAATTGTGCAAGTTCTCCCACTTAAAAAGATGAGAGAGGCCTGTAATTTTCATCATAGGTACACTTCAACTATGAGAGACAGAATGAGAAAAAAAAAATCCAGAAAATCACATTGTCTGATTTTTAAAGAATGTATTTGCAAGTTATGGTGGAAAATAAGTATTTGGTCAATAACAAAAGTTCATCTCAATACTTTGTTATATACCCTTTGTTGGCAATGACAGAGGTCAAACGTTTTCTGTAAGTCGCCACAAGGTTTTTACACACTGTTGCTGGTAGTTTGGCCCATTCCTCCATGCATCTCCTCTAGAGCAGTGATGTTTTGGGGCTGTCGCCGGGCAACACGGATTTTCAACTCCCTCCAAAGATTTTCTATGGGGTTGAGATCTGGAGACTGGCTAGGCCACTCCAGGACCTTGAAATGCTTCTTATGAAGCCACTCTTTCGTTGCCCGGGCGGTGTGTTTGGGATCATTGTCATGCTGAAAGACCCAGCCACGTTTCATCTTCAATGCCCTTGCTGATGGAAGGAGGTTTTTACTCAAAATCTCACAATACATGGCCCCATTCATTCTTTCCTTTACACGGATCAGTCGTCCTGGTCCCTTTGCAGAAAAACAGCCCCAAAGCATGATGTTTCCACCCCCATGCTTCACAGTAGGTATGGTGTTCTTTGGATGCAACTCAGCATTCTTTCTCCTCCAAACACGACAAGTTGAGTTTTTACCAAAAAGTTCTATTTTGGTTTCATCTGACCATATGACATTCTCCCAATCCTCTTCTGGATCATCCAAATGCTCTCTAGCAAACTTCAGACGGGCCCGGACATGTACTGGCTTAAGCAGGGGGAGACGTCTGGCACTGCAGGATTTGAGTCCCTGGCGGCGTAGTGTGATACTGATGGTAGCCTTTGTTACTTTGGTCCCAGCTCTCTGCAGGTCATTCACCAGGTCCCCCTGTGTGGTTTTGGGATTTTTGCTCACCGTACTTGTGATCATTTTGAACCCACGGGGTGAGATCTTGCGTGGAGCCCCAGATCGAGGGAGATTATCAGTGGTCTTGTATGTCTTCCATTTTCTAATAATTGCTCCCACAGTTGATTTCTTCACATCAAGCTGCTTACCTATTGCAGATTCAGTCTTCCCAGCCTGGTGCAGGTCTACAATTTTGTTTCTGGTGTCCTTTGACAACTCTTTGGTCTTGGCCATAGTGGAGTTTGGAGTCTGACTGTTTGAGGTTGTGGACAGGTGTCTTTTATACTGATATATACGAGTTCAAACAGGTGCCATTAATACAGGTAACGAGTGGAGGACAGAGGAGCCTCTTAAAGAAGAAGTTACAGGTCTGTGAGAGCCAGAAGTCTTGCTTTTTTGTAGGTGACCAAATACTTATTTTCCACCATAATTTGCAAATAAATTCTTTAAAAATCAGACAATGTGATTTTCTGGATTTTTTTTTTCTCATTCTGTCTCTCATAGTGGAAGTGTACCTATGATGAAAATTACAGGCCTCTCTCATCTTTTTAAGTGGGAGAACTTGCACAATTGGTGGCTGACTAAATACTTTTTTGCCCCACTGTAAACTCAACCCTGTTACTTAGAAAATGCTTAATATGAACACATTTTTTCCCTTTCAAATCATATTTTCTTAGATTCTATGCTGAAAAATATAGAGCAATTCAAGTTTTAGAGTTACAAAGGCAAGATATCACCTAAGCAGTTATTGTCCATGTCACTTATTTGCCGGATGCTAGCCAGCAAGCAACGTTTTGACTTCATTTCAATTCTTGCTAACATAGGCCAGGAAATACAACATTTCACGTAATAGATGTTTTAGAAACAGCTTAGAACCATAATAATATAGGGTAAATGAATTTGAACAGAGGGGGGCACGGTGGCTTGGTGGTTAGCATGTTTGCCTCACACCTCCATGGTTGGGGGTTTGATTCCCGTGACCCCGTGCCTCAGGGGTTTCCTCCGGGTACTCCAGTTTCCTCCCCCGGTCCAAAGACATGCATTGTACATTGATTGGCATCTCTAAATTGTCCTTGTGCGATGGGTTGGCACTCCGTCCAGGGTGTATCCTGCCTTGATGCCCAATGACACCTGAGATAGGCACAGGCTCCCTGTGACCCGAGGATAGATCGGATAAGCGGTAGACAATGAATGAATTTGAACAGTGGAGTTTCTGAAGGATATCTAGTGTTAGCATTAGCATTCATCCACTAGAATGCTAATACTACAAACCCATCCAAACTCCCTTCCCATTTTCTTTTTTTGGTTTTCATTCATTTTTCATTTTTTCATTTGGTTTTGATCCCAGTCTGTAATATAACAGAGAAAATCAACCGATATGATTGCAATTACTTAGTGCAGTGATTTGAAATTTTCTCCCTCATTTCACACATATCCAGTGCTTGGTGTGCTCGTGTTAATTAACTATCCATCCATCAAAGTGGAATTCAAGCAACGAATACATTTAGCTTGAGCTCAAGCTATTACTTATGCATTCAAACTGTACAGAGGTCACAGCGGAGTTACTCGGGACTTTATGAGAGAAAAATATATCTCCACTGTGACTTTGCTTTACCTAGTTTGGGTTTAATGTTTTTAGCTTAAAAGCTGTAGTATTCGTCATTCATAATTCAGCATTAGGTCAGGCTGTCAAAACTTTACAGGCTAAATCTCTCGAGACAGGACTCTCTGGTAAAACTTTGTGTCCTGCGGTGAGAATCATTTAATGTTGATCAAATGCCGGAGGTTTTTTTTGTCCCAGCAGCCTATTTTTGTTCTTCATATATGCAGTCCTTTGTTGCACCTTGCACTGCGTAGATCACAAAAAAATTCCTATATGAGTTTCTGTGCAGCTCTGATGCATAAGATCAAAGTCAAGGTGGAAAGTAAACTTACTGGAGGCCAACAACCATCCTGGTGTGCTGACTCACCACGGCCATCTTTTTCATCTTCGAGAGATTCATTTGTATGTATGCTGCTGAAACCTTTTACCTCGCTCAGTATTTATAGGGTTTACTCAGGTTTACTTGTAACAAATTCCGATTCAAGACAGTAGATTCTGATGAATTCTTTGCACATAACGGAGTCGAGCTAAATCACCGAAACTTGATCTGAACTGTACGTTTTATTGAGGTGCTTCATTTAGTATGAGCTGCATCTTATATCACAGTGCTGCTGAATTCTTGAATCTGTGATGCACAGATTGCAACAAAGCCTCAGAAGCTTAAGCCACATTGCAGGCTTAGTGTATATTAATGTGCTTGCTTGAAAATGTTTCTGTATCATATCATTGTAACAACTTACACAGGGACTAGTAAGGGTGTGGCAGATGCTTGACATAAACGAGGAAGCTTTTTTTTGAGAGTGTCAGTATTTTCTAACAATCAGAGCTTTTCAAACACAAGAACGTCTCTGTGGTTTCTTGGTCACATGACAAGCTGCATATTTTGTCTCATTAACTCCAAGAAAAAAAAAACTTGAATGGTGTGAGAAACATGCTACAAACTATGCCACCATGCCCCTTATCACCTCCTTCCTCCCTTATCATCATGTAGTACAGCTGTCTATGTGTGAATTATCATCGCAGTACAGATTTCTGTGAAGGTTATGTGACAAAATCTTTGAAAACTGATTAAATGTATTATTAATTATAATTGCACTTTTCAATTAGAGCATGTGGACTCTTACATAAAAGCTACATGACCTCAATGTCCTTTTTCAAATGACACGGCACATATGCGTTTATCACCGCTCAACTTGGCAGACAGGCTTTTAAGAAAGTGGGCTTAAGAAAGCCATAAAGGCATCCAGGCTCCCTTAGTACATCTAGGAATGTCTTAGAACAAATTCACTTTTCATGGGTGAACAGGGGTGCAAGGGCCTCCATTGACCCAGTTTGGCAGGAGGTCTGTCTTCCTCACTGGCGAGTCCCCGGGGAAAGCAGTGGAGAGTGAAATGGAATACACGAGCAGAATGGCACACAGATTTCGAAAAGGTGGTTGCGAGAGGGGACGCCCTCAAACCGTGTGTGTTTTCTTTCTCTTTGTTAAACAAGCGGCTTTCGCTCTACGTCGTTTCGTTAAGGAGTCCTGCCTGCACGAGGCTTTCATGTAAACTGCCGTAATTAATATTAATGTATAAGTTCAGTGTTTAGCAGAGTATTCAAGCATTGATCGAAGCAGTGATGCAACGTTTTATGTTACCTGAGCTCCGGTTCTGAGGCTTGTGTTGGGTTTCTGTGTGTGTTCTACTATGCAAAAAAAAAAGACAAAATGTCAAATAAAAAATATCTGGAATATAGATCTATGGAGCATTTCCAATTAGATGATTACAATAAACTACACTTGTACAAAGTTCAAAAGCTGTTCTATTGGCAAATATGTATAGAAATATGTTTATAGATCTTATATATGGTTCATATTCATCTTATAGGAAAAACTCTATTAACTATAAAACTATAATTAGATTAAATGTATTTTTTTTTGCAGTGCAGTGTTTCCTTCTCGTTCTCGGGTTTCCTTCCTAACTCTAGGAATGTTCTAGAAGGTGGATCACTGAATCTAAGCCCTTAGCTGTGAAAAGCATGGACTGACTTCTCATTAGTCCCAGAGTTCCCACAATAAGCTCCAGATACTATACAACCTTCACTGACCAGCACTTACTAAAGGATCTTACTGTATAAATCAGTAAACACTGTAGTTTGACCACAGAATTTGGCAAAAAAGCAAAGAAACAAACAAACAAAAAAACAACAATTAAAATGTTCCCAATTTTTAAAATGTAAAATTTTCCAATTTTTTGAGCAAAGATTTAAAATGAAACTAAACAATTTAATTAAAAATCAAATTCATGATCACTCTACATCATTCAATTTAGTCATTAAGAAACGTGTTTAAATGACATTTAGTATAAGCAATGAAATGGTGTTTTTTTGTATAAACTATACGAAATAATTTTTCTTAAATATAACTTCTTACATATTCCTTTTTTTAAGTGTATGAGGTAAATATCCTAAACAAGTGGACTATGACAGTCCAAGAGTTTAGCCTAAGAGACACATGTATGCTGTCATAAACTCTCCCAGCACCAAGATGCAGCATATTTAAAACGTAGCCAGAAGTCAAAATAGTGCTCATTATGCTAATCTGGTTCCAGTTTTATTTGTGGCTTGTGGCACAGTGACGCCTCACCGATCAATCCTGAGCTCTGGTTACTTCCTTGTCGAGTTTTGCGTGTATATCAGTGTCTGTGTTTGGATTTCTATTGGGTTCTCCTCACAAGAACATCCAGGAAGAGGACTGAGGAGTGGATAAAGCCCTGAGTATATGAATGAACTGGAGTTCCAACCCAGGGTGTTTTCCCACCTCATACCCAATGCTTCAGGATAAAGACAAATGAATAAATGAATGAATAAATGGATGGATGTTATTATTTTGCCAGTAAAAGCGAAGAATTGCACAATGTCTGACTACTAAGCTAATAAACCCTGCATAAATATGACTTTCAGTTGACTGACGGTGCATCCACTGAGTGTTACGTATGTCCTCTGGGTTAGAGCACTAACACACTCGCTGCCATAACTTGACTGGCAGTGTACGCTCGCTAGTCAGCTCAGGTTCATAATTTGCCCACAACAGTCAGACGCTGCCAAGCAGAAAGTGCCAACACTTCAGTCAGTGAAGAGGCTATAGGATATTCAGTAGCTTAATGATTTCAGGAGCAGGCCCTAGGGAGCTGTGAGGAGCCTGGCTGGAGAGGAGAGACTCTAACACAGCGTTTATAGATTTGAAGCAAGATTAGCAAGAAGGGTGATTATATACAAGTTGTATTTCATTTATGCCACTTAGGCTTGACTTCAAATGCTGCTGTATTTGTTCAATTTTGTGCAAGAGGAATAGACAGGATGAAGACTGACTGTACATGACTCATTGACAGAATTCTAGTAGATATCATACTATCTCTCTGTCTGTCTATCACTGAGTTTAAGGAGTACTCTATTTTGATCTCACCCCGTGTTCTCCCCGTGCCTTGGATGTTCTCCCCGTGCTTTGGGGGTTTCCTCCCCCAGTCCAAAGGCATGCATTGTAGGTTGATTGGCATCTCTAAATTGTCTGTAGTGTGTGAGTGAATGAGAGTGTGCCCTGCGATGGGTTGGCACTCGGTCCAGGGTGTATCCTGCCTTGATACCTAATGATGCCAGAGATAGGCACAGGCTCCCCGTGACCCGAGTATAGATCGGATAAGTGGTAGACAATTAATGAATATTATATTATATTATAGATCCAGACCAGGGCATCACTGAGCTCCTGGACAGTCTGAGGTGCAACCTGGCGGCATAATGTACCAGAGGTGTTCTATTGGATTTAGGTCAGGCAAGCATGGGGGCCATTCAATGGTATCAATTCTTTCATGCTCCAGGAACTGCCTGCATTCTCTCGCCACATGAGGCCGGGCTTTGTTGTGGACCAGGAGAAACCCAGGACCCGCTGCACTAGCATAGGTTCTGACAATAGGTCCAAGGATTTCATCCCGATACTTACCATTGTCTAGCCTGTAGAGGTCTGTGCGTCCCTCCATGGGACCATCACTGACCCACCACCAAACTGCTCATGCTGAATGATTTTACAGGCAGCATACCATTCCCCACAGCTTCTCCAAACCCTTTCATGCCTGTCACATGTGCTCAGGGTGAACCTGCTCTCATCTGTGAAAAGCACAGGGCACCAGTGACAGACTTGCCAATTCTGGTGTTCAATGGCAAATGCCAATAAACAAAGCTATAAAAAAACAGTCAGAAAAGATAAGTAGTGAAAAAAATGTCTGTGGTCTCCACCTGTAAAATATTCCTGTTTTGGGGGTTGCCTCATTGTTGCCCATCTAGTGCACCTGTTGTTAATTTCATTAACACCAAAGCAGCTGAAACTGATTAACAACCCCCTCTGCTACTTAACTGATCAGTAGCAGAAGGGGTTGTTAATCAGTTTCAATATCCCAGGAGTTTAATTGCCTTGATGTTATACTCTGATTAAATGTACTTCATGTACTTTTTTGAGCAGTATATATAAATATATAGTTGTCTGTGATGGAACGCCATCCCTCATAGATGGGATGTACGAGCTGGGTGGGGTTGCGTGGTGGGGCCTCCATGGTTTGGACTTGTTTGTCCAGCATATCCCACAGATGCTTGATTCGATTGAGATCTGGGGAATTTGGAGGCCAAGTCAACACCTCAAACTCGTTGTGCTCATCAAACCATTCCTGAACCATTTTTGCTTTGTGGCACAGCTTATTATCCTACTGAAAGAGGCCACAGCCATCAGGGAATACTGTTTCCATGAAAGGGTGTACATGGTCTGCCACAATGCTAAAAGTAACATACACATGGATGGCAGGACCCAAGTTTCCCAGCAGAACATTGCCTAGCATGACACTGCCTCTGCCGGCTTGCCTTCTTCCCATAGTGCATCCTGGTGCCATGTGTTCCCCAGGTAAGTGACGCACACGCACCTGGCAATCCATGTGATGTAAAAGAAAACATGATTCATCAGACCAGGCCACCTTCTTCCATTGCTCTATGGTCCAGTTCTGATGTTCACATGCCCATTGTTGGCAGAGGGGTCAGCATGGGCACCCTGACTGGTCTGCAGTTATGCAACAAACTGTGCACTGTGTATTCTGACACCTTTCTATCAGAACCAGCATTAACTTTGTCAGCAATTTGAACAACAGTAGCTCGTCTGTTGGATCGGACCACACGGGCCAGCCTTCGCTCCCCATGTGTATCAATGGGCCTTTACAGGTGGAGGCCACTGACATTTTTTCCCTAATCATCTTTTCTGACTGTTTTTCACTAATTTTGCATTTGGCTAGGGTCAGTGTCACTACTGGTCGCATGAGGCAATACCGGGACACTACAGAGGGTGCACAGGCAGTCCAACTCCTCCAGGATGGCACATCAATTCTTGGCATTTCTAAAAGGTCTCAAGAGCATGGAGCAGATTCCAGAAGACAGGCAGTTACTCTAGAAGAGCTGGACAGGGCCATAGAAGGTCATTAACCCATCAGCAGGACCGGTATCTGCTCCTTTGTGCAAGGAGGAATAGGATGAGCACTGCCAGAGCCCTACAAAATGGTGTGAATGTCTGTGACCAAACAATCAGAAACAGACTTCATGAGGGTGGCCTGAGGGCAGTGGGCACTGTGCTCACTGCCTGGCACTGTGGAGCTCGATTGGCAATTGCCATTGAACACCAGAATTGGCAGGTCTGCCATTGATGCCCTGTGCTTTTCACAGATGAGAGCAGGTTTACCCTGAGCACCTGTGACAGAAATGAGAGGGTCTGGAGAAGCCATTGAGAATTGTATGCTGCCTGTAACAACGTTCAACATGACCGGATTGGTGGTGGGTCAGTGATGGTCTGGGGAGGCATATCCATGGAGAGATGCACAGACCTCTACAAGCTAGACAATGGCACCCTGACTGCCATTATGTATCAGGATGAAATCCTTGGACCCACTGTCAGACCCTACGCTGGTGCAGTGGGTCCTGGGTTCCTCCTAGTGCACGACAATACCTGGCCTCATGTGGCGAGAGAATGTAGGCAGTTCCTGGAGGATGAAGGAATTGCCTGCCCCCACGCTTGCCTGACCTAAATCCAATAGAACACCTCCGGGACATTATGTTTCGGTCCATTTTGCTAAATTTCAGCAAAATGTACTAGTCTGCTGCATAATTTTTTCACTTTGATTTTCAGGGTGTCTTTGAATTCAGCCTTCTGTAGGTTGATAATTTTCATTTCCATCAAACAATGTGGCATCCTTTTGTTCCTAACACATTACCCAGTACAGATCTGTATAGATATCCAGCATGATATTTTTCCCAATTTTTACTGAGGGTGTGAGTCAGCAACGTTAGCCTTGTGTCCCCCTGTATGTTCTTTAGTTAAAATTGTTTGTAAATGTATTGTATGAAAAGTGATACAACTTAAAGCTCAGGATTGTGTGAACAACCCAAGTAGCTTCTTAATATTCAGTTTTCCATAGTTGGAAATTTAGATACAGCTCCATAAGCCAAGTTTTTTTTTTTTTGTGAAACTCTCTATCATCTGTCTTACCTTCATTGTTAAAGTTTAATGCTATTTTCCAATTCAGTTACATTTCAGAGTTTGTTGGAATTGCCCTTAGACATCCACTAAATATAAATGAACATCGAGATCTTCTCTCAGTTCAGGAAACGACGTCTGTTCCAGTCTACAGTTATAGTAGATTAGTTTTAGATTAGGTTAGAAATCCTTCTTCAATATTGTTCTAAATATTCGTGCTTCAGGGGTTTCCTCCTGGTGCTTCGGTTTCCTCCCTTAGTCCAAAGACTAGGGAGGAAAAGGTAGTTCGTTCGTTCATTCATTCATTCATTCATTCATTCATTCATTCATTCATTCATTCATTGTCTACCGCTTATCCGAACTATACTCAGGTCACGGGGAGCCTGTGCCTATCTAAGGCATCATCGGGCATCAAGGCAGAATACACCCTGGACGGAGTGCCAACCCATCGCAGGCCACACACACACACACACACACACACACACACACACACTCATTCACTCACACAATCACACACACTACGGACAATTTAGAGATGCCAATCAACCTACCACGCATGTTTTTGGACTGGGGAAGGAAACCTGAGAACCCGGAGGAAACCCCCAAACATGGGGAGAACATGCAAACTCCACACACACGGCGGAGGCAGGAATCGAACCCCCAACCCTGGAGGTGTGAGGCAAATGTGCTAACCACTAAGCCACCGTGCCCCCCTACAGGGTAGTTGTCGTCTCTAAATGGACCGTAGTGTGTGAAAGATGTGTGCCCTGATGAGTTCAGTGCCCCTGGTTGTGCCCCTGGTTGTGCCCCTGGGAGAGGCTCCAGGTTTCCTGCAACTCTGTGTAGAATAACTGATTCAGAAAATGGAAGGATAGATTATTATATTCTACTATATTTGCTGCTTATAACTGTGACTGATTTCCCCTTTGCAACACAATTCCCATGGTGACAAGTGTCACATGTCATATCTCTGCTGCTCTGTCATTTGCTTGTAACAAATTATATTGTATTAGTTTTTCAGCACAATTTGTCTAATGTTCTTTGCTTGTTTGGTGTCAGTCATTCATTCATTGTCTACCGCTTATCCGACCTACTCTTGGGTCACGGGGAGCCTGTGCCTATCTCAGGCGTCATTGGGCATCAAGGCAGGATACACCCTGGACAGAGTGCCAACCCATCGCAGGGCACACACACACACATTCACTACGGACAATTTAGAGATGCCAATCAACCTACAATGCATGTCTTTCGACCGGGGGAGGAAACCGGAGTACCCGGAGGAAACCCCCGAGGCACGGGGAGAACATGCAAACTCCACACACACGGCGGAGGCGGGAATCAAACCCCCAACCCTGGAGGTGTGAGGCAAATGTGCTAACCACCAAGCCACCGTGCCCCCCTGGTGTCAGTCATGTTTGTAAGTTTTCTTCTTCATTTTTTGACCCTCATCTGAATTATCCAGGTTTAATATCACCTGCCTGTGCTCTGCCCTCTGCTATAGACTCTGAGTATCAAACCGTCCCAAATAAATCCCACACGCTGCGCTTCTTTACTTGCTTGACTCTCAGAAAGCACCCTGCCATAATATTTTGATGAACCCGAATGTAAACACAACCCACAGGCTCACTATGCAAGGACAGCTAAGGAAATATTTTCCCAGCTGCAGTGTATACTGTGAGGCAGAAGCAGTCTGAATGATAAATTCTCCTCCCACTATCACCTATCAGGGGTGACAGGTGCGCAAGATGAATGTGTCCGGCTTGGGGTACATACGTCTTTTGAGAAATCTGGCCTTGGGAGCCGAACAGGGAGGCAAGAGTCGCTGACAGGTGCGGCACAATTTTTTCGCCCAATTTTCTGCTTAAATACTGCGCTATGTGTTAATAAATCTCTATTCATGCCTGCTTCAAGTTCACAAGTGTGTGTGTGTGTGTGTGTGTGTGTGTGTGTGTGTGTGTGTGGGTGTGTGTGTGTGTGTGGAGTTCCCATTGATAGTGGTGTGTAACCTTGACTCCATTACACTCCAATTCTCCAGCTTGAATTTCCCCAACGCATATTTTCATAAACGACAGTAAAGAAGATGCATGAGGCCGATTTATACTCAGCTTCCTATCTCGCTTCCTTTCTCAGAGTTCATTGCGACGCCGTGCTGTCATGAATCATGATGGTCAGTGCGTTTCATGGAGTAACACACAGAGCCCTCACGAGAAATCGATGCGATCTAGCGAGTGCAAACAAGTGACTGCTTTTTTTTAATCAAAAATTTTGTGATAAATTCCGATCACATCTCATTTCCGTCCAACACTCACGGGAATGGAATTCAGAGGTGAAACGGAGACCCCCTCCTCTAGAACGTTCTATTTTACCATCGCTTTAGCGGTGTAATGGATTTGCCTGCTTGCTTTTAGCAGGACACGCCAACATACTTCACAATTACTAGCGTTGCCCTCCGGCGCTCTCACCCAGCGACTAACTTTTATCATAAAACATGTTCATAGAAGATACAGAGTCTGGCCATAAGCTGCTATACAGCTGTGATTAAACGGAGTGCTTGGCTGCCTCTAGACTGGCTCTTGGTGGAGATTAACGGCCTGAAAGCGGTGATAACAAGAAATTTCTCTCTAGATAGCCTGCTTCAAGTATACGTCCGTTCTTGCTCACGGTTCAGGGTGGACAGGATACGCTTGCTAATATTTAGTCATATTCTCTGACTTAATGTTATATTCGTGTTGTGCAGCGTGGTTCAGATTAAAAGCTTTGAAAAAAATGGGGATGGGAAAACATTTTGCCCTTGTAATGTACTGACTAATTTCTAAACAAAAGCTCTGTTTGTCTAATTGAATATGGCTTGCCTTGGCATGCAAACAGAATGACAGTAGTAGCATGTTTAATTTGAGACGGGTAATTGAAGTATAATTCGATGTCTAGATAGAAACATGGCCATCGGCTGATCAATTGACGTTGGAATAAACAAGCACCCTGCTAATTTGCATCAAGTTAAACAACGGCTTAATTACATGGCTTGGCCTCGCCAGCATCGACTTTTAACTGTAATGAAACTTAAATGCTCCTATTAAATATACAGGGATCGCTGCATCTGCAAGGACACCGGCTTTGTGGACTCCCTCTTTCTCACCATGAACGAACTTTCACCTTCTGCTATCTGAAAGAAGGTACCCGGAGGATCCGTGCTACCACCACCACCGCCACCACATTCTTCTTCCTTGGCTCTTAGGTCTCTTTTATTAGTTGCTGTGAATCTTTTTCATCATGAAAGCTGTAAATAATTTTGTTTCTTTTTTAAAACAAATTCTTATTTTTGGTGTGTAAAATTAGTTTGAGTCAAAGCTGATTTTCCGCAGGATTTACAAAGTTCTTGGAAATTCGAGTATTCTGAATTCTGTGAGTGCAATGCACATAAACAAAAAACAGCTCATTTGCACCCACCCATAAAACTCCATAAAAGTTTGAAATAAACATATTTATGCAAATGAGCTCTCAGATTTATCGTTTTCTTTATTGTATTTCATTCATTTCATCAACAGAGTCCATGTTTTCAGATGTTTTCAGAACAAAACAAACATTCAGAACCACTTTTTTCATGTAAATCAGTGAATATATTGTGAATGGATTAGATTTTTGAGACAACACACAATGGCTGATTTTTCCATATTTTTTTCATTATTATTATTATTATTATTTTAGAAGAAGTACGATAACAAGTTTTAAATAGTAGAATATAGTACAGAAGTAAGTGTTAAATATTGATGTGTTGTGTTTTAAATGTTGATTTTAATTCATATAAAGTTTTAAGCAGTGTAATGTGTAATGACACCACAATGGTATGATTCACTTTTCACAAAACTGTTGCTATTTTATTTTATCATCTGCCCAATAATGACACGGATGTCTATACAACAACATAGTGACAATTTACTAAACTCCTATCACGTCTTGCTCACATTCTATTTGACAGCAAGGAAAAAAAAAACATATTTTCACTTTCAGTCCTTATTTTCTATGCCATACTTTTTGTGTTTAAAATAATGAGCTTGTTTTTAAAGGCAGTGTTCTATGTTAGTAAAAAACCTTGTCTCGGATCAAGTTTCTCTGTCAAATCTCGATAAATGCTGAGGTAACTTTTTAAATATAAGCTGCCTGACTCAGTGATGTTTAATCACAACTTGGATGAAGTGTCCAATTCACATTAAAAACAAGCTGACAGGAAAAATGGTACAGAGGCTGACAGCTAAAATATTTCAGAATGAAGTAGGTTTCAAAATACTGACGACTAGCAGATTTTGAACGTCACAACAAATATAGCAAATAATAACAAATAGACTTTTCTTTAGATAAAAGAATGGAATTAAGGCTGTAGAAGAGATGTCAAAACCTAGTCCTGGATGGCCAGATTTCCTCTGAGATTTCTGCTTCTTCTTCTAAACCACCACAGACAATAGGAATTCATTATCTTTTAAGGTGAATTGAGTATGTTAAAGGAGACTCTGTAGTTCTTTGGCCCTCCAGGTATGCAGTCTTAATAATAAAGCATGGGGAATTAAACCACTGAGGCTAAAAGACCAAGATGAAATATCATGCATATCCTATAGCATATGCATTAAGGGGTTTGAGAGGAAATGCCTGTCCTGCATAAATGAACAGCATTATATCTTGCTTATTTTGTCTTTTTCAAAGCTATTATGCAAAACATGAAAAACTGCGGGGGGTACGGTGGCTTGGTGGTTAGCACGTTTGCCTCACATCTCCAGGGTTGGGGGTTCGATTCCTGCCTCTGCCGTGTGTGTGGAGTTTGCATGTTCTCCCCGTGCCTCGGGGGTTTCCTCCGGGTACTCCGGTTTCCTCCCCCAGTCCAAAGACATGCATTGTAGGTTGATTAGCATCTCTAAATTGTCCGTAGTGTGTGATTGCGTGAGTGAATGAGAATGTGTGTGTGCCCTGCGATGGGTTGGCACTCCATCCAGGGTGTATCCTGCCTTGATGCCCAATGACGCCTGAGATAGGCACAGGCTCCCCATGACCCGAGAGTAGATCGGATAAGCGGTATTCAATGAATGAATGAAAAACTGCTTTGGGACATGGAATGCTAAACGGTCACTCGTCTATCTAGCGAGAATATATATATCTATATAGAACCTTGTTAGACTTGTCAAAGCTCATGAGATCAGTTTAGATGCATGAAACAATTTACAATTTAACAATTTTTGAAAATCCTCATCTTACCACACACCTTTCCCTAATTTACATCCAGTTTTCAGTTCAGCTTTAAACTATTCACTACTATTCCTACCCAAACTGTCATTAATATTTATAGCATTCTCAGAGATAGGGAGCATTCTTAATGTCAATACCAGCAGACGTCGTCTTTTGAATCAGTCTTTTTTTCCGTTCAAATTGTTTCAAACCTAATCCTAATAAATCTGGTTCATTCATTAATGCGAAACTGCGAGCTAAATCGAACACTTGAGCTGCGAATCATCCTGAGCTGCGAGTTGTCCTGACAGAAATGAGCTGTAAGATCGCCGAAAATGAACTTTACCCAGAGAACCCTGAGAGTTGTGTGTTTGAGGAACAAATGAAAGGGTTTACTGGCTGTTTGTGCAGCAGCAGTACATTTCTCTCCAGGCTCTTTTCACTCACTTTTCACTCACTTTTCACTCTGCTGTTTGAGTCTGCATTCATACCAAGTGTTTAATTTACATTGTGTTTATATGGATCTATTATCTTTTTTCTTGTTTTTTCGTATAGAATGGTCTTGGTATATAATGGTATAATTTAATAAAAAAGTTTTTTCTTTCTGTCTGTAGATTTAAATCTGCGAGTCCACAGCGCACACATTTCACTCCACAAGCTTCTGTTCTGTATTATTGCATATTGTTTAGCCAGCTTACGGCATTTCTTGTCCTGTTCACCAGCGACATGACATCCATTATTCTGCAGCATGCTGACATTATGATTTGTCACATTCGCTTATGTTCACTCATGCGCCGTTAAAAATGCCACCCCGTTTAACAGTCAGCTGTTATTTATTAATAGGTAATATTCTATGCTAATCGTAAATTGCGTATTGATATTTCATTATGTGTTTAGACACCGCACACGTGTCTGACACCACCTGCTGACTGCATAACAAACAACCCAAACGCTCTGATCACCTGTCTAGCCTAGCTGGGTGGGCTATTTTTTATTTATTTATTTTTTCACACTGAAATGAGAGAAAAATTCTATCTCCCCCTTAAATTTTATTTATTATTCATTTTTAATACTAATAATAATTTTAATAATCTTATGTTATTTATTTATTTGTTTGATTGTTTATTTTCTTTGTTATGCCACTGTATTGTACAATTTTTTTTACACCATACACCTTGAGTAGTATAATAGTAATAATTATTATTATTGTTATTATTATTATTATTATTATTATTAGTAGTAGTAGTAGTAGTAGTAGTAGTATTGTTTTTATTCCTTCAACATATACGATACAGGAAACGATACATCTCTATCAAACTCTAAAAAGTATAACAGGAGTGGGGAAGAAAGTGGGTCACATCTGGCAGAAACAGCAAACAGCAAACATTAACTTCAACTCAGTGAGGATGAGCTCAGCTTACTCGGGAGTATCAGTTAAAATATAGCACGGCTTTGATTCTGCGTCCTGAGCTCCTCACAAATTCTCACCGGCCACCAGCACTAGAATATCTCAGTATCTTTCACCCATTGATGTTACTTTCATGTTATGGCACTTACATTTAAAGTGGCACCAGCAAGTTCATCAATAAAAAAGAAAAGAGAAAAACAATTTACAAAAAGCATCGGTTCTGATTTAGCTTTAAGAAATACTGAATTGAAGAAGAAGAAGCTGCAACTTGTTTTGAAGTACCCAGGAATTAATTAGCTTGAGATTTCCACCGAGAGTCTGTTGGGATTTTTTTTCTCTGAACAGAACATTGAAAACTCTGTATCTATCATAGCGCACTAGATTCAGATATAAGAGCCAAGAGTTTTTGGGAGACAGTTGGGAGTGTGCAAAGTTCAGAGCCATCTGTTTCTATTACTGCAAGATAAAGTGTATTAACACACACACACACACACACACACACTACAGATTACATACACACAATTGGTTTGTTCATCTCTTTCAGTTCAAAATATCAAGGGTTATGACATTGTGTATAATCTGTGATGTTAATAAATGGAAATATACAATCTAGTTTGTAGCAAAGGATTAATGTTTAACCCTTTAAGTCAAATAAACAACAACCTCTACCTCACAGTGACCAGCTTATAATACGTGCCTTTGGATTGATGGAGGAAATCACTAAAGCAGTAGAAGTGGGAATCAAATCCCCAAGACTGCAGGTGCAAGGTAAACATTCATTCATTCATTCATTGTCCACCGCTTATCCGATCTATTCTTGGGTCACGGGGAATTGAACCCCCAACCCTGGAGGTGTGAGGCAAACATACTAACCACTAAACCATCATGCCCCCAAATAACACCAAACAAACAAACAACTAAGCAACAACCCGAGCCAATAAACAAAACCAACTTACCAACCAACTAACCATGCTAAAGTTATAGCTCTAGAAACAAACCAGCCACATCTTGGCTTCTTCACATCATTTAAATTATTTTTTATACAACCATTGATGGTGCTGTTGTGTTTCTTTTACCAAAAATACCAAACAATCCAAGACATTTAGATTTTGTTACCTTTGACTAAATATCAGCCATTTATACCAGCTGTGCCTGCCTATGATATAAAAGTACATCTTCTGATTACACTTCCCACTTTAAGTTTCCAGATAAAACCCAACACTCAGCAAAACAAGCTGAAAATGCATCACATAAAAAGTGTGAAAAAAGCCAAAGAGCGTGAGCTGTTAATACGACTTGCTATTAAACATACAGTGTGCTATAGAAAGTGCTTTGTTTCACACAGAGAATAAAGAGCTACTTGGATTTCAGCCAAAAAAAAAAAACCCTGACTGAAGACAGCATATGAAATGATCCAAGGTCATGTCACAGATAGACACTTACGGTGTGGGCTGACCCAGAGCCAAATGCCACAGATTAGAGGGCAAGTCATTAGCATGACGAGAAAAAAACGTGTCTATAATAAAGATTCCTCCACTAGGGGAAATTCCAGAGCAATATTATAACTAGATTTCGGTCTACATTCTACCCAGCACTTTATGTGAAAATCTATTGTGTAAATAAACTCAATCTCTAATCAGATAAAAAAAAAAAAAAACATGAGTTGCCTTCAACTGCAGAAATGCCTAACAGAGAATCAGCTACTGGAGCAGATTCATTAATCAGATCATTACATGACTCATGCTTGTGTCCTAATCTCATTTTTGCTCAAACACAACTCCATATTTTGGTTAGTGTCAACCTTTTTTTCCTGCACATCGGTACTTGTTTGCATAAAATTCACCAGCGACTTCATCAACAGACCACAACCACACCCACACCACAAAGCCACACCCCCATGAATCTACACCCCCAGTGTCTGTCACTTGCCAACTTTTATTGAAAGGAAAAGCTTTGTGGCTCAGTATGTCGTTCTGTCTGATACCTGAGTAAATGATAATAAACGTTTTCTCTGCGTGATAGATGCAACACATACACATCTATCTATATACTTTTATATACTTTGCTTTAGCCACATCTTGTAACTTGCTGTTCATCATTCACTTAGCTGCTATAACAAGGCATAATCTCTCAATGGATCAATAAAAAATGGTGTGTGTGTGTGAGGGGTGTGTGTGTGTGTGTGTGTGTGTGTGTATGTATGTTTGTGTGCTTGGGTATGTTTAAATATCTGGTTTGGACTAAATGTTCTCATATGTGTGTGTGTGTGTTTGAGAATGTTTGAGAGTATCTTTGACTGAGAGGATCAGTTGTGTCCTTGTGTGGACTAGTCAAACAAACAAATAAATAAATAGGTAGTGAGATTAAGGTTAATTACTGGTGTTAATTTGATGCATTATGTCTTCAATAGGTCCTCACAAGGATCGTGAGACAAGTGTGTGTGTGTGTGTGTGTGTGTGTGTGTGTGTAGGCATGCTAAAAAGCCCATGCACACACTGCCTACCGACCTTATTTTAACATACTATTTGTGATGTATGAAGGCTTTCTTCCTTTCACCAGATGCTCATACACTTCATCAATTATTTCCCTGTCCTGCCGTGCAAAGATTTTTGCTTTTTAAGCAAGAAAATATATTTATTGTTTAATGATTTTTTTTTTTTTTTTTTTACCAAAAAGCTTTCTTTCTTTTCTTTCTTTCTTTTTCTTTTTACTACAGCAGTCCTCATCTTGCCTCAGTCTGGACTCCCACCATCCTGACTCTCTCACGAGTAAAAGAGTAGGCACTCGAATAAATACTTGATGTGTCAACGTGCAGAAGCATGCATTTGCAAATCCAACACATGCATTGCTATGAATGCGTAATATGCATACATATGTGCTGATTAACAGCAACATCACCACCACCACAATCAGCAGCAACCTAGTATATTCCTTTATTTTCCCCATTATTATTATTATTATTATTATTATTATTATTATCATCATCATCATCATCACTCATCTGAGCTGAAGCTGATTTGTAAAATGGTGCATCAGTTAATCCGTTTGTTCACCCTCTGCACAACTTTAACCCAATCTGTGCATTTTATTATTATTCCAAAACAGAAAAAAAGACGCTTTCTTCAATGAAGCACAAAAGTTATATATCAAAAAGAAGCACGCGCCGTGCGCTTGCGCATCTCCTCAGCACTGTGAGGGTGAAGGAGAAAAAGTCTCACCTTTGCAGGATGACAGGCGGACACAGCAGAGCGTCAGGGCGAGTTTGATGAGCGCTGAGCGTTTCGCTCTGAGCCGTAAATCCATGCTGAACTCTCTCTCTCTCTCTCTCTCTCTCTCTCGCTCTTTCTTTCTCTCGCGCGCTCTCCTGCGCTCCTCCGCTAGAGGAATGAGCGGCGCGCGACTCTCTCCACGCCGCTACTGGCAGGCGCGGGCGCGTGCGTGGGGCATGGTACCACTTGGCCACGCCCCCAAGCATAGTTAGAGCGAGGACGCGCGCAGTGCGGCGTGAACGCGCATGAGCGCAGGACATGGGAAAGCCAGTGGAGAGCTGTTAACGTTTTAGTGTGTTCCGTACTGCAGAAATGTGACCTGCTTCATGCTCGCATTAAACAGAGCACAAAGCTGAAGGCGTACTCTCTCTCTCTCTCTCTCTCTCTCTCTCTCTCTCTCTCTCTCACTCTTTCACTGTGTTTGTTCTCATACTCCTTTTTTCTGTTGCGTCTCCTCACTGATTGCTGACAAATCATACATTAAAAATGCAGCTCGGTTTGGGTAGATCCGCTACTGTTACTTTGACCAGCTACAGTTTTTTGCGATTAGTTTAACCTTACTGTCATCAGCTAATATTACTCCGATGTGGTAAATAATAATAGTTTTTTTCTTTCTTTCATACAAGCCAGCTTTGTTGGGGGTCCAGGCAGTGTCTCCCACCTCAGCTGTGGACCCTTCAGATCCTTCACTGCCTTTTGATTGCTTTTTGACTAAAGCTTTTTTTTTTTTTTTTTTTTTTTTTTTACTGCCTTTGATGCTTGGTTTATTCTAGTCAGAGTCACATTTTCCTTTATATCTCTTATCTATCTATCTATCTATCTATCTATCTATCTATCTATCTATCTATCTATCTATCCATCTATCCATCTATCTATCTATCTATCTATCTATCTATCTATGCTGCAGAATTATGGCATGACTGTTATTTTTTCTTCCAGGTAGACCAAGATTCCCTGTCCTTGTTCCACTGCTGTGATTTATGATCCGAGTTTTGCACCTCCATCTGTTAAACCCGTGTCAAGCCCCCGGGTTAAATCTGACGGCATTAATAAACACAGCAACGAGAGGCTTTGACATCATTCATTCTGATTAAATCTATGAACAAAGTCTCCGAAATAAATGTCAAATACACTTTTATTACATCCATAAATGTTCCATACTGTTTATTCACTCTGAATTATTTAGCAGATATTAAGCTGTAGTGAAATACAGCCCACCTGTAACTCTGTGTTGTGTGTGTGTGTGTGTGTGTGTGTGTGTGTGTGTGTGTGTGTTATATCTCAAGCCTGTGCAGGATATTTAGAGAAATAAAGAGAAAAATAGAAAAATCAACACTGTTGTAACGGACGGCACTGAGTCGACTGTCATAAGAGAGGATCGCCATCGTGCAAATCGATAGACGTCACATGGAGGCTCGGGTGTTCTAGAGCGGGAAGGGTGAAGCACACTTACGCAAACAGACCACATCTGCGGGAGAGAACTACTCATAACCACCTAACCCGTTAACCTGACACACACTCGACAATATGCACACACTCAGGAAGCACTGTGAGCTCAACGCTGCTGAAAGATAGAGATAGGATTGTTCAAGGGAAGCTTTACAAAAACAATCAGCCTCCATTATTAGTGCATTTCAGTAAAAAACAGTAGAATGGTATATAAAGGTTTAGATAAAAAACAAGCTCACCGAGCAGTCTAAAGAAGTTTCTAGAGAATATGGAATCCAATGTGGTACTGAAGATTAGTAGGTTTTTATTAAGGATTCATCAATATTGATATTCACTGATTCATACTGACACCAGTGTACAACCCAACCTGATATTATCTGGCCTAAGTCTAGCACTAACATCAGTCTAGCGTTGCATGAAATGTTGGTGATCTGAACATATTCTACAATAAACAACGTGCTCTGGTAAAATATTAAAACAAGCTACTGGTGTATCTTCTGAGGCAGGAATCGAACCCTCATCTCTGGAGGTGTGAGGCAAATGTGCTAAGCATAAGCTAGGAGTTAGAGGAGGAAAAAGATAAACAGGAGGAATAGGTGTAAGAGTTAGAGAAGAAGGAGGATGAGGAGTTAGAGGTGGAGGAATTAGAGAAGAAGGAGGATGAGGAGTTAGTGGTGGAGGAGTTAGAGAAGAAGGAGGAGGAGGAGTTAGAGGAGAAGGATGAGTTATAGAAGAAGGAGGAAGAGTTGTAGAAGAAGGAGTAGGAGGAGGAGTTAGATAAGAAGGAGTAGGATGAAGAGGAGCCAGAGGAGGAGGAGTAGGAAAAAGAGGTGGAAAAGGAGGTTAGTGGAGAAGTAGGAGGAGTTAGAGGACGAGGTAAGAAAGAGGAGGAGTTAAAGGAGAAAGAGGAGGGGTTAGAGGAGGTGCAATCCGTCCTCTTTCACATACACAAAGACCACACACAGATGATTCTCCAGTGTTGCTCTGATTGACAGCTGAGAGATTCTATCGTCCCTCCCACTGCTCTTGGCCTGGTTGTGGCTTTATCAGGATTTGAACCCACAAACTCCTGATGGTAACACCTCACTACAGTGACTCCGACTAAAAGTAAGGTGAAGCAGACGATGATCATGAACACACACACAAATAACACACACACACACATACACACACACATGCACACACACACACACACACACACACACACACACACACACACACACACACACACACACACACACACACACACACACACACAATGCTGGACCTGGAGAAAAGTAGCACTGAAAGTCCAGGTTCTTAGAGATAGCTTAAGGTGGTTGTGGGTGATGAGGTTGTGGGGCATGTATCATGGGAGTTCAGTCTTCAGATGTTGCAGACACATGTTTGACAGTTTAAATGTGAAAATGTAAAATTACAGTAATACATTTTGATTGGAAGCTGTCAAACTGGAGATGATGCATTTGTTACTTTCTAAAGAACGCTGTAGAAGTTCTCACACTTTATCTCTCTCTCTCTCTCTCTCTCTCACACACACACACACACACACACACACACCTTCCCTCACGTGTATTACAAGTTGTAGCAAAACACTCAAATGAACAGCTGTGTGCACTGAAAGATGCAGTGTAATTGGCTAAAGCGTATAATTTCTCTCAATATCACCAAATTAAGAACTTTCTTTTTTCTTGCTGGATGAAGACGCCACTGCTGGCAGATTTGAATTTACATGTGTACTTATAATTGTGTGTGTGTGTGTGTGTGTGTGTGTGTGTGCGTGTCATTCCTTGACAGAAAAAAGTGGTGCTGGAACAAATGTCCCAATTTGTTTAAACTATGGGTAAAAATTATTACAAGATAAATCCTTAAAAATAGGCTTGATGGTAATCACCTTTAAAATGAGCAAATCTCATTTATTTATTTTTTTTGTATTTATTTCTGAGACGAAATCAAAAAGTTGTATGAGGTTTTTACTGTCATGCACAGCTTTAAAGATATGTGTATGAGATGTACTTGGTTGCCGGATTTCCTCAAAATTCCCCATCGATGATTGTTGATACGGGCATTGGAGACAAAGGAGACTTAATTTATTGCTTTAATTGTTTTATTCTCACTCTTTTGCAAGGAAAAAGTGATCTCTAGTGTGCAAGAATTTATCTTTAAAAATAAACAGTTTTTGCATTGCATCATATTGCATGTTTCTCCTCATTCTTAAAAATGCATCATTATTCAAAGAACATCATAGATTCCTTATAAGGAAATTACCTTATTATAATGAACCCTATTTTGACTCTCAGCTGATGAAGTAGGCAACGTTTCTGGTTTGTAATAAAAGTGCACAGGCAATACTTAGAAACATGAGACAGGAAAACAAACATAAATTTCATCCCTTTTTTTTCTTCCAGTTTTGGTCACGCCCATAGTTACAAACCTGGAAGTTGAGCATGTGCTTCATCTGAGATGTTTTTCTAAGGCCAGCCAACACCTCCTTTCATGCAGCTAAACACTTGTGAGAAAGTGCAATCAACCCTCTTCCACATACTCAAGCTCAAAATCGCTTGGTTCAAATCAGAAGTAAGGCATATGAAGTATTAGATGCCTATTGTTATAGACAGTAGCTTGCTTACGTAGTCACATCAAAAAGTCCTACAAAGCATGTGATTAAAAGAAAGTTTTCATCTACACATTGTTATTTGTTGTTTAATTGAAATTTATTTGAATTTGTTAATAGACTTATTTTGTTTTAATATGAGTACACATACGAGTATTTACAGCATTAAACAAATACAGTGGCATTGCCTCACATGTTTAGTGCATGTAGACAAAATAATAAGGACAAACACACAGAACAGGTGACCACAGTAGGAAAACTAGCCAATGACAGGACGAGAACAAAGGCTGCGTAAACAAAGGCAGCACTCAAGGAGGAATTCATGGCAAAACACCAGATGTTCAAAACTGCTTGAATGAAATTCAGAGCAATTCGAATAAGAGCGGACATGTGGTTTTGAGTTTCATATGAACAATTTATAAGATTGTACAAATATCCAAAACACGAGCGTCTACATTGACACAATGATCCTCTGTGTCTAAACTCATTGCATGAGAACCTGAGCGAGTAATTAAAAGGCTTCACGAGTGCACGTGGGAGAAATGTCGTGCGCTGTAGCAGACGACAGATGGGAAGCGTAAAGCCTTTGTTTTTATTTTGTTTTGTTTTCATACTGGGATTTTAACACCCTCCCAGCATCACAGTCCACTGCTCAGCTGACAGACGGCACAAACCGCGACCACTGGACTGCTTAATGGACATATCGGGTGTCCTCGTAGGTAGAAAAGGCTATTAAACAATACAAGAGGAACTTGAGCGGCGCCCCGGGAGAACATAAGCCTCAAAAGAGTAGCCGTCTTCAGAGAACACAGCAAGGATTGTCCATTATGAAAAGTTTGCCTCGGCTTCGGATTACCTGCTCTGGGTTTGTTTGGGACTACAGAGGCGGATTGTCAGAGTTTTAATGGATAAAGTGATTGAATAACAAGGCAATATTTCCCCAAGTCCTGCTCGAAAACCTATTAAAGAGCACGTTCAGGGAGAAGTTTCTCATTAAAAAGAGCTATAACAATTAATAGTGGTCTTAAAGACTTAATCTTGTGGAAAAAATTCATAGAACCGTAATCAGGTAGAATGATTTGGTGGAGGAAACTGTGGACACTGAGCCTCGTCCTTAATCCAAAGCCATCAATAGCTTTTCTAGAAGGTTCTCTCGTGTGAAAACATTCTAACAATCCTGATACGATGCTTATCACTTATGTTACACAGCTCTATATGAAATATTCATTAAATACATAAACAGAAATATTCATTCGCTTTCAGATCAGTCAGCTTGTCTGGGGGAAAAAATGAATCAATTAGCAGAATCACTTTCTGATTCCACTAATTGATTCATTTTTATATTTTTTATATATTGATTCATTTGCTATATTTTGTATATACTTCTTTCTTAATTTTTTTCTAAATATGGACTTATTCATTCTTATTAAATGTGTGTATATCTTACAAAAGGTTGCCAGATCATGTCAAACAAAGCTGAATCATCATTTCATTCTGATTGTTCTGTTTTTCTGATTGTGGATGTAATAAAAGCCCCGCCCCCTTTTTATACATTTCTTTATCTATTGCAGGTCATTGTAAGAAAAAAAGTCAAGCGAGAAGTCTCAGAGGAGGACATGCAAGCGTCACACACACAGGGTGGACCCGAACAACAAACAAACAAGAAAGTTCACTCGTAAGATCAGCTCTAATTAGTAAAACATCACAATTATCTCAAAATAACTGTAGCATTCCTAGATTTCCACACTTGTATGGACTGTCTCTGAATTTCCTAGCCACACTGCACAAAGATCTCCACTTATTATTTTTGTATGATTAATGCGATTAAAACTATTTGATGTAGAAGACAGTAACACATCTAAACTAATTTCTTACAACACGACATGTCGATATATAAAATTAAATCAAGGTAGAAAATGAATGAAAAGGTAACTGTGTTACTGTAAACTGCTTGTCTACAGCTTTGGATGACAGCATGAATGTAATAATTCACCACCAAGCTGCCACTGGAGACGCGTCCCTGAGTAAGACCCTTAACTGAGCCCTCAGCTGCTTTGTTTTTTTTTTCTTTTTTTTTGTTTATAAATAACTTAAATGTACATGTCGCTCTGAATAATTCTGTCTGACACATGGTGTAAATGTACATTTTCTAGGAAAGAGGATAGAAATAGAGTTCTATCAGAAAATCATAAGAGGATCAGAGCTGATTCAGCAGGATTCATGCCCTGTGATGTGTATATATACACACACACATCGATAAACACTCCCACCTCAGCACTCCAAACACACTCGCAAACGTCCTGCAGTCTGATTGACCCGCTGTGTATACTCTCATCCCTGTGATGAGAAAGTAAATAGCTTATTTGTCTCTCAGGTCAGATGCAGAGAGAAAGATCTATCTTTCCATACATCATGCTCCAAAAGAGCCTTTCAATGCAAGTGTGTATATATATATATATATATATATATATATACATATATATATATATATATATATATATATATGTGTGTGTTTGGATGTGAATGTGTGTCTGTGTGTAATAGTCTAGACGTGTGTGTATGTGTGTAAATGTGTAAGTTTCTCACTCTCACTCATTGTCTGCCGCTTATCCGAACTACACTCGGGTCACGGGGAGCCTGTGCCTATCTCAGGTGTCATAGGGCATCAAGGCAGGATACACCCTGGACGGAGTGCCAACCTATCACAGGGCACACACACACTCTCATTCACTCACACAATCACACACTACGGACAATTTAGAGATGCCAATCAACCTACCATGCATGTCTTTGGACCGGGGGAGGAAACCGGAGTACCCGGAGGAAACCCCCGAGGCAGGGAGAACACGCAAACTCCACCCACACACACACACACACACACACACACACACACACACACACACACACACACACACACACACACACACACACACACACACACACACACGGCGGAGGCGGGAATCAAACCCCCAACCCTGGAGGTGTGAGGCAAACATGCTAACCACTAAGCCACCGTGCCCCCCTGTGTAAGTTTGTGTAAGTTTGTGTAAGTTTGTGTAAGTTTGTGTAAGTTTGTGTAAGTATATAAATATATATGTGTGCGTGTGTGTGTCTGTGTCTAGGTATGTGTGTACATGTCTGCATGTGTGTGTCTATATATGTCTGTAAATGTTGATGTAATTGTGAATGTGTGTAAAAACTGTGTGTGTGTGTGTGTGTGTATGTATAAATGTGTAAGTGTGTACAATTGTGAGTATGTGTGTGTGTATATGAGTGTAAGTCTATATGTATGTATGTGCGTGAGAGTCAGAAAGTGTGTGTTTATATAAGTTTGTGTATATGTGTGTGTATGTGTCTAAGTGTGTGTACATGTGTGAGTAAGTGTGTGTGTGTGTGTGTGTGTGTGTGTGTACATGCCTAAGTGGTTATATGTGTGTGTGAGTGTGTGTGTGTGTGTGTATGTGAGTATAAGCATATGTGTGTATATGTGTGCGTAAATGGGTAAGTTTTTGTAAATGTGTATGTGTGTCTATGTGTGTATGTGAGTAAGAGTCTAAGTGTGTGTGTGTGTACGTGTGTATGTATGTGTGTTTGTGTGTGTGTGTTTGGCTGTAGATGAATGAGGAAAGGAAGGATGAAGCAAGTGCTGGTTAATTAGGATGCATATTTCTGCTTTAAAGCAGAGAGAGGAGCAGAGAGAGATGTGATGGTGGCAGGAAAACAAAACAAACCAAAGCGATGCAGCGGGTTCACGTCTGACATGGCTGAGTCATTATTTATTTATCCATACACGTTTGTGTGTTGTGCAATATTTCCAACGTGCTCTTAGGGCAAAGTCAAAAAAAATATGAGACACCACTCTCTTCTACAGCAGCACCTCTAATTGGATGCCGTGTCCGAAGGCAGAGTGGAGCAGAAATAAAATCTCAGTTTTTTCAAGTGTGAGATTTTAGAGAGATAGATAGACAAACCAACAAACAAACATACAAACAAACAAAAACAAACCAATAAACAAACAATTATATGTGTGAATGAATAATAGATTAGTCAATAATACAAATAAATTCATTAATAGATAGATAAATAAGTCACCAAACAAATAAACAAACTGTTTGTCATATAAATAGTCATATGTCAAGTGCAGCAGAATTATTAAAAAAAACAAAAAAAACCCAAACCAAACCAAACAAAACAAAAACCCTCTATTCTTTCCCAAACAAAATTCGAAGTATAGGTTGATCATACAAATAAATAAGTGAATAACTAGCTACATATGTGACATAGCAAACAAACATATAAATAAACAAACAATGTAGATGAGAAAAAAACAAACAAATGGATGGATGAATGAATCAATAATATATTTAACAATTAAACAAATAAACACATGAAGGATAGATAACAAATAAAAAATACAACAGACTGAGTGATTAATTAAATGTGAATATATGAGAACGCAAGCAAACAAACAAAACAAACAATAAGTGTAATTCTATATGTGTATATATGAGTGTAAGTGTGTGTGTATATGTGTGTTTGTGTATTTGTTTGTGTATGTGTCTAAGTGTGTACACGTGTGTGTATATAGGTGTGTAAATGTGTAAACAAACAAGCAAAGAAACAAACAAAGAAACAAACACAAATAACAACTGGAGGTTACGTCTAATGGTAATGTGTAGAAGATTTTTTTCAAAAATCCTCCTTTTCAACTGTGAGTATGTGCAGAGCTACAGTGATGTGAAAAAGTGTTGGCCCCCTTCCTGATTTCTTATTTTTTTGCATGTTTGTAACACTTTAATGTTTCAGATAATCAAACACATTTAAATATTAGTCAAAGATAACACAAGTAAACACATCATGCAGTTTTTAAATGAAGGTTTTTATTATTAAGGGAAAACAAAATCCCAAACTACATGGCCCTGTGTGAAAAAGTGTTGGCCCCCCTGTTAAAACATAACTTAACTGTGGTTTATCACACCTGAGTTCAATTTCTCTAGCCACACCCAGGCCTGATTACTGCCACACCTGTTCGCAATCAACAACTCACTTAAATAGGACCTGCCTGACAAAGTGAAGTAGACCAAAAGGTCCTCAAAAGCTAGACATCATGCAGAGAGCCAAAGAAATTCAAAAACAAATGAGAAAGAAAGTAATTGAGATCTATCAGTCTGGAAAAGGTTATAAAGCCATTTCTAAAGCTTTGGGACTGCCGCGAACCACAGTGAGAGCCATTATCTACAAATGGCGAGAACATGGAAAAGTGGAGAACCTTCCCAGGAGTGGCCGGCCGACCAAAATTACCCCAAGAGCGCAGCGACAACTCAACCAGGAGGTCACAAAAGACCCCACAACAACATCCAAAGAACTGCAGGCCTCACTTGCCTCAGTTAAGGTGAGTGTTCATGACTCCACCATAAGAAAGAGACTGGGCAAAAATGGTTTGCATGGCAGAGTTCCAAGACGAAAACCGCTGCTGAGCAAAAAGAACATAAAGGCTCGTCTCAGTTTTGCCAGAAAACATCTTGATGATCCCCAAGACTTTTGGGAAAATACTCTGTGGACTGGCGAGACAAAAAATGAACTTTTTGGAAAGTCTGTGTCCCATTACGTCTGGCTTAAAAGTAACACCGCATTTCAGAAAAAGAACATCATACCAACAGTAAAATATGGTGGTGGTAGTGTGATGGTCTGGGGCTGTTTTGCTGCTTCAGGACCTGGAAGACTTGCTGTGATAAATGGAACCATGAATTCTGCTGTCTACCAAAAAATCCTGAAGGAGAATGTCTGGCCATTTGTTTGTGACCTCAAGCTGAAGCGAACTTGGGTTCTGCAGCAGGACAATGATCCAAAACACACCAGCAAGTCCACCTCTGAATGGCTGAAGAAAAACAAAATGAAGACTTTGGAGTGGCCTAGTCAAAGTCCTGACCTCAATCCGATTGAGATGCTGTGGCATGACCTTAAAAAGGTGGTTCATGCTCGAAAACCCTCCAATGTGGCTGAATTACAACAATTCTGCAAAGATGAGTGGGCCAAAATTCCTCCACAGCGCTGTAACAGACTCATTGCAAGTTATCAAAAACGCTTGATTGCAGTTGTTGCTGCTAAGGGTGGCCCAACCAGTTATTAGGCTTAGGGGGCAAACACTTTTTCACACAGGGCCATGTAGTTTTGGATTTTGTTTTCCCTTAATAATAAAAACCTTCATTTAAAAACTGCATGATGTGTTTACTTGTGTTATCTTTGACTAATATTTAAATGTGTTTGATTATCTGAAACATTAAAGTGTGACAAACATGCAAAAAAATAAGAAATCAGGAAGGGGGCCAACACTTTTTCACACCACTGTATTTAAGTACATACATCAACAAACAAGCACATGCATATATATACATACATTTGTATGATGTCCAAAGGCAGAAAAGAAACCTAGAAATTCTCCCTTTTCAGCTGTGAAATATGTAAATACACACAAATAAATGAATGAACACATAAATAAAAGAGTAAATAAATAATAAATGCACAAAATAAATAAATCAGTAGCTAATTGTATAAACAGACCATTCTGTACTGATTAAGCAAGCATGAGCGTGATACTCCACATCACCTACAATAATCTCTTAAAGAAAGATTTCATCTTCGTAGGTGTTTTGTTTAAACACTCAGCGAGTGAGAAGAAACTATGAGCCGAGCTAAAGGTGAAGACGAGGAAGGCCTGGATTTGTAGCCCAGGGTTATATCCATTGCTTCCTTTCTTTCTTTTCTTTTTTAAAAAAAAATTTGTCAGATGGCCATTTCCCATGGTAACTCCCTAACCCACAAAACACAGAGGAGGCGTTCTGTATGCGAGCTGCGTGAGAAGAATGTAGATGACCCGCGGCCCCTGGAGGAAAAACACAACACATTCTAGTGGAGAGCTTTATTAGGTTCAATAAGCTGTCGGGATACAGAATCAGCAGTCTGGCATTTGATCAGCGTTTACAAGAGCGATACAAACACATGGATGGATGGAACTGAAATTGGATTAAAAAAAAAATTACACAAAACAACACCACCACATGATGTTGTGTCATACTGGTGCATACTGTAATCCAAGCCATTTGCATTTCACACACCTCTGCACGCATTAATTCTGAGCCATTTGCATACAAAACAGTCCAATCATTTATGCTCGACCTGACACTTGCTTTATTTACGATTCGCTTAGCCAGAACATGCGGATAGGGAGATCAGTAGCAGCGCCGTCGATGACGCTCCAGTCCACAGCAAAGTGGCTTTGAATTCGACATTCAGGTGTCTTTGGCTTGCTGTATTGGGGTGATAATATTCTGTAATGCCATTACACACTGCCTGTAAAATCAAATCAGAAATAAACTATAAATATAAAATGGTGGTATGGTGGAGGAGCAGGAAGTTTGTGAACCTTACAGTTCAAGGGTCAAGGGTTCGGCCCTGAGACACATATTTTCATACTTTCATATAAAGAGTGTGTTATTCCAATTGTCCCCACAACACCACATTATACACAGGATTAAAAGGGAATAAGTATGACAATAACCTGGAATTAAGCACAATTAAGTATTAAAGTATTAAAGAGTAATAAAAAACAAGCTTGCTGTTAGAGGAAAATAATCAGGGACAGGATGGAGTTACTGTTATAGCACAGCTTGACCTGTCTTACTCTATGCCTCTGATTTCGCAGCAATTACATATCTATGCTGGTGGGGGAGGGGCATTATATATTTTTGGGTTGTCTGTTTAGAGTCTCACTAATGCGAAACCTCAAGACTGTGGGGTTGATATTTATGTGGAATCATCAGCAGACTATCTGATGAGCTTTTGAAATAGTTCCAATCAGGGTCAAAGGTCACAGCAAGGTCAAATATCCCGAAATAGTTCTTTGCTAATAACAACACATCCTTACTTTATTAGGACATTCACAAATAAAAGAAAAGGATAAATAAGCAAACAAACACCAGAATAAACAATTAATTAATTAGATAACATTAGAACGAGCTCATAATAATAATAATAATAATAATAATAATAATAATAATAATAATAATAATAATAAAATACTACTACTACTACTAATAATAATAAATTATTGTCATTATTATTATTATTATTATTATTATTATTATTATTATTATTATTATTATTATTATTATAAACCTGTGATATGATTTAATGTTGTTGCAGAAAATGAATCACTACCTCCAGACCAATCAGAATTAATATGTTTCTAGATTTCTACCCAGGCTGTTATAAACTCGTCAGCGATCGCCAGGATAGTCTTGAACAACTCCATTACAGAGAAACGCTCTAGAAGTTTCCCTAACCTGAGGTAAAATGTCAGCCGCTCTCGCACTGGAGGCAGATGTGAAGGGAAAGGGCACTACAATATACAGCAGTGGGATGACAGACGCTGCTTGTGTATAACATCTGACTCGGCTGTAATTGTCCGTGGGTGGATTAATGACTTTTAAACTTGAGGGCATCTCTCATCCGTTCCTGTCCAAACCATTTCCCCAACGCCGTATATCACTCTGAGGGTCAGACTCATCCATAAGACTGTAGATTACCTTGTTGTTTTTTTTTTGTTTTTAAGGTGGAACTGCAAACTTTACTCAGGATTTTTATTTAGACTTTAAAAAAATGATTATTATTTCTTTAATAAGTCACACAAATATACATTTATCAATGATTATCAGGCTGCTAATAATGCTGTCACAAATATGTATAAAGTAAAAGCCTTTTTACACACAATTAGAGCCCTTTACAACAAACTACCTTATGTGTAGGTTTTAAAACCTTAATATAACCTAGAAACATAGCAATCGATAAAGCCTTGAAATTAATAAAACATTTAAAAAATTTTAATATTGTTGCTTTAATGTGAAACGCCTTGCACATGAGGCATCGTTTTCCACGATCTGTCTGTGTACGATGATGAAAAATGTATTATATTAGTTCCACATCCCTGTTTCCTGTGCAGATTCACTGCTATAAAATATCTGGAATATTCCAGAAAGTTCAGAAGCTTCAACAGAAAGTTTATGAAGATGATTGGAAGATGAAAATTTACAAATTTTCACAATAATAAAGTAGAAGCCTGTTGCCCAGAGTAAATGATATAAGCATGCATAATATCCTTGTGTCATTAGCATGGATTTAAGTTGCGTGATTGCAAACTGATTTTTATTTAACATAGATGAAAGGAATCAGATTTGCAGTCTGTCATGTTTTAGTCATTAGTTAACATGTACAGTATATGCTACCTTTGTTACTCTCTGTTTAAATGTACATATAGTTTAAAGTCAGAATTCATCTTAAATGTTAAATGAGACATTCGGAGTCGGAATCATGTGATACTTACTCTTTCAGTTTGCACCTGATGTTAAGAAGCTCACTGAAAAACTCAACTAAAGTCAGTATTCGGTTTTCAGCACGCTTCTGTTTGTCTGTGATCGCAGAGGGTCGATCTGCCTCTTGGTTTGGTGGAACAGATGGCCGCCTTCCTGGTTTGACCTGAGTCAATACAGTGATTTTAAAAGGCAATGAACATGTAGCATGGATTTCAACATAGGACATTTTTCCTCCTCTCTGCTCACATGAAAGGGAAATTCAGAATGCAGGGTTATGCAGTTCTGAAGCAGATGTGAATGAAGACCCTCCAGACTCATGGGTTACAGTAGAGTGACACTGGTGCACCTCTGGCAGTGATTTCATCTTGTAAACATCTGGCAGTCCTGGGATTTGAACATGGATCTTCTGACTGTTAAAAAACTCTATCTCTGAGAAGCAAAAACACCAAAGCAGTTGCATGTATTTTACCTTATATACTGCAACAGATACGCAAGTTGCAGCCCCAGGGTGGACACAAGAAGCCTCTGCTTAGACCTGTGTATTTTGAAGTATAATAATGAAAGCACTGCTTAGACCTTTGTCTGAGAGAAATTTTAGTTTTCTCAACATTAATAAGCTAATCTTAGCTTTTATATATTATATATATTTTTATATATATATATATATATATATATATATATATATATATATATATATATATATATATAAAAAATATACATTTACATGTGATTATTATATCATATATATATATATATATATATATATATATATATATATATATATATATAAAAAATATATACATTTACATGTGATTATATATATTGCCATTTTTTGTTTGTGCTAGTTTTGTAGGCATCACCATATGTAAATCAGCTGTGGAATATCATTTACATGTGATTTTATTCAGTCTTTTATCAACATACACACCCTAGGAAAATTGTTGTAAATGTTTTCCTGACACAAATATTTTCAATTTCATTTTAATAATAATTGTTGCCATTGTGCCTCGCACCAAGCCATTTTAAACATACAAAACAAATATACATATATACGCTCCACTTTATTGAGGTGTTCATCCAACTTCCTACTAACAGCCTGAACAGGAAATCTGCTTATCGTGAATGCTACTGATTTGCCAAAACCCCCAACCCCCCATTATTTATCTAGGTGACAAAATTTAGCTAGCTGACCCAGAAGATTTATTATTCCCAAGTTGCAGATCTGCAGCGCTGCCGCTGTCACTCCACCGAGGCGTTCCTGCGTGTCTGTTGTGAGGGTGCTGAAATCAATAAGAAGTAAATCTTGCATTGGAAAGACAGGCAGTTTCACAGGACCAGGCTGTAAATTAGAGGCTTTAGAGTGGTACCGAGGTCACTCATTGGACAGTGGACCACCAGCAGGCTTGAAATGTATAGAGTGGGTTACAATTTGCACACTAACTGGACATGGCCTTTTTAAGGCTTGAATTCATGGTCCACATTTCACATCACACAAGAGGTGAGTATAAAAATCAGGGAGGACTCCGTAACCTAATTTACGAGCTCTTTTTCACCTTTCAAGGAGAGCGAGAGGAGACTGTTGAAGTTATTTACCTGGGCAGTGCGAGTTGAAAAGGGATAGCGGAGCTCTGGGCTATAAAGCTGTCAAGAAAGCTTTCTTACAAATCCTTAACGTGGAGACAGTTGAAAGGCTGTGGGAATCTGTGAGCCAAAATTTGGTTGTGTAATTCAAGCCTTATGGGTAAATGTTTCTAATGAACTGAGGGTGATCAAATTTTTCAGCTTTTGGAGTAGCAGTTTGGCTCTATTACTTAGTGCTAATTAGTGTGTCAGAATTCACCGCAAATTGTTAATGTTTTTCTTTCTTCACCACATACCGAAAGGAGTGTAATTGGCCGAGAGGGATTGTTAGGGTGGGGGTGTTAAAAGCGAAGCTAGATAAAGGACATGTGTGTCTAAAGTTAATGTGTATGACATTTGCATGCACAGAGGGGAAGTAGGTGGCGTGCTGCAGCGCACAGTGTAAATGTCACCCAACTGCTAGCTTTATGGGGAAATGTATGGTGTGTCTACGAGGCGTAAGCACTCAGCCAGGATCACCCTCATGACTATGGCGCTTAGTGTCGGGCGGAGGGGTCAGATCCAGTTTCAGTTACAATGAGGAAAGCTTAAGCTTCCTCAAAAAAAAAGAAAAAATTACACCATTTTCAGTTAACCAAAGCTCTCACCTTGGCCATGCAAGTTAAAGGTTCTATATTACAATGGAGTTTAACCTTCAGTAGATATAGGTGTAATGGTCAGGGGTGCACACAATTTTGGCCATATAGTTTAGGTGATACCCACATCTGAGTCAAAATATAGCTCTTCATCCGACTGTCATATTGTGATCCAAAGCTTGTTTCTTCATTTCCATGGCTTTTGAAAGCGCAGCAGTGATTAGCTACAGCCGAATAGTTCCATATTGCTTAAATATTGTGATATTGAAACATATCTGAATTTCACACGCACTCCGATTGCATCTTATTTGTAAACAGTCAACCGCTAGCTCCTTCGTATTGATGTCTTCTCAGCATTGCGTGTTGTCATGATGAGCTGCGATCAGCGTAAATTCAATTCAATCTGGAAAGCCATCTGAGCAGGTGGACCGTAATCTTTCAGCTTGGTGTCTATTTGGAAAACATACAAGAATGTAATCACTGTCTCTGTGTTTAAAAAAACAACAAAAAAAAACAAACAACAATCCGCCAGTGTGAATCATCAGCTAGTGCAGCCAGCAGGAGATTAATGCTGCACTGAACAGCTGGAAGAGTTGCTTTATCTTTCCAATCATAATTACCTGAGGATGTTTGCTTGTTATGCTCAATCCTCTCAGTCTAAAAGATAACACGTCTCAGGCGATTATATCTAATGAAGGCTGAGCCACACAGAAAGATTCGCTTCATTCTGTTTTTGAGATGGATGGTGTTAACAGCGCTAACTTGTGTTTTCAGTTATCAAGCCTTTAGAGTTTGATCTCATTTCGATGCACTGAGATGCTCAATCTTGCTGTAAGAAAAAAATCGCCTTTTTCTAATAAACCAAAAGCCAAATATCTTAACTTGGGTCAAGATCCTAGATAGAAACAATTTTAGTTCTCATCCCAAACATACACGTGAGCTATTACGGTTCTCAGGGGTGTACACAACTACAGCTGCAGTCAGGTGTCACAATGGGGACATAATATAGTAATACAGTGCTATACGCTGAACACACACAGGACAGGACAAATACACACAGTGCACAGGAACTAAATAAGCATTAATAATGGATTAATGATAGATTCAGGTTTAGATTCAGGTTTAGAATATGTGTGAACAATAAAAATAAAAATAAATAAATATATAAAGAAAGAAAGAACGAAATTTAAGAAACAGATATGAAAATAAATATATTTAATTCAGAAAGTTAGAAAATGAAAATAGAAGTATAATATATAATAAAAATAGTCTTTAAAACATTAGGGAAAGAACGAACAAATGAAAGAATGAATAAACATACAAATAAATAAATACAGCAGAACAAACAAACAGCCTATAAATATATACCGCAGAAACAACAATAATAATTAAAAAATAAAAATTAAATACCCAAAAAACAATACTATTTTGACTTTAGGAAAATAAATAAGTAAAAAGTCAGATGTAAAATACATTTTTAAAAACCTCAAATAAATAAATTTTAATTAATTATTTTGTAAATTATTATTATTATTATTATTATTATTATTATTATTATTATTATTATTATTATTATTATTATTATTATTACATTTTCAAATAACTGGCAGGTTTCTAACAGGCAGCAGTGAAGAAGAGAAGCTTGATATCGCAGTGGATCATTGCTCAGCTCATTCATCACACGCATGAACCGAGCTAGTGAGGCCCTAACCTGTGGTCACATGACCCTGTTGCTCATGCTCAGTACACATGGTTGGTGACCTTTTAACATCATGACGTCTTCAGAGAGCCTGCGACTACAAATGAGTGAGAAATGTGTGAGAAATTTGTTCACTTCTCCAGGCCTTGAGATTCTTTGAGCCTTTGAGGTTAATGGAGTTAGAGATGAATTATTACACACAAACACACACACACATGAAAAAAAAGGACATGCGAATAAATGAAATGCTGTAGATATAATGACATACCACTTACTATTTAGCAGTTCATTTAAACACCACAAAGTAGAGTAAAGTCCTGAAGGTCATGAAGAACCCACTGACTTTTTCCCACTGACTAATTCTCACCAAATCTTATTAATACCTTTACTCATTAATTAATTACTATTCAGTTAATTGCACACAAGCAGAAATAGTGTCTTCTCCTGTTACAGAATCCTCAGAATTTTACTGAAAAGTCGAACAAAATTCCCACGTGAATAACCACGTGATTCGCAAGTCGAGTTCTCGAATGTGCTTCACACCACCTGCCACGGATTATTTTCATAAAAACTGCAAGGTTTTTCAGATTTTTCACGTCTTCATTTTGTCACAAGATCTATTTATTTTTCCACGTCATTTTTCTCACGTTGTTAAATTTTCACATACAGTGCTTTTTCTCTATAAATTCATGTATTTGATGACATTAATCTTTCACAATTTTTACTCACGTGATTCATTTTTAAAAAATGTATTAATTTTTTTGCTTGAGAGTTTTCTCATGTGATTCATTCATTTAAACTTGTTCGTTTTCCCACGTGATTTTCTCAGATGATTCATTTATTTTAAGATTTTTCTCACATTATTAATTTTATTTTTTAAACACATTTCCCCCCACATATAGGGCATTTTTCTCATAAATAATTTATCACATTTTTTCCCTACATGATGGTCTCACATGATTTTTTACGTGTGTAATTTATGACGTATTAATTTTCTACTTGCATGGTTGTAATTTTCACACCTGATTTTCTCTCATGCCTAATTTTCATGATTTTTTGTTTCCTCTCACATGTGATTTTCTCACATGATTCATTTACTTCCACGTGTTAATTTTTTCCATGTTATTTTCACACACGTGATTAAACCACATTATATTACATATTGTTCTTTTGGCCATATTGTATAGTTTGCAATTTCATGAGTTTTTCCACATCTTGCCTACATAATCACATGTGAACAAAATATCCTCATGTGTAAAACGTGTGATTTTAATAAGGGGGATGCTGCAATTTAAAAGCATATCTAATTTTTTACAATAATGCAGTCCACTTCTTTCTTTCTGTAGTGGAGAGTAGCTGTGTGGTGCTTCTGTTGCACTGCCTGCATTGCACCATGTGTGTGTGTGTGTGTGTGTGTGCAGTCCATGTGAGATGAAGCGTGATATGAAGAATATAGATTCTGACTGCACCAGCATCCAGAATGGCTCCTTTGTATTTGTGAGGGAGCAGAGGTGATAGACAGAGCTCCCCAGCTACAGCAGAGGAAAACTGAATTGCACAGAACGCAATACAAGAATCCACTCATGTGTGCGCTCATCGATCAGTGACCTGTTTAAACACCACTTCTGCAGCTCAGGCCAAAGAGGAGCACACTTCCAGACTTGAGGTTGTCACGGAAGAACAAGTCTTAAAACGTTACCAAATTAACTTAACCAGTTCTGATTCAAAGGGGGCATGGTGGCTTGGTGGTTAGCATGTTTGCCTCGCACCTCCAGAGTTGTGGGTTCGATTCCCACTATGTGTGTGTGTGGATTTTGCATGTTCTCCCCGTGCCTTGGGGATTCCCCCCCAGTCCAAAGACATGCATTGTAGGTTGATTGGAGTCTCTAAATTGTCTGTTGTGTGTGTGCCCTGCGATGGGTTGGCACTCCATCCAGGGTGTATCCTGCCTTGGTGCCAAATGACACCTGAGATAGGCATAGACTCCCCGTGACCCGAGAATAGATTGGATAAGTGGTAGACAATGAATGAATGAGTTCAGTTTCAACTCAATCCTGTACTTCATTATACACACAATACTGCTGAGTTTTGCAGTATGATTGGTCAGAAGGTGTTAATTAGGTTTTTTTTTTCTTCTATGGCTGATGAGCTACAGTACAATATCGAAGGATAGTAATTACCAGGTTTTAATTTTAACAACTCCAACCTCTTATATGGTCATCTTCCAGTAAGGAGACTGGAAGGAAGGAGTCTCCAGTGTCAGGGTTTTAAAGTGCTCGGTGGTTTTTCCACCACAGGAAAGTCTTCAGGACAGAGTGGGTTTACACGGTGCAGTTTCTAATTATCATGACATGCTGTTTTTTTTCAGTAAAAGTAAAAGAGAGAAGAGGAAAAGAGAGAAACAGTAAAAGAGAGAAGAGGACATTCGTGGATATTTCTAGCTAATAAATGGAACTATAACCTGATAAAAAGCATAAGGTGATGTTCGTTCATAAAGAAATCTCAAAGTTATTCCTTTATATCAAGACCTTAATTTTTCATGTGATTAATTTACTTAACTGTGTTTTTTGTTTACTGATTTTTTAAACCTTTTCTTGTACATGATATTTCTCATGATGCATTGATTTAAGCATGTTTTGGTTTGTGATTTTTCTCACATAATTGAAATTTTAATACGTTTAATTTTTACCATGATTTTTCTCACACGATTAATTTATTTAAACACGTTCATTGTTCCACATGATTCTTTTCTCACTCGTTTCATTTTCATGTAATTTTCTCTCAATTTCTTTTAAGACTCATATTATCGTAAATTTTTCCTATGTGATTAACACTTTTTCCGCACATGATGGTCTCATGTGAGTAATTTATTTTCGTATGATAATTTTTCACATGATGTTCTCATGTGACATTTTAATGTATCATTTTATGTTATGTTGTGGTGCCTGTCATTTTATTTTTCACATATAATTTCATGTTTGTTTCAATGTTTTTTCACGCGATATTTCTTATGCGACCATTTTTTCCGCATAAATAATTTTTTATGATTATCCCACATGATTAATGTATTCTTATATGTTTTTGTTTTAAGTTGTGCTTTTTTTCATGTGCTTTTATTTTTCCACATATGCTTTCCTGTAACATAATAAATCTCTGAAAAAAAAATTATCCACTTAATGTCAGGCTGCATCACAGTAACTGGATGTTTTACTATACCCAAAGAGACATGTTGTTATATGAACATGAAGCTTGTAGTGTAGCTCAGTAGTCGCATGATTCTTTGCACTGACTGATTGGATGGTTGGATGAACCTACATGTATTCCTATTAAAGTGGCCGGCACACAAAAAAGTCCGGAGTCACTAAGAGCATTGCAGTTTGCTTCTTGCAGAAATATGAGCTGTGATGCGACTTGCTATTTATACACCATCTGACTGCTTTCTGTAAGTGCTGTGGTGGGATCTCTAGTTTCCCACGCGCATTATGCAGATGAGATAGTTATCTACACCTAGTGTGGGACATCAGCAGGCTGTCAGCATGACAGGAATGGGATTGCCAGGGATGACTTTACTCTACAGCCTTTCAATCTGCTGAGAAAAGGATTTGCCTTCGACAGTTATCTGCTGTGAGACGGCATGAAGGAGGACCAGTTGAGATATGACCTACTGAAAAAATGGCAACTTAAGCTCATTGTTTATGAGATATCATCACAGTGGGAAGCATTTACAGTTATCTCTAGAAAAACTGGACAATTTTGTGTAAGAAAAAAAAACCCTGTGAGTCTAAACCAATGGGGACATAATATAGTAATACAGTTTAGTAAGAGTTTCATTTGAAGGTAACACTGCTTTCACAATTATGAATTATGATGTCATTAATCTTCAAAGGAGGCTTAAATACAGCAGCGAAGCTTCATACTATATTTCACACCGGGAAATAGGTGCTTTTCCTTGTCACCTCATTATGATGATTAGCAGACACCTATTTTCCTTTTTATGTTTTTTTTTTTTTTTACAAAAGGAAAATAAAGGATTGTAATGATGAACAATGACTGCACTTGGGATCAGTAATTAGCTTTTTTGGAGAAATGGTGATCAGTGATTAGCTTTCTGGAGCACTGGGGATCAGTGACTAGCTTTCTGGAACATTGCACATCACTGATTAGCTTTGTGGAGCAATGGGGGTCAGTGATTAGCTTTTTTAGAGCACCGGGGATCAGTGAATAGCTTTCTGGAGCATTGGGGATCAGCTTTGTGGAGCAATGGGGGTCAGTGTTTAGCTTTTTTAGAGCTCTGGGGATCAGTGATTAGCTTTTCTGGTACATTTGGAGCAGTGTGGATCAGTGATTAACTTTCTGGAGCACTGGGGATCAGTGACCTGCTTTTTAGAGCACTGAGTATAAGTGATTAGTTTTTTTGGAGCACTTGGGATCAGTAATTAACTTTCTTGGAGAAATGGTGATCAGTGATAAACTTTCTTGAGCACTGGAGATCAGTGATTAGCTTTCTGGAGCACTGGGGGATCAGTGACTAGCTTTCTGGAGCATTGCGCATCACTGATTAGCTTTGTGGAGCAATGGGGGTTTAGCTTTTTTAGAGCACCGGGGATCAGTGATTAGCGTTTCTGGTGCACTTCCAATCAGTGATTACCTTTTTGGAGTACTGGGGACCAGTGATTAACTTTTTTGGAGCACTGGATGTCATTGATGGTCACTGTAAACAATGGTGATTGATTAGTGGTTGAATTGGCTGAAATCCCCGCAGCCTTATTCTATTCATATTATTCTATTCAAATTAATGAGCATGGATTTGGAATGGGATTTCAACAAGGACATGTGGATCATGTGTCCAGATACTTTTGGCCATATAGTGAATTAGTGTAAGAGCTAGCATTCACGTGTGGTTCAAACTGTACAAAATAACAATGAATTCATTTCTTTTGACCCTATAAACACAACAGACACAACTACAACCATAACAAACCATTACACAGAGCTCTGATTCTCATTTCCAGAATAATTGAGTCACATACACAGTTCACAGAATTGATTGCTAAATAATAAAAAGGGGGAAAAACCCCCCACAAATGTCCCATTTCATAGTCTATAAATGGTGGTGCACTTATTAATGCGTGTTAATTTGCCTCAGGATCTGATTTCATTTCCTCTGTAGAAACCAATTTCCAGCGATGGATAAAACATGGGTTGCTGTTTCCTCAAAACCCCCCGTGACCCGATTGACGCCTGTTTCCTCTCTCTCATTTATAGGTACAAGACGATGTGAGCAAACTGTTTGTCCTCATGTTGATCTTGTTGGCCTGTACAAAGATACTCGAATGGGGTTGACAGGGTACACACATGAATAGAAGATGCATTCAGTATCCTAATGCAGTATCATGACAGAGCTAGGTGTGTGTGTGTGTGTGTGTGTGTGTGTGTGGTCCCCAATGTCATTGTTGCTTAAATCTCTTCCATCATGACACCATGGATGACCCCCTCCCCCTCCCACACACACACACCAAAAATCCATGTAGTCTATGCCACATGCCACAGTGTTTAAATCTGAATGCACACACAGATATCAGCATTACATTACACCCCTAGCATACACTGTGCACATGGGGATTGATTAAAATGAGCCTTTAGATACGCTATCTATATCGTGCAGCCTTGACTACATGCACACAGACGCCACAAGAGAACTGCCTTGTTTGTTTAATCACAGATAAAGTCTGCTTATAACTTGAATGGCCCCAGGGTCTATGATTTTATGATTCTGTTACGGTGAAAGGAAACCACAACCTATCATGATCAACATTAGCATGACTTTAAACAATATCAAATTAAATCTAATGACTATTTTAATTAAAATGGGCTCTAAGGGTGCTAAGTTAAGAAATGAAAAATGTAATCCAGCTTCACTGAGTCAGTGTATTAAACAATAAGAATTGTCTAACTTTGTTGGTGGATGTTCAGTCTTGCCACATGGATGGCAGGTTTTCTCTACTGACTTGGACTTGGATGTATTGTCATTGGCAGTTTTTCTTGCCTTGTCTAGGGAATCATATGCACAGTATAAGAAAATAAAACAAAATAACACAAGTAGATGAAGGTAAGGCCTAGCCTGGAAAAGGTTTTGAAGAGTTTTAAACTCAATGTGATTTTGGCCTCCTTAAGACTCTTGACTTGATCTCAGCTAGTCTTGGTCTTCAGTCTTGACTACAGCCCAATATTTTAGAGACATGACCATTTACATTTAAAATTATGGCATTTAACAGACACCCTTATCCAGAATGACTTACATTTATCCCATGTTATACAACTGAGCAGTTAAGGGTTAAGGGCCTTGCTTAACCAGTGGCAGCTTGTTGATCCTTGAATTTGAACTCACAAATCAGTAGTCCAACATCTTAACTACTAAATAAGTTCTTCCATACTTTTACCATTTCATTTATCAGCTTGATAGTTTATCATTCCTGAAATCACATCCAACTGGTATAAATGTGCTAGCTGGGTTTTTTTGGCATTATTTACATTATTTACATCCACATTGTTATATTGACTGTTAACGTAAGTGGATTGTTTGTGGAACCGAGAGCAACAGCACCATCAACGGCTGTAAGTAAAAACACAGTAATAAAAAGTGTTATGAGGAAGCGAGGCTGATTTGGCCTCCACTAATTTGCTGACACATCCTGAACATGTCATCAACAGTGATTTTGCATACAATAGTGCTTTAGTAAATTCAATTACAAGTACAAATTTAAAAAAAGAACAAAAAACATAATCAAAGTTTTTCATGGTTCGAACGTAGGAGCCGTCTCTCTTGAAGACACTTGAAACACATTAAAAAAAATCACATGATGTCTGTCAGTCAGTGTGTTCCTATGTGTACTGTATGTGTTATAATTTTATGCCTTATGACACCATAATGGCTGCATAATTGTTACGGGAGGTAGGCCCTGTGTTGGGCCACTAGGGGGGGTTTCCAGCAGGGGTTATGTTATGTTGTGTTATGTCATTGTTTACGTCATGTCATGTGCTTTGTTTTAGGCCCACCTTTTCCCATTGTTTCCCAATTGATTTTCACCTTTTCCCAATTTTCTTCTTCTTCTTCTTCTTCTTCTTCTTCTTCTTCTTCTTCTTCCGGCTTTTCCCTTCAGGGGTCGTCACAGCGAATCATCTCTCTCCACCTATCACTATCTTCTGCATCCTCAACACTTGCATCCACTAGCTTCATATCCTCATTTATTCCATCCATATACCTCCTCTTTGGTCTTCCTCTTTGCCTCCTGCCTGGCAGCTCCATGTCCAACATTCTCCTACCAATATACTCACTCTCCCTCCTCTGAACATGTCCAAACCATCTTAATCTGGCCTCCCTAACTTTGTCCCCCAAACGTCCAACATGAGCTGTCCCTCTGATGTACTCGTTCCTAACCCTGTCCAATCTTGTCACTCCCAAAGAGAACCTCAACATCTTCAGCTCTGCTACCTCTAGCTCTGACTCCTGTCTCTTCCTCAGTGACACTGTCTCTAAACCATACAGCATGGCCGGTCTCACCACTGTCCTGTACACCTTCCCCTTGATTCTCGCTGATATTTTCCGATCACACAGAACTCCCGACACCTTTCTCCACCCATTCCAACCTGCCTGCACTCGCTTCTTTACCTCTTTCCCACACTCTCCATTACTCTGGACTGTTGACCTCAAGTACTTAAACTCCTGTACCTTCTTCACCTCTTCACCCTGTAACCTTACTGTTCCACTTCCCTCCCTTTCATTCACACACATGTACTCAGTCTTACTACGACTGACTTTCATTCCTCTTCTCTCCAGCGCAAACCTCCACCTCTCCAGGTTTTCCTCCACCTGCTCCCTGCTCTCACTACAGATCACAATGTCATCTGCAAACATCATTGTCCAAGGAGACTCCTGTCTGACCTCCTCTGACAACTGGTCTATCACTATAGCAAACAGGAAGGGGCTCAGAGCCGATCTCTGATGCAGTCCCACCTCCACTTTGAACTCCTCTGTCTGACCTACAGCACACCTCACCACTGTCCTGCTCCTCTCATACATGTCTTGCACCACTCTGACATACTTCTCTGCTACTCCTGACTTCCTCATACAGTACCACAGCTCTTCTCTTGGCACCCTGTCATATGCTTTCTCCAAGTCTACAAACACACAGTGCAACTCCCTCTGACCATCCCTATACTTCTCCATCAAAATTCTCAGAGCAAAAATCTGTTGTGCTCTTTCTGGGCATGAAGCCATACTGCTGCTCACAAATTTTCACTACTTTCCTTAACCTAGCTTCCACTACTCTTTCCCATAGCTTCATTGTATGGCTCATCAACTTTATCCCCCTATAGTTACTACAACTCTGCATGTCACCCTTATTCTTAAAGATCGGCACTAACACACTACTTCTCCATTCCTCAGGAATCCTCTCACTCTCTAAAACCCTGTTGAACAAACTAGTTAAAAATTCCACTGCTTCCTCTCCTAGACACTTCCAGACCTCCATCGGGATGTCATCAGGTCCAACTGCCTTTCCACTTTTCATCCTCTTCAAAGCCTTCCTGACTTCATCCTTTCTAATCTTATCTACTTTCTGTTCCACATAGTTCACCCCTTCTACTCTTTTTTCCCTCTCATTTTCCTCATTCATCAGCTCCTCAAAGTACTCCTTCCATCTCCTCTGTACACTCTCCTCACTTGTGAGCACCCTTCCATCTCTATCCTTAATAACTCTAACTTGCTGCACATCCTTCCCATCTCAATCCCTCTGCCTAGCTAACCTGTACAAGTCCTGCTCTCCTTCTCTAGTGTCTAACCTAGTGTACAACCCATCATATGCCTTCTGCTTGGCCTTAGACACCTCCCTCTTCACTCTGCGCTGTAACTCGTTGTATTCCTGCTTATTCTCTTCAGTCCTGTCCATGTCCCACTTCTTCTTGGCTAACCTCTTCCTCTGGATACTACCCTGAACTTCCTCATTCCACCACCAAGTCTCCTTATCTTCTTTCCTCCTTCCAGATGACACACCCAGCACCTTTCTCCCTGTCTTCCTGATCACTTCTGCTGTAGTTTTCCAGTCATCTGGCAGCACTACCTGACCACCCAGAGCCTGCCTCAACTTCTGTCTAAACACAACATGTCCACACAACATTCCTCCTTTTTCAGCTTCCACCACTTGGTTTTCTTCTCTATCTTTGACCTCTTCGTCTTACAGACCATCAAAGTCATCCTACACACCACCATCCTATGCTGTCTGGTTACACTCTCTCCCACTACCATTTTACAGTCACTAATCTCTTTCAGATTGTCTCTTCTACATAAGATGTAGTCTACCTGTGTTCTCCTACCTCCACTCTTGTAAGTCACTCTATGCTCCTCCCTCTTCTGAAAATAAGTGTTAACCACACCCATTTCCATTCTCTTAGCAAAGTCCACTACCATCTGTCCTTCAAGGTTCCTTTCCTTAACTCCAAACTTGCCCATCACCTCCTCATCACCTCTGTTCCCCTCACCAACATGTCCATTAAAATCCGCTCCTATCGCCACTCTCTCACCCATGGGAATACTCTCCATCACCTCATCTAATTCACTCCAGAATCTCTCTTTCTCCACTAACTCACAACCTACCTGTGGGGCATAACCACTAACATCATTCAACATCACCTCTTCAATCTCTAACTTCAGACTCATCACCCTGTCTGACACTCTCTTCACCTCCAGAACATTCCTCACAAACTCCTCCTTCAGGACCACACCTACCCCATTTCTCTTACTATCCACACCATAATAAAACAGCTTGAATCCTGCTCCTATACTACAAGCCTTGCTACCCTTCCACCTGGTCTCCTGTACACACAGTATATCAACCTTCCTTCTCTCCATCATATCAGCCAGCTCTCTACCTTTCCCCGTCATAGTACCAACATTCAGAGTTCCTATTCTCAGTCCTACACTCTTACCTTTCCTCTTCTCTCTCTGTCTGTGCACTCTCCTCCCTCCTCTACTTCTTCGACCAACAGTAGCCCAATTTCCACCGGTGCCCTGTAGATCAACGGCGAAGATGGCGCTCGTTGTTAACCCGGGCCTTGACCGAGCCGGTATGAAATTCGTACTGACGATTCGCATGGTTAAATTTGGCAATGTTTTACGCCGGATGCCCTTCCTGACGCAACCCTCTCTATTTATCTGGGCTTGGGACCGGCACAGAAGTCACTGGACTGTGACCCCCATAGCTAGATTACCTGTTCTCAATGTTGTGTGTAATTATGTTTTGTATTTATAGTGGCCTTTTGCCAGGGTTCGGGGCTGGTCGTCATCATTATTACGTCTTTATGTTCCGTGTTTTTGTGGCGTCATGTCTGCCGTCTTCGTGTGATTTAAGTTTAACAAAACCCCTGTCTGCTGTCTATCTCCGCGCTGGGTCTGTCTTCTTCATGCCTTGGATACCAAAAACGTGACAGAACGACCAGCCAACACCGAACAGACCCAGCGCGATGACTAGCGAGGATTTTTTTTTTCAGGTCATAATTTTTTGCCGGGTTGTGGATTATGCTCCGGCCTGGATTTTGGGATTTTGGGTTTTTTTGTTGATTCCGGCCCGTGCCCCGTTTATGTTCTCGTGGGGAACGTCGTCCCATGATGAGGAATTCCGTGGGAGACGTTGCCTCGCTCTTGGAAAACGGAGGAGGGTTCCGGCTATAAATTTTTTAGATTTTTGGGGGAATTTTTGTTGGTTCGGCCCCGGCTCCGCTCATGTTCCCGTGAGGGACGTTGTCCCACGACGAGGATTTCCGTGGGAGACGTTGCCTCACTCATAGATAATGGAGGGGGTTTCAAGTCAGGATTTTTTTGGACTTTGTCTTGGGGTTTTTGTTGGGTTTGGATTTTTTGGTTCCGGTTTCCGTGAGGGATTCTGCTTCATTCTGGGTTGGCGGGGGAGATCGTTTGGATGTAGCTGTCTCCCACCCGCCCGCCCCTTGGGGAGTTTTCAGCTTCAGCGGGACAGGGGTCGTCACTTGGCGCAGTGGCTCGGCGATGGACGTCGCTCGGCGCTGCGGCTCGGCAGTGGATGTCGCTCAGCCCTGCGGCTCAGTGGTGGACGTCGCTCGGCTCTGCTGCTCGGCTGTGGACGTTGCTCAGCGCCTCCTCTCGGTTGTGGACGTCGCGTGGGGCCCTTTGGCCTTGCTGTCGGGCCCCGTGCTCCCCCCACTTGTCTCGCTCCTGATTCTCGCTCCCCCCACTTGCCTCACCTTGATCTTCGCTCCCCCCACTTGCCTCGCCTTTGCTCCTCGCTCCCCCCCCCCCCCCCCCATTTGCCTCGCCATGCTTCTCGCTCCCCCCTACCTGCCTCTCTATGCTCCTCGCTCCTGTTCGGTACCTACGGACTGCCCAGACTGTCGGGGAGGGTTATGGTTTGGCGCGTCGGGAGCTGCGCCTTTGAGAGGGGGGCGATGTTACGGGAGGTAGGCCCTGTGTTGGGCCACTAGGGGGGGTTTCCAGCAGGGGTTATGTTGTGTTATGTCATTGTTTACGTCATGTGCTTTGTTTTAGCCCCGCCTTTTCCCATTGTTTCCCAATTGATGTTCACCTGTTCCCAATGTTGTGTGTAATTATGTTTTGTATTTATAGCGGCCTTTTGCCAGGGTTCGGGGCTGGTTGTCATCATTATTACGTCTTTATGTTCCGTGTTTTTGTGGCGTCATGTCTGCTGTCTCTGTGTGATTTAAGTTTTATAAAACCCCTGTCTGCTGTCTATCTCCGCGCTGGGTCTGTTTTCTTCATGCCTTGGATACCGGAAACGTGACAATAATAATAGTAGTCGCAGCTTTAAGTTAGCCCTCCGGTTCATATCCTTCATGAGTGTCACCGATTTCAAAAATCAGCTGTCACACTGAGACCTGAATTGTAGACTGGAAAGGGAAACAAGCAACAACTGCAAGAATCGTGCAAATCCAAGTATTTAGTGCTTAGTTTTTGCTATAGGCAAATTTAAAAAAATATTATTGAGAAGAATTAAGCAAACGTGTTGGATATCTTCATTTCTGAAGTTATTCAATTCCCCCAAAATATTTAAAAAACCCTTTCACACAATCACTGAAAAAAAATCTCTGCTTCAGAACAAAAGTAAAAAAATTTTTTGCATGTTTACCAGTGGCACTAACTAATTAATTAATTAGCAAAAAACTTTTAATGCTTAATAAAGCAATGTCTACATATGCCCATATATGGTTATGTGTGGGTGTGTCTGTAATGAGCCTTGATTTGCATCTGCACAAAGTGCTTTTTTAGCTTCTAAATACTATTAAAACTTTTTCTACATACTGTTGATGAATGACGCTGAATTCAATCCAATTTTCAAATCAATATCCATTTGATAAGCATTAAAACTGGTTTATTAAGGAGGTCTTTTCTTTTTTTTTCCCTTTATTTGACATCCAGTCACTGATGGGTATGAAATTGCATTTGTCTTCTAATTTGCAGTACGCTGAAAGATTTTCTCATATACTCTGAGAATAAGCTTCTGAACTTTGACTGCATGTCAAGTCAATGCTGCTTGAAGTGCTCCTTTCTTGCAGTAGCTTTTGTAAATATAGTATGTGTACTGCATTTGGTCCTGGCAGTCACATTCTTATAAACATTCATATTCACTGCATATGCTGGCATTAAATTGGATCTGAGATTCTCACTCCTACACTGTGTGCCAGAAGGGACAAGCAATGTTCAGAGTATCTTGAGATTTTTTTTTCTATCTTTGTCTTTTTTTTGTAATTGTTTTTGCCACAAAATGACAGTTATTTCATAAGGTTAACTAGTGGTATCTATTTAATCATGTCAGGATATAGTATTAGTGTAATAACTCCACAAGTTTGTTTGAAACTCAGCAACTCTCCAGCAACTAGGTGGTCTTTGGAGCTAGAATTTGTACATGAAGGCATTACAAATGCTCCAGCTCCCATCAATATATATTCTGTGGCCCATGAGCAGGCCAATTATTTCCAGAAATTTAACACCACCTCCCCTGTGTTGAGTCGGGTCGTTTGTTTTCGGTTGCTGATTCACAATTGGAGAGACACGATGCCTTTTTTGTTTTGGAGGAGGCCTGGGCTCACTACCTAAATAAGGACGGCCTTTAATTTGCACTTCAGTAGTGCTCTACGCTTGGCTGAGCAATCTGTTCACATATGAATAATCATCTGAATTCTCCATCTAATTAGCCGCTGTTTCACTTCCTGCACTCAGAACTTGCAGATGATCTTCAGAAGCTCTTTCAGTAAACAGACTTTACAGGATGGGATGTGTCAAGCATAAAGATCTTAACACGAGATTTCTCCACCCTTCCTTGTGATTTCTCACCTTTTGGGTGGTAAAGCGTATTTTACATAATATAGAAGCCAGTTGAAGACATCATTGTCAGTAGGAGGCTATTTCTAGAGCTCTTCTTCAACGGATGAATTACATTTTCTCAATTCCTTTCAAAACATTTCATGGCTTTTACACCCAAAGCTCATATCCTGTGCCAAAATCTAGTGGAAATTGGAATTAGAGAGCAGGGAGATGATGGATATGGAGGCCTGTTAGTTGAACTGATCATCTGTTATGCACGTGTTACCCCTTAATGTCTCAGGTTATTATTTGGGTATTTATATTCAAGCCTATGACACATTGGAGCTTTGTGTAATTACAAAAATAAGGATCGTATCTCCAGACATCTCATGGGTGTTGAACCACACGTGCACGCTAGCAATCAACAAAGCAACAGGCTGTCATTTATTTTCTCTCAGTCATAATTTCGGCAACAGCAGGTAAAGCGTCAAAGCGACAAAGTGACATTTGGAGATTTTCTCAATTCTGTGTGAAGTAGGTATTATGGCAGGAAAGCAACAAATCCAAATGATTGGTGCAAATGATCAGTCACATCAATCTTATGGTGCGACCTTTCCCCTGCTGTTAGTTTACTGTTTACTGCTTAACATCTCAAAAATAGGGAAAAAAAACTTGGTTTCAACTTGTCCTGTAAATAAATGTCAGTCTAATGCAATCTAATAAAAATAATAAAAGGAAGCACCAGAGATCAATGATGGCTCTGGTGAGTGAGCATACTTAATACAGTGAGCAATACAGTGAGCAAGCTCGGTACATAAAAAAAATATAAATTATTATAATTATTATTTAACCCTTTCATGCATAATATCCATGCTGATTCGTAGGAAAATACAAGATGTAACGTTTCACCATTACCGTTTGTCACAACGTGTCAATGCAGGAAGGTACATTTACCTCACACCTCCGTGGTTGAGGCTTTGATTCCGACTCCCCACTTCTGTGTGGGTGGAGTTTCCTCCTGGTTCTCCAGTTTCCTCCCCAATGCTGATTGGCATCTCTAAATTGTGCATAGTGTGTGAATGGGTGTCCTTGTGATGGACTGGCACAATTTCCAGTTGGTCCCCTGGGACAGTCTACGGTTCCTGTGACTCACGGATGGAAGGAAATTACAATTTTTTTTGCCTTTCTACTTTCTCTTCAATTTGATCACCTGCCTATTCACCCTATTCCACCACCCAGCTCTTGCTATCATACACTGGCAGAGTGAAGGCGAGAACAAGCTTCTTCGAGAGACGTGTAGCAAACTGCTGCTCAGAGAAAAGGGCAATCTGCTCTCTTCCAGATACATGAGCTCACAGAAACATATGATTGGCTAGTGTCCCTGTGACTGACAGGAGAGAGAGAGAGAAAGAGAGAGAACATCCCTTCCACCCTGAGAGAACCGTCAATTTTGCTGCCCCGTCTGGGAGATTCAACCTACAGATCTCTTGAGGATATGTTAGTGGACTCCTGTCACGTCCGGCTCAGCCCCGCCCTATGCGGGGCTCGAACTCGGACCTCCGTGGTGTGGCATGCACCCGCACGCTGTGAACGAGCAGCCCCAAAAGCAGGGATTCTGTGAAGCACTGTTTTTTATTACATACACACGATACAGGGGAAAGACGAAGATAACACGAGACTCCATGGTACATTAAACTAAACTCACAAACATAACCCCAAACCTAATGTAACACCCACGGGACAGCTATACACAGAACATTGACCCACGCCACACATGCACACCAGGATCCCTTTTATAGGGAAACACATCAGGGTAATCAGGGACAGGTGACACAATCAGGGTGGAGAACAATGGGCAGGAAATCACACAGACACAAACAGGCTTCCAGGATTCTCCTGCCAGTGCCCTCCTCGGGCCTGGCAGGGAACTGTCCAGCTACTCCTGACAACTCCTTGCACACAATAGATGAAACTACAATACTATTGTGTGTGTGTGTGTGTGTGTGTGTGTGTAGGGTAAGGAGTTAATACGAAGTGAGATAATCACTGATGCTCAGTCACTAGCTCTGTGTTAGGTCAGTGTTTTGTTCTATATTCTTAATGATCTCCTGCACTGAGATGAGCCGTATGGATGCTACAGGCTTTCCGAGGTGAATAATGAATCCTGAACTGGACTAAATAAAATCCTTGCTGGAAACTAGGCCAGAAAACCCAAACAACTTCTGACAGCAGGCGTGAACTCGTCTCGCCATGCTAACCGATGACAGAAGGTTTAATCAAATGCTCCTAAATCACTGCGACTCAGCTCCGCTCTTGTTTTTGCTGATGGCATGAAATCCTGTTGAATTTCAAAGGTTGCCTGGGCCTTTCAGCAAGCATTTGCAGCTCGATAAAGGAAGTCTGAGTGCACTGATGGCTTTCAGGAAGTCTTTCAAGTGGTGTTAATAAGAACATTGTTTTCTTGCTCGGAAAAAGGAAGTGGGCTTTCTTTCTTTTTTTTTTATAACAAAGCAGGAATCTTCCAGTGAATTGAAGGCATGAACATGCTTCTAATATTCTGTCAGAACATTTTGAAGGCTAATGTATATAGCATCCCGCAGTGCTGCGGCTCCCTGTGAAAGAGAAGCCAGGTTTCCTGTCATAGCAGGAGGTCAATAAACTGTGACTACATTCGCATGGCACTTATTCAACGCATGAATGGAAGCCTTCAGGGGAATTTTCAGCCGCATAATCCAGAGTGACTTTTCCATTCTTCCTTCCTGATAAGGGAGAGGCCAGGTTGGAGATTTCTATTGTGAAATGCCTCAAAAGGCCTGATGGCTTTGGGAATCTAGATGTGGGGTATCACAGGCACACAGAACAGACCAGGCACTGAATTTCTGCAGACATGTTGATGAGAGAGAAAAAAAAAATCCTGGAGAAGTGTGGAGTATAATAGAGGGCAACAAGGACACACAAAGTTTAAATTAATCCCGGTGATTTATTGTGGATTCAATCACCGTTGGTTTTTCCTGCAGAAAACAGCTTTACATTTTTTTTCTTAATCCAAAGCCATACAAACAACAATAGGGTAGAACCCAAAAGTCTAAGTACCAAAAAATGGATTAATTTACAGAATTGTGAACTGTCAATATGGTTTATTTATTTGATTTATTTTAATATTAAACTTTCTTAAACAAGGTGACATCATACCAAAAGGTACTGTATTTATAAAATTACTGAACTGAATTCGACCTTGTATTCAAACAGCAGTCTCCGGTTTACAAGGCAAGCATTTTGAACAATACATCACTCAGGACCTGCTGCTTATATCTTTGTTTCATTATGACTGCAAATTGTTACAAGATATAATGTTAGGAAGTCAGACAGTCAGTTAGTAAATCCGACAGTTAGTCATTCAGTCAATTGGTTGCTCATCCAGTCAGTTCAGTTCAATTCAATTAAATTTTATTTGTATAGCGCTTTTAACAAAGAGCATTGTCTCAAAGCAGCTTTACAGAACATAAGAAACAATAAACAGTCCTAGATGTTAGACAAAATTTTCCCTAGTGAGCGAGCCTGAGGTGACTCAAGCGACTGTGGCAAGGAAAAACTCCCTTAGATGGAATTAGGAAGAAACCTTGAGAGGAACCAGACTCAAAAGGGAACCCATCCTCATCTGGGTGACACCGGAGAGTGTGATATGAACAATGTCCTTTCTGCATTAGTTGTGTGATGCAGATACAGCATGTGTAGAATGTTGTGTGTAAAATGTCCACATAGTGTTGGCAGTGCTGCTTTGAAATCTCCAGTCCTCAGAAAGCAGAACCCAGCTGGAGCTGGTCCATCTCTGGATGCCACCGGAGCTGGCACAATCTCTGTGTGACTCGGGGATGGGTAGAAGAAGGGAAACAAATGGAAAGGAATTAGCGTAGCTGCTATTCATAGTATTAGCAGGCACTAGATGATGATGTGCATTTAATCAGATGTATTGGAGCACAAAGTTATGGGATGTATTACGTGTATGCCTGACTAAAGAGATATGTCTTTAGTCTACGTTTGAACTGGGAGACTGTGTCTGAGCCCCGAACACTGTCAGGAAGACTGTTCCAAAGTTTAGGAGCTAAATACGAAAAGGCTCTACCCCCTTTTGTAGACTTTGATATTCTGGGAACTACCAGAAGTCCGGAGTTTCGAGATCTTAAGGAGCGTGATGGATTGTAACATGTTAGAAGACTGGCTAGATACGTGGGAGCTAAACCATTTAGGGTCTTGTATGTAAGTAGTGCTAGTTTGTAATCAATTCTAAATTTAACAGGTAGCCAGTGCAGGGATGATAATATTGGGGTTATATGATCATACTTTCTTGACCTGGTAAGGACTCTGGCAGCTGCATTCTGGACTAACTGTAGCTTGTTTATTGAAGATGCAGGACAACCACCTAATAATGCATTACAATAGTCCAGTCTGGAGGTCATGAATGCGTGAACTAGCTTTTCTGCATCAGATACAGATAAAATGTTCCTAAGCTTGGCGATATTTATGAGGTGGAAGAAGGCTATTTTTGTAATGTCGGAAATATGTTTTTCAAAGGACAAACTGCTGTCTAAAATTACGCCCAGGTCTTTCACTGTAGAGCTATTAGTAATAGAACATCCTTCTAAGTACAGGTTGAATTGTGAGAGCTTCTGTGTACTGGTTTTTGGACCAATCAGTAATATCTCTGTCTTATCAGGATTTAGTAATAGAAAATTATCAGTCATCCAGTCTTTAACATCTTTAACGCATTCTGTTAATCTAGACAGTTTAGATATTTCATCTGGTTTTGATGAGATATATAACTGTGTATCGTCAGCGTAACAATGGAAACTAATCCCATGCCTTCTAATGATGTTGCCTAAGGGAAGCATGTATATTGAGAAAAGCAGAGGTCCTAAAACTGATCCTTGTGGGACCCCGTATTTCACTGGCATTACACTGGATATTTCTCCATTTAAATCTACAAAATGGTATCGATCAGACAGGTAGGATCTGAACCATTTTAACGCCTGTCCCTGAATACCTATGTAATTTTGTAAGCGGTCTACGAGAATGTTATGATCTATAGTGTCGAATGCAGCACTAAGATCAAGTAAGACTAATATTGAGATGCAGCCTTGGTCCGAAGCTAAAAACAAGTCGTTTGTGATCTTAACTAGTGCAGTTTCTGTACTATGATGGGGCTTGAAACCTGACTGAAATTCTTCAAGGATATTGTTTTCCTGTAAGAAGGAGCATAATTGAGTAGCCACAACCTTTTCTAATATTTTAGATATAAAAGGAAGGTTTGAAATCGGTCTGTAATTTAATAAGTCATTAGGGTCTAGTTTAGGTTTCTTAAGAAGAGGCTTAATAACTGCTAGCTTGAAAGGTTTAGGGACGTGACCTAAATATAATGAGGAATTAATAATGTTGAAGAGAGGGTCTCCAGCTGTGTGTATCACTTCTTTCAGTAATCTAGTTGGAATTGGATCTAACAAACATGTTGTTGAATTAAGTCAATAAGGTGGTCAGCCAGTTAGGCAGTCATTCATTCTGTCACCTATTCAGTCATTCAGTTAATAGGTCATTCATATAGTCAGTCATTTCGTTCGTTTATCAGCCACTCAGTCTTTCAGTAACTTAGTCAGTCACCTAGTCACAAATGTAGTCAGTCACCTAGTCACAAATGTAGTCAATCAGTCACTCAGTTAGTCATACACTCAGCCTTAATATGTCATTCATTCATTCACTCAGTCATTCATTCAGCTAATACATCACTCAGACATTCATTCAATCATTCATTCATTCATTTATTCAGTAACCAAGACACTCATTTAGGTAGTCAAGCAAACAGTCAGTAACCCGTCCACTTGTTCAGACAGTACATCTATCAGTCACTATATGGGTCAGTTACTACATGGCTCTGTCATTCAGTCTGTTAGCCTGTCACTCACAAGGTAATTTCCCACAAGTATTGTTCTACTTTAAAAAGCTTTACACAGGTGTACACACCCCTCCAGATCATTGAATTCAAGTGTTCCAATCACTTCCATGGCCACAGGTGTATAAAATCAAGCACCTAGGCATGCATCTACAAACATTTGTGAAAGAATGGGTCACACTAACTGAATTTGAGAGTGCTATCGTGATAGGTTGCCACCTGTGCAATAAGTCCATCTGTGAAATTTCCTTACTATTAAATATTCCACGGTCTGTGTTATAATATTAGTGGTATTATAACAAAGTGGAAGCAATTGGGAACAACAGCAACTCAGCCACGAAGTGATAGGCCATGTAAAATCACAGAGCTGGGTTAGCGCATGCTGAGATGCACAGAGTGCAGAAGTCAACAACTTTCTGCAGAGTCAATAGCTACAGACCTCCAAAATTCATGTGGCCTTCAGATTAGCTCAAGAACAGTGCGTAGAAAACTTTATGGAATGGGTTTTCATGGCCGAGCAGCTGCATCCAAGCCTTACATCACTGAGTGCAATGCAAAACATCAAATGCAATCCGATGGACGAGTCTGGGTTTGGTGGTCACCAGGAGAACGGTACTTGCCTGATTGCATTGGGCCAAGTGTAAAGTTTGGTGGAGGGGGGATTATAGTGTGGGGTTCTTTTTCAGAGATTGGGCATGGCCCCTTAGTTCCTTAGTTTCTTGTGGAAAGCCTTCCCAGAAGAGTTGAAGCTGTTATAGCTGCAAAGGGCGGGCCAACTCCATATTAACCTCTGTAGATTAAGAATGGGTTGTGCATGTAAAGGCAGACGTCCCAAAAATGTTGGCAATATAGTGTATATGTGTATGGTCTCAGTTGCAGGTCATGGGTCCTCCAACAAGATAATGACCCAAAGCACAGCTAAAAACACCCAAGAATGGCTAAGAACAAAACATTGGACAATTCTGAAGTGGCCTTCTATGAGCCATGATCTAAATCCTGTTGAACAACTGTGGAAAGAGCTGAAACATGCAGTCTGGAGAAGGCACCCTTCAAACCTGAGACAGCTGGAGCAGTTTGCTAACGAGGAGTTGGCCAGAATACCTATCAACAGGTTCAGAAGTCTCATTGAAAAATCGCTTGATTGCAGTGATTGCCTCAAAAGGTTGTGCAACAAAATATTAAGTTAATCATTTTTGTCCAGGCCATTTTCATCAGTTGTTTCTGTTGAACCACAATTCAAATGCAATGTCTGATTTTCATTAGCCAATGTTCAGTAAATTTTTATTTATTATTACTTTTGTCAGTTTTTTCTGCTATTTCAGTGACCATTGTGGGTTTTTCTTTCTTTAATGAAAGGGTAACAACAATTTTATCCACATGTGTATATAGAGTGTTTGAACTTGCCCCTTTTTTTCTCATTTCTCATTTGAGTTTGAGAAACAGTTTTGGATTTAAGTTCCTTTAAAAGTGTTTAGTGATGATTGTAAAACATGGTCAAATAAAATCGACTGACCTTCACACACATTATGCAGCAGGGTTGCATAACCACCTCTAAGGCAGCATGATTTTCATTCAAAAGCCATCAAGGGAGTTCATTATGGCACTGAAATAAAAATGAAATGACGAGATTAAAGGGCATAGCTACAAGACATCAATATGAGCAATTAAGCGAGTAAGAGTCATAGACTGAGACAGAAAGATAAGAGACTACTCACTATCAGCGAGTGAGCTCTTGCAAAGAGATGTGGATGTTATTAGAGATTAGAGCTGATTATTGCTTGATTATTCCCATGCACTGGGAATGAATGCAGGAGCAAAAACTTGTTAATTGTTTGGCTTTAGTAAAGATATCTCCTGTATGACAGATTAGCGAGTGCACCAGAAATCAGTTGCTTGCTGGACTGATAGAATCAGACTGGATGTGACAATGTGACAGTGAAAACAACATACACAAGCACAATTTTTTCCTCTTCCTGTAAGTTCAGCAAAAAAAAAGAAAAGATCCCGAAAGAGAATTTCAGCAGCTTAAAAAAACAAGATAGCACACAAGCAATCAGAGGGAAATTGAAGGGCAAAAAGAACTGAGAATAGAAATAACAAAATTTGAAAATGGAATGCTTCATGTCCATATTATCTTAATCAATAAAACCTAAGCCTTGGCCTTCCCAACACAAAGCCTGCACGCATGAGAGACAGGCACAAAGGATTTCCGCTTAAAAAGCTCGTAAGTGTATTCCTTTCTTTTAGCCCATTTCATTTGCTGTAACATGTTCCTTGCAGAGTGTTGATAAGAAATGAAGGAAGCTGCGCTTTGGATCTCGTCCCAGCTGTTTTGAAAATTGTTTTCCTGCCATACTTTATTCTACTTGCAACCACAACAGAGGGATAAGCGAATGTCTGTTTTATTATTTCTTTCTTCTTCTTTTTCTTCATCTTCTTCTTCATTTCTTGCTCTACAATCAAAACCCACCCCACATCTTTGATTACAGCAGGGTGGAAATTGCTGTTTACCAGGCTTTCAGTGGAGAGCGTCTCACTGATTTGGGGATCTTTCATTTTTTTAGAAGTACTGTCTGATTTAGGAAGATAGCCTCCCACTCAAACCACAAAAAAGATTATCAGCCTCTGACCGCCTGCTCACAGGCTGCGGCTTATTTATTCTTTTGAACTAAAGTGAATAACGTCTATGCCACGGACAAGTGCGTTATATCTCTGTGTCAATTTGAAAAACCAACAACAACAATGACGACGAGAGAATGATGGAGGCGTTTAACTGATGCATAAAGTTGGTATAAACCTTTTTACAAAGTAGAATAATAGTTAAAAGTTAAAAATGGTTAAAAATGTTGTGTTGTGGTGCTTGAGACCGGTTCAAATTTGTGGTCTCAGTCTTGATGATTTTATTTGTCCTTGTCTCAGTCTCAGCCTCTGAAGACTTCGATCAACATCGACAGTCCATCAAATCACTTCCATGAACAAACACTACATAATAATTATAATAATAATAATAATAATAATAATAATAATAATAATAATAATAATAATAATAATATATTCCTTCTACAGCACAAAATGCAAACATCTATCTCTGCTTATGCTCAAATCTGCTTATGCTCAATATAATAGAGCACAGATACATATAATACAACACTGGTCTCAGAAATTTATATGAGTCAAAACATATTCTAGGTTTTATTTATTTATTAATGTATTTATTTACATTTTATTATATTTTTTGTGGTTGTTGCAGCCAAAAATGCTTGATTTTGCAGCTTTTTTCAAGTTTTTAAAAACGTATTATTATTTTATTAATTTATTTTTTTTTACAATATAATTTATCACTCAAATTGGTGAAATTACAAGCACAGGATTCTGCTATTAAACTACTACCAGTGAAGAATGAAGACACAAGTATAATTACCTTCGGTCTTTGACTGAATGCGTGATGTGATGAGGTCACATAACACGGCTTGGGCCAAGACTGTGAAAAATCCATGGCCATTTTGATACATTTTTAGCTCCTCCACTGAGTTAGCTTGATTTTGTGTATATTTCTGTGATTTGTAAAATGCTGAAGGGACTGTATTGATTTACTTGCTATGTGCTTAAACCAAAGGATACTTGTGCTTTGCATTTCTTTAAAAAAAATAAACCCCCACCCACTCCATATGTGCTGTATTTAGCTGTATGAAAACGAATGCAGAAATTGCTAAAACACTGGACTACATACCTACAGTACGTATGTATGTTCTGTGTATTTATTTGTACAAAATGATATACCAAAGTGGGTTATTTAGGTCAAGTTACAAAAAATTTACAACACTACAAGCAGAAAATAAATATTAATACCTGAGCGAGGTCTTGACTCAGTCTCTCCTACAGTGGCCTGAACTCAACACTATTAAAAGCAGATTAGCCGCACGACATAATTACTACGACTACTAATTACTAATTAGTATACTAATTACTATTAATTATGATCTAACAAAAATAAATCCTTTTGATTTCGGTATAAATGTACCATACTTGCTAAGAGTTATGTTGCCATAGCACTTGATAAGAAAAGCAAACATATGCAAAAAAATAATTGCTATACTTAAACCAGCTTCAGCTCTCTCATACTGATTAACTGACAAACACTCTTTTGTTTGTGTCTATAAAAAAGTGATTATGTGATTATGAAACACTTACGTGTAGGAAACGTGTAGTTAGAGAGGATTTCTACTTGTTAATTTTTCTCGTAATTCAGTCACACATCCATTTTGAAGGCCTGACAATACAGAGGTTCAGTACAATAAACTGCACTGCCGGAGTGTCATGTCGTATAAATCAGTACTGTGAGGCCTGAGAGTCTGTATGAGCACACAGTGAAGTGCTAACACTATAATTATGGACTAAACATTTGTTTAAGCTTTTGACTTAAAAAGAGACTCAGTTTACATACAAACCTTGAACTGAATTCAGGATTTCTCAGATGAGATCAACTTGAATGAGGAGCAGAGCAACAGTCTGAAAATTCGATACAACCACAACATAGCTGTGGCGAGTCCTTGGTCAGTTTGTCATATTAAATATCATCAAAGTCACAAAAATATATGTATTATTTTACCTCAGAAAGCATGAAAAAGTATGACAAATAGTGTATGGATTCTATGCACTGCTACTGCTTACACTGTGTCATGACAAGTTTTGAACTGAAATTTATAAAAAACGAAACATAAAGTAATCCATTGACATGGGTTGAAGCTAAGGTCATCTTCAAGTTAAGTTTACTCATGTTTTAAGGCAGCTTTTATTTCTACTTTTAACAATCTTGAAATGTTTTACAGTGTACGTGTTTCTGTTAAAATCACATAAGCTTCTGGTGTGGCCTTCTCCGATAGCAAGCTGTAGTTTATGTATGAAAGTTGCTGTAGATATAAAATGTATTAGTATTGTATTTTCTAGGGTTTTTTAGTCTTTTGAGCTGTAATACACCTTGGTCTTTATTTTATGAATAAAAAGTGCTATACAAACAAAATATATTTTCAGTGTCACGGCGTGCAACGTCACAAACCCCGTTCCGGAGCAGCCAACAAATATGGCCGACACAGACTACTAATCCCAACAGACACCCACGCTCTCTTGTTCGCAATCACCAGACTTTAAATTGTGCTCACATGTTCCCCGTTTATGTGTTTGTTTTCTTTTCTTTTTAATCCTCTTTTTTAGTGCCTCTTTGTGAGGTACATTTTTTTCCAAATCGCGATGTTAATAATTCCTTTGTATTTTTTGTTCATTTTTTGATCAGACTCTTTCTCATCTAGACTCTTACTGTGTTAACATATATATTACATTATTTTTTGAAAGTTCTAGTATAAGTTTGGGGTGAATTTTGATGCCTGATAAAACGGTTGTGACAATTGCACTTTTACTTTAGAGATTGTTTTAGAGACTTTTGTTTTTAATGAGCCAAAGCCATTGAGAAAAACTGTCAAACATCACGTCTTAGGAGTGACTTCAAGAAGCTTTAAATACCTCCGTCATCTCATTATTGCAGTTTCTCGTTTTTGTGACACGTCCTCAAGGTTTAATTCTGTGCTTAGTTTTTATAATTTCCCTTTGGACGACAAATACTTGTAAAAAGACACTCCTAATACATGAGATTGCAGATGTCACTTCAAGTGTGATGATTTGATTGAGGCGTGGAATCCCACAGGACGCCAGGAACACTACACCACAGCATTCATCCTTCAGTTCTCTAATTTTGTCTCCTGGCTTTCTGACTATGTGGCTTCTCTGACTTCCACATAGATCTGAAACAAGTCTCCCTCATGCTGATCTCTCTTCATTGAATCGTTATCAGAAACTGCACAAAATTTATAGACGTTTATAGTCCTAAAGAATCATGCATATTGTATTAACATAACATTAGCAAACTTTTAAAAGCAGAATATCTTTTAAAAAAAAACAGTTAACTAGATAGAAAATTAAATGTATTCATGCTAGCCAAAGCTGGCTAGCTTGTTAGCTTGAGAATACTTGGCCTCAGAGTTGTCCATATACCTGAAACAATTTAAAGCCCTTTTCCTGCTCACTAGATGAAGTGACAGATGATGACAAAAATTGCTTCTGGCACAGCACAGGAAGTTGCCATGGCTACTGAAGCTGAGAAATGTGGAGGCACCCAAGCACAGAGTCCACTGTGTGCATTTAACTATGTTGCGCCATGATATAAAGCCAAAAATAAAATATGCAGTATATGACCAAAACTATGGTGCAAACCACTGGTATGGAATCTTCATTGGGATGACTTTGAACTTCTCTGTACTCCAACTTCACTCACTTCCTTCACTAACTCTGTAGAGGCTAAATGAGCACACATCAATGTTCCAAAATATAGTGGAAAGCCTCCCCAGAAGAGTGGATGTTATTAAAACCGGGGAAAGAAAAGGGACTAAATCTAGAAAAGGATGTTCAAAAAGCATGTGGATGGGCAGTTTTACACAATATTTTGGCCATATAGTGTATTTCCATGGCCTGTCCAACCACTTGCTTAACAGTTGATACATCAAAAACACAGTACCACATGCAGTGAAAAACTTTTTTATGACTGTCTGTGCTCTAAAAATGATGTTAAAGTAAAGATAGTCTAAAAAACATATATGGATATATGTAAATAAAATAAATATTTTATTTTTAATTTTAACCAGTATAACAGCTGATATATAATCTAGCCATGGAGATCACAGTCCAGTGACTTCTGTGCCGGTCCCAAGCCCGGAAAAATAGAGAGGGTTGCGTCAGGAAGGGCATCCGGCGTAAAACATTGCCAAATTTAACCATGCGAATCGTCAAAGATGTTGAGGTTCTCTTTGGGAGTGACAAGATTGGACAGGATTAAGAACGAGTACATCAGAGGGACAGCTCATGTTGGACATATGGGGGACAAAGTTAGGGAGACCAGATTAAGTTTGAACATGTTAAGAGGAGGGAAAGTGAGTATATTGGTAGGAGAATGCTGGACATGGAGCTGCCAGGCAGGAGGCAAAGAGGAAGGCCAAAGAGGAGGTATATGGATGCAATAAATGAGGATATGAAGCTAGTGGGTGCAAGTGTTGAGGATGCAGAAGATAGGGATAGGTGGAGAGAGATGATTCGCAGAAAATAACAGCTGATATATCCAAATAAAATAAGGACTTTAATTTGATATGTGGTTCATCAGATGGTTGGAGGTTCAAGCCCCTGCACACCAAAGCTTCCACTTTTGGACCCTTGAGCAGGATTTTGAACCATCTCTATTTTAAAGTGCTAAGTTATAGTTGACCCTGTGCTGGGCCCTAACTTCCATCTAGTCTGGTATATGTGAAGAGAAGAATTTCACCATGCTGTAATGTATATGTGACAAATAAAGACATTTTTACCAAATAATGTGCTGTATCAAGGGCTACTTTTAAAGCTGCTAAATAATGATGAAGATGGAAGCCATAGTGTTAAACAATGAGCCTCAGTAGAAGTTGCTTTCGGCTGCTCCCTGTTTGGGGTTGCCACAGAGGACCAACTGGTCCGCACAACAACTTGGCAAATGTTTTACACCAGATGCCCTTCCTGATGCAACCTGCCCAATTTTCCAGGCTTGGGACTGGCACTGCACCCAGTGGATGGGAATTGAACCCGGGCCTTTCACATGATAGACAAGAAACCTACCACTGAGCCACCAATGCCGCCTCAATACACAGTATATACATAATGCATAGTATTTTCTGAATGTTTATCTCTAGTCTTACACAGGAAAGAAGAATACACATGATCTTCATCGGTCTGCATTTTCTATGACCTGTTTTTTTCCTCCCCACAGGATTAAAAGCAACTGCTTCTCATCACCTTTAGTCAGAGAACAAGACAAAGACAGCTAGCCCAAAGCTTAAAATATTTTGTTGCAGAGTTTCCAGTCTCTTTCCATGTCAAATCTCATAATCCTACATACTTACAAATTGACATACAATATTGACATCAAGTCTGAAAGGCTCTGCTCAGCAAAACACAAAAAAGGGCATGCAGCACAGAACGTGTAAGAACACCTCCTGAAATATTTGGTGATGCAACTTCTGTCAGCCGTCAATAAAATATTTGCTCAGAACAAAAAAAAAATCAATAAATAAAAACAAAACTACGATCTTTGTGGTCTTTATGGAGCCAACAGTACAAGAAGGCATCAATCTTAACCTGTTAATCATGTCACCACACCAGTAGAACTTGGAGAGTAAGCAGAACTTGGCATGTGTGAAAATATATTAATCATAGAACAATACGACACGCCAGAGCAAACTCTAATTAATTTATTTGACGCCCAATAATGAAAGTAGATCACTTTCAAAACACATACAGCCTTCAAAACACTTGACCAAATGTCATGAACTTGTGCTGCAAACAGGAAAAATCCTAATCCTAAGGGTTTCAGGACTAGGTAATTGGAAATTCATTGGGTTCTTGGAGTCTTCATAGACATTTTGACATGGATTCTTGAGAAAGACAAGCAGGACGTAAACATTTAATAATGAAGATTAATGTACACCTGTGTATTCATGCAATTATCCAATCTGTCAATCATGCGGCAGCAATGCAACACAGAATAATGCAGATACAGGTTAAGAGCTTAATTAAATATCTTGAGATTTTCACACACAACAGTCCCTAGATATTATTATAATTATGATGATGATGATGATGATAATTAACAATAATAATAATAATAATAATAATAATAATAATAATAATTATTATTATTATTATTATTATTATTATTATTATAATTATTATTATTATTATTATTATTATTATTATTATTATTATTATTAATAGTAATAATAATAATAATAATAATAATAATAATAATAATAATAATAAAATACAGAATGTCATGGAAACAAACACCCCAAAACACTGACAGGAAGGTTACATTATTTCATATAACCACTTGTGGCATCCGTGATGACTAGAAAAGCATTGCAATAGTTTAAACCTTGAAGTGGTTCAGCTACAACAGCAGAAAAAAACAATTCCACTGTAATCAGGCAGTCTGACATGACAGAGCTGTAAGGTTAGTGTTTTATTCATTCATTGTCTACCGCTTATCCGAACTATTCTCGGGTCACGGGGAGCCTGTGCCTATCTCAGGCGTCATTGGGCATCAAGGCAGGATACACCCTGGACGGAGTGCCAACCCATCGCAGGGCACACACACACTCTCATTCACTCACACAATCACACACTACGGACAATTTAGAGATGCCAATCAACCTACCATGCATGTCTTTGAATTGGCGGAGGAAACCGGAGTACCCGGAGCAATAGTGTTTTATTTTAGATTAAAAATTTTTTATATTGAATGTAGGTGATATAATGATTTTCATGTTTATGATGTCACAGTGTGAACCCAGATAACTAGCTATAATGTAATATGGAACAAGAGTATGGAGTGATGCCCATGAATAAATAGATAGATAGATAGATAGATAGATAGATAGATAGATAGATAGATAGATAGATAGATAGATAGATAGATAGATAGATAGATAGATAGATAGATAGATAGATAGATAGATAGATAGATAGATAGATAGATAAGCCTGAATGAAAGAAGCGAATCAGCAAATGTAATATTTATGACATTGTTATTGCATACAGCTGCATCTTTTGCTGATATACAATAATGTTCAATGATTCAGTGTGTGTACAATAAATGAGAAAGATAGATATTACATTTCCTTCAAGCTACTACCAGCGTACAATTTAACTGCTTTTAGTGTCCATTTACAAGGTCTAACTGTAAATGAACAATTACAATGATGCCTAGGGAATTCATTTCTCCCTGCCCCAGTGCTACCAAATCTGGGTTGTTTTCCAGTTTCATATGCAGTAATGTACGCCAATGAAATGCCTGACTGAGCATTGAAGTGCTGGCAGACTCAAAAAAGTTCTAAATTAGGATGTGGAATACACACATGTCTTATGACTTTTATATAGATGCAGAAAACATGTGATTTGGTTTCTAAGAAATCTTCCCAATATTCTTTATTTTTTAATTAGTGGAGTAGATAATTCTATTGAAGATATTTAGGTTGGCTAATCAGTTCAGTCCATAAAGTACAAACAGAAATACCTACAAATCTACAAGTTATAAAGTACTGCAACAAAATTCAAATTCCAATGGTATTTGTCACAAGTTTTGATTGTCCATGTCATCAAAATATGTATATTTATTTATTTCTATATTGAAATGATATGTAAATCAGCAATATATAATACAATGAACTCTTGAATTTAATTAATAAATATCAGTCATCATCTAATAGTATTCTAAAATGCTGTTATACCAATAAACCATGGAAAAATCCATTTTTATTTTCCTTAACACTGCAAACATATAATAAACCTCTACTCTCACTTATTAGCACCATTTATCCAGCCAGGAAACATGTTTGCTGCTTGTGTCCTGTGTTTATATCACATGACCAACTTCCTTAACAGTCCGACAGCAAGCTTAACCAGTTTCAGTCAATTCTAACAAACTTTAAGCTCCTGGCGAATGAAATCAGCAACCATTACATTTTAATTTGGATCGATTCACCAGCGCTTCCCATCGCAACATGTTAGTCGAAGCAATCTGTCACACCTAATTAGCCAAAATGATTAGCCAAATGGTATTTCTCTCTAAGGCTTTCCATGGTTAAATAAGTAAATGACTAACACATCATTTAAAGCCACGATTTATTATTTAATGTAAGTCTGCTTGCATGAGTAGGTTTATAAAATTTTTTAAAAAGTGCAAAAAACAACTCTTCACACTTCATATTAATGTTATTTCGTTTTTCACAAGGTATCCTAATATGCCACATCCAGAGCCGTATTCAACTACACCAGAGCAACTACATCTCCCACTTCAAGCCACGCCAGCCATTACTTCTCACCTAATCACTGTGCTACTAGTCAGCTGTAACTCTCGCTGGAAGTCCATACAAACAAGCCACCAACCTGTTGCCAAGTATTGCCAAAGTTTGTCTTTGTGCATCACTGAGCCATATATATTCATATTTCCTTCCAGTGGCTTATCTACTCTAAATATCTTCATAAGATATTGGGTTTAACCCTTGCATTGACTACAATTTTGCCTGACACTTTGGATTTATTCAAATCCAACCTTTGTTTGTATCCCAAATCTTAACCTTCCTTGTTACATCAATGGCACACGTTTTTGTTGCTAAGTAAAACCATGACAATGCAAGCATGCAACTAGCATAGTGAAGCATAGTGTATTTAGCATTTATCTGGGTTTATAGAGATCACTTTCATGGATCTGGAGCCTATCCCAGGAACACTGGACGTGACGAGGGAATACACCCAACCTGGGATGCCATTCCGTAGCAAGCCAACATCTATCTACACACCCACACATTCATCCATTCCTGGGGCAATTTAGCAAAGCCAATCTGCCTACCTAGGAAGGAAAGACTCCAGACACATGGAGAACGCTATGCAGATGCTAACTTGCGCATCCAAGCTGCAGACCCCGGAGGTGTGAGGCTGCCATGCTACTAGGTGCTCAACAATGCCAATCTACACATTTAACTTGAAGCCAAAACATAAAGGCCATGTTCATATTACTACTATGTGATAAATCAAAAATATAACCCACACTGCTTTCTAGATATTTTAAACTCCAGGTTCACTTTTCTCAGTCTGGGAAAATGTGATAGCCTAGTGATTCTGCAACGTCTGATGGTCTTAATAAGAGGCTAATATTATCAAAGCCAAAATCAAATTTCAAGTAGATCTTTTGCTTGTACTCTGTGGTAGACTGTGGCCGTGCTGGTGGCGAAAAAAACTAGCAAAGTCATCGATATCGCCATTTGAATTTCTAGTTTGTACCTTTTCATTATGGAGTCTGAAATTAAATAATGTTCTAACAAGACTGAAAACGCACATTAGGTCTCTGCAGAGAAACGATGTCTCGTCTAAATCATTAACATCCCATAATCAAGAGCAGTGTGGCAAGGGCATGTAATGAAGGGCCAAGGCAATTACGCTGGTAATGAGTGCTCCAAGATGGTATTAAATTTTAAACATGGTCAGGTGCACGAGAAGGAGAGAAAGAGCGCAGCCATTGAAGAATGGCTAGAGACAGGGCAAAAATCAGGCACGAGATCGCGATGAAGTTCGACTGTATAATTGATGAACAAAAACTTGAAACAAGAATGAGCAACTATTCATCAATAATATCATTCATTTAATGTCCACAAAAAGGTCTCTTTCTCCCTATACAGGACAAAAGAGATGACAGCATTTTAATCAATGCTTATCACATGGACAACATTTTTAGACGTTAAATTTTAAATTAACATAAATCGAGCTGTATTTGTAGAGGATGAATGCTTGATCAGCTTATCCTTCAAACCATAGTTATTTTAACAATTTAAGTTGCCATTATTTGTCACGTATACATTACTGCACCATGAAATTCTTTTATTCCCATCCTCGGGGGGTTAGGGTCAGAGCACAGGGTCAGCCATTATACAGCACCCCTGGGCCGGGGGGGGGGGGGGGGGGGGCGGGGGGGTCGGAGGCCTTGCTCAAGGGCCAAACGATGGCAGCTTGGCAGTGCTGGGGCTTGAACTCCTGATCTTTCAGTCAATGACACAGAGCCTTAACCACTTGAGCTACCACCGCCCAGAAAGTTACCAGAAAGTGCAAATTAAATATCCTGCACACTTTGTTTGTGATATACTAGACATCTATTAAGATGTTTATTTTATATGTTCTAGACAATATTGAAAAAGCCTGTCTTGGAAAACAATCCGGGCGACCTAGGAGGTGCAGGTGATTTAATCAGAGTTGAGGAAATCATATTAATGCAGCATAGAAAAAAATGCGATCCGGTTTTTCAGTCGGTATTTTCTACCACATGATTTTTGAATGTAAATGCCTGCGTTTGAAAACTAGTTTTTCTAGACACTATCGAAAAAGTCTGTCTTGAAAAAAATGGAACAAACTTAGAGACACAAGTGATTTTAATCTGACTGAAGAGAAATTGAGAAATTCATATGGATGCAGGAAAGAAAACAAAGTAATCTGATTCTTCAGTCGGTATTTTCTGTCCTTGCTTTTTTTTAATGTAAGTGCTTGTGTTTAAAAGCTAGTAGTCCAGACAGACACTATGGAAAAGGTAGGTCTTGGGAAAACAAATGGGATGATGATTAATTTCGAATATGAACATTCTTATGGAAATTTGATCTAATTGTTTTGCAATTTACAACTCTACATTCAGCCCCATGTGATGCTATATAGCAACTTCCACAACAATACACAGAACACATATGAAGCACTGTTATTTTTATGCTACTTTATTTTTTATTTTTCTAGCACTATGATGAATGATTCCTACATTTTTGAAGGTTTAGGAAGGAAAAGTATTACATTTTGTAGCAAACATATTACACACTGCCTGTCTTGTCAGCTATAAAGAGTACGGTATTTAAGGGTCCTTGTAAATTTTTGTCAAAGTGGCTGAATAATCTCGTGGGTAATGTTAAGCTTGCACCGAACAGGCCCATAAATCACTTGAGAAAGGAGCAGAATATTTAACAGTGCCTTATAATGATGCATCTGGGGTGTCGTCTACAAAACTGGAGAGCAGCTTCATTTTGCAGAGCTTCGGTCAGATTGGCTACGGTACCTTTCCAACGCTAATGAGGTCAGTGCTTTTACCATATCCATAACTGTTAATAAAAGTCAGCCATAGTGTGTGTCTTTTCGGAATGACTGTTTTTTTTTACCTGCGTGACAAGTCTAACTAGAGTTATATTGTCTTGCTGAATATTTTCCTACTACAATAAATTGCAATGGTGGTAGTGGTGGTGGTGCAGGACACAAATAATAACATGTCCTGAAAAAAAAAGTTGAGAGCCAATAGCACTTACATCTACAGGATGCTATCTAGTATTTTTTAAGCCCGTAATAGACAGTTGAGAGAGTCCTCTACGTATAAAATCCAGTCTTGCTAACTTCATTAACCATGGTTGCCAGGTTTCAGCAAATTTCAACTTTAAATATATTCAGGAATTGTTTAACAATGGAGACAGTTTTTTTTTTTCTTTTTCTCAGCCTTTGCATGAGAAATGAGGTCACCGTGGTGCACAAACTTTTCTATTTTACAATAGACACAATGTCTATATATACCCTTTGCCTTTGTTTGCAAAGAAATTTGGTGTAAAACTAGCCTAATTGAATAAAATAATATAAAATGGGAAACTGTGATTAACTGCCCAGTCCAATTCTCCTCTTCCATGGAAATGTTTACAGAGTACAAGCATGTGGGGGCAATGTGATTCCTGTCCCAACGGGCCTCTGTTGGGAAGTAATAGCATGAGCTCATTTCGAGGTGGAACTTTGGCTTAACATATTCTTCTTTTTTTCATTAGTCATTTGAAAGAGGTCATTAATTCTTCATTGGATTTCAAAATGGCTGGAGTAGTAAACAAGAATTTTGAATGGATCCTGGTTGAATGGGCACCGTTAAATTATTTTTCAATCTCATAATCAAAACATTTGCTGTGTCCCACTTTTAATCCTATGAAGCATTGACTTTTTATCCTTCGCACCCGTACTAGCTAATTCCAGACTTTCCAGAAACAACGTCTCACATGTGCCACCACAACATTCAAGGAGTTGCCAAGAACATTTATCCTGCCTAATTATCATCCTGATTCCTTTTCCTTTGCTCTGGCAGCATTACCAGGACCATCTGTTTGGATTGGGAGGTCATCCTTTGGCTGATTATGCCTTTGCCTTTTATGAGAAGGAAAAAATAAGCTTTTAGCTTCCACTCCTTCCCCACAGACATGAAACAGGCTGCTGAATTACCATAATTCCCCATCATTCAAATGCAAAGCAAATATGCATCGAAACGTCCATGAAGAAGGTTTCCGTTTGCACGGGTTCAAGGCACCACATAATGTGTGTGTTCATGCATATTTAACAAGCTGCTTTGTGTTATGTAGAGTTGCATCTTTGGGATATTCAGCGCCAGTCCTTTTAACCATGCAAGAGTCAAACGTGGAATGAAATGGACTCTCAATTATATGCTCCTCAAATGGATGGACAGGTATTTGTTTATTTAATTCTTTTACTGGACTTAAAAAGACCCACCCTGCATTCTGACACCCATTTTAATTGCTTCTCAAACGTTCCGTGGGGGAGACTCAGAAAAGGTGCAGGTGTGATTGTGGTGCATGTAGTCATCATTGTTTCTAGGTTTCTAGGTGGATTGCATGGGGTTGATACCGATGAGAGAACGAAGGTTTCTAGCTGCTATAACACAAGTTATAACAACTCTGTCTGCCTACAAACATGGCCACTACAATGATCCTCACACACACCACCTGAACTTTCACAGTCTCCAGAGTTCTAATCACACACACACACACACACACACACACACACAATGTTTAAATAGAGACATTCATTCACACTTTCTTTGTGAAGTATTCCTCAGAGTCTTATCTAATCTGACCAAACATTTTGTTTGCATAAGGGTATCCTTTTTTTTTTGTTGTTTTTTTTTTTTACGTTGCACTGTTTCCCAATCGCATAACCTTTTGCTTATTCTGATCCTGATTTTGAGTGGCTTGGATTAAGGATCTGGTAAAGAACTGGTTGTGCATCCATCTCATCCTGAATGATGTGACATCATGATAAATATCATGAAAATAATTAGATTCCTGGTGGTAACGACATCGCTGATTAGAACATCACACCAAAACACTTGATACATACTAGGAAGCACTAGACTGGATATAATATAGGTATTTTTTTCATCCTTAAAGACAAAGATTGAATTAACTTGTTTTGTTGATCTGAATCAGAATGCGTTTCTTAATAAACAGCTTTTACTTTAAATCGAAAACAACCTTTTGTATCCTTTACTTCTCTTCAATCACAGATTTTTTTCGATACGTTATCCCTCCACAGAGCAAGATCCAGTTTTGTTTTTGTCTTCTTCCAGTGTAGATATTTTTGTTTATTGGAAAAGCACACAGGAGAGGATGTGACAGTGGCGTTTCCGAACTATTATTGCTCAAGTAGCGTACAGACACTTTCATTAAGCTTCCAAAAAAAACGCTTATGAGATTGTGGGAGGTAGCTGAGAAAGCTGCAATATTTTCTTTTCTTTTCTGCCAGCGTTGACCTTTTCAGCTCCAACCAATCTCTGTTCACATCGATGATAAGAATCTGGTTGTTTCACGCTCAGATGAAATCCGGTCTGAGATTAAGAGACATGTTAGCTGGCAGATGGAATCTAGCCATGGGGGTCACAGTCCAGTGACTTCTGTGCCGGTCCCAAGCCCGGATAAATAGAGAGGGTTGCGTCAGGAAGGGCATCCGGCATAAAACATTGCCAAATTTAACCATGCGAATCGTCAGTACGAATTTCATACCGGATTGGTCGAGGCCCGGGTTAACAACGACCGCCATCGGCGCCGTTGACCTACAGGGCGCCGGTGGAAATTGGGCTACTGTTGGTCGAAGAAGTAGAGGAGGGAGGAGAGTGCGCAGACAGAGAGAGAAGAGGAAAGGAAAGAGTGTAGGACTGAGAATAGGAACTCTGAATGTTGGTACTATGACAGGGAAAGGTAGAGAGCTGGCTGATGTGATGGAGAGAAGGAAGGTGGATATACTGTGTGTACAGGAGACCAGGTGGAAGGGTAGCAAGGCTCGTAGTATAGGAGCAGGATTCAAGCTGTTTTACTATGGTGTGGATAGTAAGAGAAATAGGGGGAGGTGTGGTCCTGAAGGAGGAGTTGGTGAGGAATGTTCTGGAGGTGAAGAGAGTGTCAGACAGGGTGATGAGTCTGAAGTTAGAGATTGAAGGGGTGATGTTGAATGTTGTTAGTGGTTATGCCCCACAGGTAGGTTGTGAGTTAGAGGAGAAAGAGAGATTCTGGAGTGAATTAGACGAGGTGATGGAGAGTATTCCCACGGGTGAGAGAGTGGTGATAGGAGCGGATTTTAATGGACATGTTGGCGAGGGGAACACAGGTGATGAGGAGGTGATGGGCAAGTTTGGAGTTAAGGAAAGGAACCTTGAAGGACAGATGGTAGTGGACTTTGCTAAGAGGATGGAAATGGGTGTGGTTAACACTTATTTTCAGAAGAGGGAGGAGCATAGAGTGACTTACAAGAGTGGAGGTAGGAGAACACAGGTAGACTACATCCTATGTAGAAGAGGCAATCTGAAAGAGATTAGTGACTGTAAAGTGGTAGTGGGAGAGAGTGTAGCTAGACAGCATAGGATGGTGGTGTGTAGGATGACTTTGATGGTCTGTAAGAAGAAGAGGTCAAAGATAGAGATAGAGAAGAAAACCAAGTGGTGGAAGCTGAAAAAGGAGGAATGTTGTGAGGAATTTAGACAGAAGTTGAGGCAGGCTCTGGGTGGTCAGGTAGTGCTGCCAGATGACTGGGAAACTACAGCAGAAGTGATCAGGGAGACAGGGAGAAAGGTGCTGGGTGTGTCATCTGGAAGGAGGAAAGAAGATAAGGAGACTTGGTGGTGGAATGAGGAATTTCAGGATAGTATCCAGAGGAAGAGGTTAGCCAAGAAGAAGTGGGACATGGACAGGACTGAAGAGAATAGACAGGAATACAAGGAGTTACAGCACAGAGTGAAGAGAGAGGTGTCTAAGGCCAAGCAGAAGGCATATGACGAGTTGTACACTAGGTTAGACACTAGAGAAGGAGAGAAGGACTTGTACGGGTTAGCTAGGCAGAGGGATCGAGATGGGAAGGATGTGCAGCAAGTTAGAGTTATTAAGGATAGAGATGGAAGGGTGCTCACAAGTGAGGAGAGTGTACAGAGGAGATGGAAGGAATACTTTGAGGAGCTGATGAATGAGGAAAATGAGAGGGAAAAAAGAATAGAAGGGGTGAACTCTGTGGAACAGAAAGTAGATAAGATTAGAAAGGATGAAGTCAGGCAGGCTTTGAAGAGGATGAAAAGTGGGAAGGCAGTTGGACCTGATGACATCCCAGTGGAGGTCTGGAAGTGTCTGGGAGAGGCTCAGTGGAATTTTTAACTAGTTTGTTCAACAGGGTTTTAGAGAGTGAGAGGATGCCTGAGGAATGGAGAAGAAGTGTGTTAGTGCCGATCTTTAAGAATAAGGGTGATGTGCAGAGTTGCAGTAACTATAGGGGGATAAAGTTGATGAGCCATACAATGAAGGTATGGGAAAGAGTAGTGGAAGCTAGGTTAAGGAAGGTAGTGGAAATTTGTGAGCAGCAGTATGGTTTCATGCCCAGAAAGAGCACAACAGATGCAATTTTTGCTCTGAGAATTTTGATGGAGAAGTATAGGGATGGTCAGAGGGAGTTGCACTGTGTGTTTGTAGACTTGGAGAAAGCATATGAAAGGGTGCCAAGAGAAGAGCTGTGGTACTGTATGAGGAAGTCAGGAGTAGCAGAGAAGTATGTCAGAGTGGTGCAGGACATGTATGAGAGGAGCAGGACAGTGGTGAGGTGTGCTGTAGATCAGACAGAGGAGTTCAATGTGGAGGTGGGACTGCATCAGGGATCGGCTCTGAGCCCCTTCCTGTTTGCTATAGTGATGGACCAGTTGTCAGAGGAGGTCAGACAGGAGTCTTCTTGGATAATGATGTTTGCAGATGACATTGTGATCTGTAGTGAGAGCAGGGAGCAGGTGGAGGAAAACCTGGAGAGGTGGAGGTTTGCGCTGGAGAGAAGAGGAATGAAAGTCAGTCATAGTAAGACTGAGTACATGTGTGTGAATGAAAGGGAGGGAAGTGGAACAGTAAGGTTATAGGGTGAAGAGGTGAAGAAGGTACAGGAGTTTAAGTACTTGGGGTCAACAGTCCAGAGTAATGGAGAGTGTGGGAAAGAGGTAAAGAAGCGAGTGCAGGCAGGTTGGAATGGGTGGAGAAAGGTGTTGGGAGTTCTGTGTGATAGGAAAATATCAGCGAGAATCAAGGGGAAGGTGTACAGGACAGTGGTGAGACCGGCCATGCTGTATGGTTTAGAGACCGTGTCACTGAGGAAGAGATAGGAGTCAGAGCTAGAGGTAGCAGAGCTGAAGATGTTGAGGTTCTCTTTGGGAGTGACAAGATTGGACAGGATTAGGAATGAGTACATCAGAGGGACAGCTCATGTTGGACGTTTGGGGGACAAAGTTAGAGAGGCCAAATTAAGATGGTTTGGACATGTTCAGAGGAGGGAGAGTGAGTATATTGGTAGGAGAATGTTGGACATGGAGCTGCCAGGCAGGAGGCAAAGAGGAAGACCAAAGAGGAGGTATATGGATGGAATAAATGAGGATATGAAGCTCGTGGGTGCAAGGGTTGAGTATGCAGAAGATAGGGATAGGTGGAGAGAGATGATTCGCTGTGGCGACCCCTGAAGGGAAAAGCCGAAAGAAGAAGAAGACGTTAGCTGGCAGATGGATTCCAGTAAATGCTGTCTTATGGGGATGTAATAAATGTGCACACTTACTTAACAAACTGGTTATTACTAAAGTCACTAATTTAGTTAATTACTAAATTCTTTCAAAGCTCGGGATGTGATTTTTTTGGGATGTTTTTTTTTTTTTTTTTGAAAACTTCCAGTAAAGACACATATGTAATGACTTTCTCTTTTAGCTGGACTCCAGTTTAACACAATGTTCATATTCAAGAGAGATTCAAGAGAATATGTAAAAAAAGTTGCTTTGCCAAAAATATTTAATACATAATAATATAGAAAACATTACTCGTGTTCATTTACTCATTGATTTATTTTCCTGGAACCTGGTGTTGGGACACAAGGCAGGACTCGGGACTGGGACCAGTCCATGACAGGGTGCGATCACACAGATTCGTTCACACACTAGGGACAATTTAGAGATGCCAGTCAGTCTAGAGCACATGGAATTAATGAGGATATGAAGCTAGTGGGTGCAAGTGTTGAGGATGCAGAAGATAGGGATAGGTGGAGAGAGATGATTCGCTGTGGCGACCCCTGAAGGGAAAAGCCGAAAGAAGAAGAAGAAGAAGTCAGTCTACAGCACATGTCTTTGGGCTGGGAGAGGAAACTGGAGTACCCCTGATGAAAGGGGGAGGGGTGCAGATTTCTGTGACTCGAACCCCCAAAATCCTGAGACAAACCTGCTAACCAATAAGCCGCTATTATTTTTTAACATTTAAGCAGTTCAACTCCATCAATTACTGTTGACGCTACATAAATAAACATGAATTTTATCAGCAATATTAGTAAGAATATTTGCAATTCAAACTAACACAAAAAATGTCCACACTGTTTCCATCTGTGGACCCTGTCCATACCCAGCATGGCGAAATGCCAGACTCATTAGTTTCTGTTGGGAAAACTGTTCACCTGATTGAATCTGGACACTTTCTACTACAGAGATTACTGAACACTGAAAAACATAAACATCAACTGAAATTGATATGTAAATTTGTAGCAGGTTGAAAAGAAAAAAAATTGTGGTTGAAAGACAGCAACACAACTAGGAAATCATAATGATCTCAATTTTCTTATCAGCTTTTCTCCAGCACTCATTCTTAATTTAATACTAATATTATTTATTTTATAGAAATGTTTTAGGAGTAAACAACATATAGCATTTCTGAATTATAATATCATCTCTGGATATTAAGAAGGAATAATACTTTATGGAAAAAGGAATTTTAGCAAAGAATTATGGGAGAAGAATGAACAATGGGTTTCGAACTGGGGAATTCTTTCTTTCTTTCTTTCTTTGAGAGTTGGCACACTACATTTAGGTGCAGCAATGTAAATGATTTTTTAAATAATAGCAGGTTTATTCTTTTTATGCCATAATTCACTAACTTTACATTTATTATTGAGAATTATATATATTTTTTATACATTTATAGGTACATTTTATTTTGTGGAATGCCTGTGAAATTATTTAATTCCTGTTATCACATTGCAGCTAAAAACAGATGTTTCCTTGACAGCCTGACTATTTTTTCCTTTTAGTTAATATTTAAAAAATAAAAAAAGGCAGCTTAGGCTGACACTGGAGACTCCTTTATGATTAACATTCCATTATGTAGATTCTCCAAGTCTCTTCAGCGAGCTGTTACTACAGAAAAACAATAATCAACTTATGATTTGAGTTACACCTATCGGCAACTATCAGCCAATCAGAATCGAGAAATCAGAAGCACTATAATAGAAAGTAAATATATACACAGATATGCATTTGTTTTTTGTTTTTTTCGGGGTTTTTTTAATCACACTAGCAAAACACATACAGTATGATGCCATAAGTGTGAGAAAACTGTGTCTAATCAACACTTTCATTCAATAACGTATTTTCTCAGTTCACATTTGTTGTCTGATGTTATCAATCATTTTGTTGTTTTGTTTGTCGATTTCATTGAGTTCAGAGGTCTGACCTTACCCTACCTTTAGTGTTGTTTGCTAATCGTCTGACCATCGAATGTCTCACGGTTTTTGACTGTTTACTTGACTTCTGTAAATCTGCAGCAACATCAATTAAATATTACACAGCGCTTATAAAAACAGATGACAGATCCCAGAGAAGTTTATCCACCAGGATTCCTAAGTGGGCTTATCAGCAAGTGTGCACTTCTTCCTTCTTCAAAGGTCAAGAAGAGCGTTTTTATTATTTTTTTTCTTTAATTGGAAGTCAGTGTTAATCATGGTTGCAGCAGTGTGTGCGAAATTGGCTGTTTATTTAAGAGACTTGAACGCAATTTAGTAGAAGTAGATGATGGGTCATTAATCCCGAGCTGTGCATGAATAAATGCAACACCCAGGCCCTCTTTAGTAATTATTGCTAATTAACAACTTCAGCCACCGAGCCACGGAACGCTATGCGTGCTAGCCCGTGCGTGCTGAACTAGTGCACACGATACAGAAAGCCATTAAATGGAGAACAGTTCAATCCTGAGAATGGCAAGTTATATTAATGTAGATACAAATCATTCATTCTGACTAAACAGAAAAAATAAACAGCGCTCTTCTAAGAGCTTGTCTTTTCTAAGAAATGGCTGTTGATCTTTTGAATCAGATCTACTGTAGGATTTTCTTTTCATCTCAGATGATTGGATTTATCTCAAGAATGTCAGCTACTTGTTTCATTCTAACAGAAAAAAAGAAATACTACAACTATAAACGCTTGAGCCTGCATGCAGCAAACGTATGTCAGTGTTACATCAGAATTATTTGTATGCATGCGTTAATTTCCTTTTATGTTGATTACCATTAATCCAGAAATTAGTAAATGAACTGAGATGAATATTGGTTGTGTTTATGTCAAGTGCAGAAAACTACTGCAGAATAACAAGGAATTGCTATATTGGAAAAGAATTCATGCAGGGGTTGTGTTATTGTTACGGGTAGCAGGGCTGAGGGTGAACCACTAGGGGGCTCTCAGTAGGGGTTGTCATGTTATGTCTGTTTTTGTTTACTTCGGCCATGTGTGTAGTTAAGCCCCGCCCTAGCCTAATGTGTGTTCCTGCCCCTGCGCACCTGTTCCCAATGTTTCTATGATTGTTCCTTGATTACGTTCTCTATTTATAGTCTTGTCTTTGTCTTCATTATTTGCTAGTCCTCGTTTGTATGTAGGCCGATGTGGTGTCGCGGTTTCTGTTTTCTATGTTTATGGCTCGTGCTTTATGTTTAATAAAACCCCGTTTTGTTCACGGAAGCTTCGCGTTGGGTCTGTTATATCCAGCCGGACACCACCGGCCGTAACAGAAGGACTAGCCCAAACCGAACAGGTCCAGCGCGAAGCTTCAGCGAGAAGGTTAGTTTTTTCGTTTCCGGGTTTTAATCTTTTGCTTGTTTTTAGTTTGCGCTCCGGGTCGGAGTAGTGTTTTTTGGGGGGGTTTTTGTTGATTCCGCCCGTGGTTAGGGAAAGGAGGAGGGTTTCGGCAGAAAAGTTAGCTTTTTGGAGGATTTATTTTTCTCGCTCCGTTCCTGTTTCCGTGGGGGGCGTGCCCCCATTTTTATTCCACGGAGAAGAGTTCCGGCCAAGGGCCGGAGTTTCCAGGGTTTTTTTTTTTCCGGCTCTCGCTCCGCCTAGGTTCTGGTGGGGGGCGTCGCCCCACAATTTAGCTTCCGTGGGGGGCGTTGCCCCAATTCTCGCCGGCGGAGGAGAGTTCCGGCCAGGGCCCCGGACCCAAATTTTTTTTTGGTTTTGTTTGTTCCGAATCTCACTCCGCCCATGTTCCTGAGGGGGGCGTCGCCCCACAATGTAGCTTCCATGGGGGGCGCTGCCCCGCCCGTCGTCAGCGGAGGAGAGTTCCGGCAACACCTTGCTCCCGCCCCTTGGGGAGTTCCAGACCCCAGCGAGACGGACATCGTCGCCCCGGAGCCGTCGTTCGGCGGTGGACGTCGCTTGGCCCTGCTGCTCGGCGGTGGACGTCGCTCGGCTCTGCTGCTCGGCGGTGGACGTCGTTCGGAGCCTCCGCTCGGCTGTGGACGTCGCGTTGGACCCTTTGGCCTTGCCGTCGGGTCCTTTGCTCCCCCCACTTGTCTTGCTCCTGCTTCTCACTCCCCCCACGTGCCTTGCCTTGATCCTCGTTCCCCCCACTTGCCTCGCCTTGGTCCTCGCTTCCCCCCACTCGCCTTGCTTTTGCTTCTCGCTCCCCCCACCGGCCTCTCTACGTTCCTAGCTCCTCCCCAGGACCCATCGCTGGACCGGACTTTTGGGGGAGGGCTAGGGTTTGGCGCGTCGGGAGCCACGAATTTGAGAGGGGGGAGCTGTTACGGGTAGCAGGGCTGAGGGTGAACCACTAGGGGGCTCTCAGTAGGGGTTGTCATGTTATGTCTGTTTTTGTTTACTTCGGCCATGTGTAGTTAAGCCCCACCCTAGCCTAATGTGTGTTCATGCCCCTGCGCACCTGTTCCCAATGTTTCTATGATTGTTCCTTGATTACGTTCTCTATTTATAGTCTTGTCTTTGTCTTCATTATTTGCTAGTCCTCGTTTGTATGTAGGCCGATGTGGTGTAGCGGTTTCTGTTTTCTATGTTTGTCTCGTGCTTTATGTTTAATAAAACCCCGTTTTGTTCACGGAAGCTTCACGTTGGGTCTGTTATATCCAGCTGGACACCACCGGCCGTAACAGTTATGAGCTACTTCCTGATGCAAAGAGAAGCTGGATTATGTCTCATGCTTTCACATTATTGAGAAAAATCTGTCATTCTGTGCCCAGTTAGGTAATGTTATATTTCACGGCTTTATGAACTGTTTTCCCCTTTAAAAAGTTGGTCGCAGAGTTTACCAGCCGTTCCTTGATATCCAACTTCCGCTAATTTTTTAGTGGCACACATTTCCTCTTCGCTAATTGAAACCTTTTCAATCACAACAACGTGAATTATACACTCATTTTCTGTAAATTCTGATGTTATTAGTACCTTTTTATATCGTTATTATACCTTTTGTCGTATCTTTATTATAGTTTGGACCCTGTTTTTGTGTCTTTGCTGTGACTTTGGTTTATGTTTGTTAATCCTCTGATTGTGCTTGTTTACTCACTCTGAGAACATTTTGGACTGTTTGTTGAATTGTCCTTCGCATCAGCGTCTTTCTTTCATGTAACACATGTCTGGAAGTGTTTTATTCCAATTACATCACAGCACATGGATCACAAATGTAGTTTTCTTTATTGAATGTAGTAGTAATAATAATGATGATGATGATAATAATAAAAGCTTGTCATTTTAATAACCTCAAGGTGCTTCTGTCCTGAAGACTTTACAAAGCACTGACACTGGAGACTCCTTTAAAAAAAACAAATTTTTTTTTTTTTTTCCCTCCACACAAAAGGTCCATGTGTAATTTGTTTCTGTAGGAATGATACCAGGTTAGAAAAACAACATGAATATAAACCCATCGCCTTCTGACCAATCAGATTTGAGAACTCAACAGCTCTGTACAGTAGCATAAATATTGATTTTGTGTCCTAGTTTCCTCTGGATGTTATTGCATTTAGATTATATCACTTGTCCTTCATACAGTTACATTTTTATTGTAGAAATGCTAACGTATTAGAACAAGAGAATAAATTTAAACCTAACTCTGGTGGTATGTGTTATCACATGTATTGAAATGTATTCAATACCAGCTTGGGCTGTAATTTATCCATTTTGTCTGTGCATGACCACTGAGCAGTGTTTGTTTTTTCCCTCTCCTCAGTAATACATTAAGAGAGCAGTTGGTTTTAACTTAAACTCCCACTGGGCAATTGATTTTGCCCCACGCCAAGATCCTCCAGTCAAGCAGAGCTATCTCTCTTTGCCTTTCTCTCTACACCCCAAATACATTTTCCTCACTTTCCTCTCTCTGCCTACTTTCAAATGATTCCCATAATACCTTTGGCAAGTCGTGGAGGTTGTTTTCCTGCAAAACATTCTCATGCTTGCCAGGCGACCATCACAGATTTCAGAGGTTTGTTTAGCACACATGATATTATAACAGCTGGAACTCTGTTCATAGTGTTAACAGAGGAACATTTTGATCCAGCTCCAACATTTTTCTTGTTTAAGGTAGATCTAAAATGCTAGCATAACACAGAGCTGATCAATTACTGGTTTATATTAATGCAGGTGTATGTTAATGTTATTGTTTGTATAGAATCAGCTCACTGACTTGACTTCACAGCATATAAGACAAATAATAAACTAATAATTGTGCTAAAAACACAAGATGTCTAATCATTGATGGAAGAAGTCTCTAGTGTCAGTGCTTTGTAGTAGTCAGAATATTTTCCGTCACAGGAAATTCTTAACTGAAGAGGAATTCCAACAGGTAACACGTCAAGTGTTCTGAGGTTTTTTTGGCTTATTAAATTTGAGGGAGAGAATAAAGAGGCCGATGAAGGGGCATAATCTGAATGTAATTGGTAACAAAAACTTGTATCACTATAAATTATTCAAATGTGTGGATGGATGGATGGATGGATGAATGGATGGATGAAGATGTGGATCGATGTATGTATGGAGTGATAGAAAGATAGATGGATGCATGAATAGATGGAACTTTGCCAAAAGTTTTGGGACACCCCTCCAAATCATTGAATTCAGGTGTTGTTTTTCAGGGGTTGGTCTTGGCCCCTTAGATCCAGTGAAAGGAACTCTTAATGCTTCAGCATACCTAGACATTTTGGGGATGTCCTCTTCCTGTTCCAACATGACTGCACACCAGTGCACAAAGCAAGGTCCATAAAGACATGGATGAGCGAGTTTGGTGTGGAGGAACTCGACTGGCCTGCACTTCAACCTGAGTGCTGACCTCACCCCGATAGAACACCTTTGGGATGAATTAGAGTGGAGACTGCGAGCCAGGCCTTCTCACAGGAATGGCCAAAAATTCCCATAAACACACTCCTAAACCTTGTGGAAAGCTGGATGGATGGATGGATAGCAGGGTGGATGAATGGCTGGAATGCTAGTTGGATGGATGGATGGATGGATTGCTAGATGGATGGATTTATAGCAGGATGGAAGAATGTCTGGATTGATGGATGGATGGATGGATGGATGGATGGATGGATGCTTAACAGATATTACCTCTTAAAAGAATATGTTTGACATGAAATCAAGAAAAATATCTAGACATCCAGTACACCCTGGTGAAAATGGACACTAAAAACATCACATAGGAAACTAAATATAATTTAAATTATTAATAATAATGAATAAATAAACCAGAATTTACTATCATTTAAAATATAGAGAAAATCTAAAAATATAATATAGGAATACAAGATCAATGGAAGAAACAGTATGATGTGTGAAACTGTGATGTTTTTTCAGTTTCAATGAACTATTTTCTGAACAAATCCATTCGTCTGATAAATGAAGCTCATTGTTGCTTAACCTAAATGAAATGCTATGGTGAATTTCACAAATGTATGATCCTTATCCTTGAACCAAAACCTAACCCATAATCCATCATATCCTGGCAATACGTAATGACTGTTTTCTGAATAGCATTAAGAACTATTTGTCTATTACTGTATATTATTTGTTAAAAATTCATTCATTTACTGACTCATCATTATGGAAGCATTAGCATAAATGTAAAGTATTAGCACTTGTATTTGTGGACAGTTTCGTAAAGTGCCAGCCATCAACTGTAGTGATGCAGCTCCAATGCAATCGATACAGACCTTTCACTGGACCATAAAAGATCTATGAAAAGCATTTACTTAGCCTCAGGTTAGGCTTATTTTTCTTTTTCTTCTTCTTCTCCTTCTCTAAAGGAGATTTAGTCATTCTCTGACACCCAGACTGTATGTAAACTAAGCACTCAAGCACTTTCAAATGTGAGAAAAATAATAATAAATGGCTGCTGCTGAGAATCTATAGAAGATGTATTTGGTTGATGGCAAAAACAACGCAGCCTAAACGAGCCTCATTTACTATAAATGGCCGCAGGGCTTCTCTGCGTGTACGCCTCATTTCTCTGCTATAGGCTTCTGCTCTAGATCTTCAGCATGACCTCTGCTAGAAATTACAAAATCCACACATGATTAAACTTAATGCTCTGTTCCAGTGGTGAAAGTGGAGTGGTAGTACACATAATTTTATCAGCATGAACCTTTTGTGCTTGGGTCAATTTTCTATACAAACGTAGTATAAAGTAGTATAAAACAGCATGTCTGTGGATTGTCAGAGTCACGTTTGTATCCAAAATGTAGCTGTAAATGGATAAATATGTTCTGTATTAGAGGAATGAAGAATTGCAAGATATGCTGTAAAAATCCTCATTTTGGTTTTTGTCTGATTAGGTAAAGGAAACTTATTTTCCTATAACAGCATATCCAGCATTATAGCAACATCTGCTTTACACAGCTAAATAGCTTTGATTAACTTTGATATGGTAAATGAAACACAACTTGTAAACTGCAAGGCTTCTTGTAGTCTTCGTTTCATCTCAGATTTTTTATTGGTCCAAATGTGTTACTCATATTTTCAGTGTAAATCTTGATTTAGATGGTGTGATTATTAATGCCGTATTGTACGGAAAAATTTGTCTTGGCTGAAATCTGTGCAAAGATCCTTTGACAATAGACATGTGATCAAAGAAAGTTACTACTTTAACACTTTAAGTGTTATAGCAAAGCTTTGCAAAAAAAACCCAAAACACTGTTATCTTTGTTTACTATAGCAGTAACCTCCTGACTAGTGGTCATTATGTCTCATTGCATGTTTAAAGACTTAGCTTGTATTTTTTTATTATACAGGGTAGCTAGATTAAGATTTTCTATTTTTTTTAACAGCCCCCTTGGCGCCACCATGTGGCAACCATTTTAAGCCCTGCTTGTGAAGTGATTATAACCAAGTTTAAAATTAAACACAAATTTGGTGTCTAACTTATAGATGGAAACCTTGTCATTAACTATCCTGTCTGTTGTTCTTCCTTGACTTAAAATGTTACTATCCACTTTTTCCTGAAGGCGTAGCTGTACAAAAATTTTACTTCCGCTCAGTACCTGATCATCATAATTTTTTTAATCCTTAATTTACTGACCTTCCACAGTATTGCAGTTGCATGACTACAAGAACCCCCATGTTGTCTGTATGACACCAGTGCTGAACACTAAAACGCAAGGTTTATGATGTGACACATTCAGGCATTGTCTTGGCTATACATCAGCTGTTAAGTACACAAAAAACATTCTCTACATCCTCTTGTAACACATGACCGACTTTATTACTATGAAGGTACTGGTAAGCCTCTGAGCTCTTCAATAAAACTATACCTGGCTCCTACATCGCTCATTATATAACCGTCACAATCAAGTAAATCGACAAAATAGCTGAATATACTACTTAAAGTTATCCACAGCTACTTTTTTTCTAAAATCAAATTGTTCTCCTCTGCATCTATTAAGAAAGAGATGTGTTTTATAAGCGATGTCATTGCGATGAATGAATGACTAGCAGTGAAAGGTTTGTTTACATCTTACAGAGATAATTCACGTAAAGTTTCATGAAAAGTGGAAAGGAAAAAAGTGAAGGATAGGGAAACCTGATTCCTGTTTCACTGGGTCTCTATTAGCTCTTTTTGTTTCAATCACTAGGTATAATATATGTATGTATATACCGATCAGCCATAACATTATAAGCAGTGACAGGTGAAGTGAATAACACTGATTATCTCCTCATCATGGCACCTGTTAGTGGGTGGGATATATTAGGCAGCAAGTGAACATTTTGTCCTCAAAGTTGATGTGTTAGAAGCAGGAAAAATGGGCAAGTGTAAGGATTTGAGAGATTTTGACAATGGCCAAATTGTGATGGCTAGACGACTGGATCAGAGCATCTCCAAAACTGCAGCTCTTGTGGGGTGTTCCCGGTCTGCAGTGGTCAGTATCTATCAAAAGTGGTCCAAGGAAGGAACAGTGGTGAACATGGGTCACAGCAGTGGTCATGAGCGGCCAAGGCTCATTGATGCACCTGGGGAGCGAAAGCTGGCCCGTGTGGTCCGATCCAACAGACGAGCTACTGTTGCTCAAATTGCTGAAGAAGTTAATTCTGGTTCTGATAGAAAGGTGTCAGAAAACACAGTGCATTGCAGTTTGTTGCGTATGGGGCTGCATAGCCCCAGACCTGTCAGGGTGCCCATGCTGACCCCTGTGCACTGCTGAAAGTGCCAACAATGGGCATGTGAGCAACAGAACTGGACCACGAATTAATGGAAGAAGGTGGCCTGGTCTGATGAATCACATTTTCTTTTACATCACATGGATGGCCGGGTGCATGTGCGTTGCTTACCTGGGGAACACATGGCACCAGGATGCACTATGGGAAACAAGTCACATCCATGAAGGCCCCACCTCACAACTTACAGGACTTAAAGGACCTGCTAGAATCTTGGTGCCAGATACCACAGCACACCTTCAAATGTCTCAAAAAAACTGAATATCATGGAAAACTAAATATTTTTTGCAAATATTTTTTGTCATAGGGAAGACTGCTGACTTCATAGGGAAGACAATCATTGAAACCATCCATAAGGATGGTAAGCCACAGAAAATCACTGCTGAAAGGGCTGGCTGTTCACAGAGTGCTGTATCAGATCATATTCATGGAAAGTTGACAGGAAGGGCAAAGTGTGGTAGGAAAAGGTGCACAAGCAATAGGGACCGTAGCCTTGAGAATATTGTTAAGCAAAGCCGATTAAAGAACATGGGGGAGCTTCACAAGTAGTGGACTGAGGCTGTAGTCAGTGCACTGAGAGCCAGCACACACAGACGTATCCAGGAAATGGGCTACAAGTGTCGCATCAGAACCATCTTACCTGGGCTAAGGAGAAGAAGAACTGGAGCATTACTCAGTGGTCCAAAGTCTTCTTTGCAGATGAAAGTAAATTTTGCATTTCTTTTGGAAATCAAGGTCCCAGAGTCTGGAGAAAGAGAGGAGAGGCACAGAATCCCAGCTGCTTGAAGTCCAGTGTGAAGTGTCCACAGTCAATGATGATTTGTGATGCCATGTCATCTGCTGATGTTGGTCACCTGTGTTTTATTAAGTCCAAAGTCAATGAAGCTGTCTACCAAGAGATGTTAGAGCACTTCATGCTTTCATCTGCTGACAAGCTTTATGGAGATGCTGATTTCCTTTAGCAGCAGGACTTGGCCCCTGCCCACAGTGCCAAAACTACTGAGAACTGGTTTGCTGACCGTGGTATTACTGTGCTTGAATCTATTGAACTGTGGTATTGTCAAGAGGAAGATGAGAGACACCAGACCCCACAATTCCTTTATATTCTAATTTTTGAGATACTGTATATACATATATCTATATATCTATATATATATATATAATATATAATATATATATATATATATATATATATCTATATATATATATAATATATCTATATATCTATATCTATCTATATATATATATATATATCTATCATATATATATATATATATATATATATATATATAATATATATATATATAATATATATATAATATCTATCTATATATATATATATCTATATATATATATATATAATATAATATATATATATATATATATATATATACTATATATATATATATATCTATATATATATATCTATCTATATATCTATCTATATATATCTATATCTATATCTATATCTATATATATATATATCTATATATATATCTATATATATATCTATATATATATATATCTATAATATATATATCTATATATATATATATATATATATATATCTATATATATATATCTATATATATATATATATATCTATATATCTATCTATATATATATATATATATTGTGACAACGCTGCACACACCGCTGCATGTAGAAAACCGCTCATCGCCCTCTCTTTCCCCCTTCAAAACACAAGCAGCGGCGGTCCAGCACCCTGGAGAGCAGCACCGTCACAGAGCTGAAGAGGATCAGCACCCTGGCCAGCGCTGCTAAATTAGAGTGCAGGGCAGAGCAGGAGAAAGCACGCCAAACTGCGCTGGACCAATCAGGAGCACCACTAAACTCTTCACCCTCAGGCAGAACACTTCAGCGGAGAGCCACGCTCTGCCAGCCACACAGTGTAAGATCTGCCCCCTGCAGGTCTAATGTGTACTGTATGGGTTGTTTTCAGACAGCTCTGGCTAAAGATCGACCATTGTGGGACCTCTAAAACTCTGTATCGCTACTGGACCTCTGACTGCTGCTGCTTCCAGCCCACTCTGGTCTCGGCCCCCGCAAGGACTTTGGCTGCCCCCTATCCGACACCCCCTCAGGGAAGAGCCGCCTTAGTTGTTTTCTTTTTTTTCCCCTTTTTCTCTGTCCTTTTCTCCCCTGGCTAGGTTAGTTTTCCCTGTGCCTTTCCCCTCCTTATCCTCATGCCTTCTTCCCTGCCATAATTTTCTATTTATTAAAGCTTCTGTGTTGCTCCCTGACTCTGTGTGTTGCTCTGTGTCCCCCGCTCAGTGCACTACACTGGTGGAGGATGCGGGCAGAGGATTCAGAGCCAACCCCCGGGGTCAGTCTGGAGCACATTCTGAAGCACCTGTTGGAGACAAGCATCCACCAGCAGGTGTCATCCCAAGAGGTGGCTCAGAGCCTGACACTGGCCACCAAGGAGCTGCAGGAGCTCAGTAGAGGCCCCCACGCCACGGCCATCCCTCTTCCAGAACCAGACCATGCCGCCCAGTGCCTACTCATGAAGATGACTGCGTCGGACAATGTGGAGGCCTTCCTCGAGGCATTCGAGTGGACGGCGGCACGTGCGGGCTGACAATGGCGGGACTGGGCCAACCTGGTGGCCCCCTCCTCACCGGGGACACCCAGCTGGCTTACTACGCCCTGGAGATGGCAGGTGAAACAGGTGAAAGGATCCTCGCCCGGTGTGGCCGCTCTCCAGTCAATGCAGCCGGGGACTTCTATAGGTGGCGCTACGACCCGGGCATTAACCCCCGGGCCCAGATGGATGACCTCCTCTGTAGCTGCCACTGGTGGCTCCAACCCGATCAATTGTCAGCCCGGGAGGTCGTGGAATGGGTGGCCATGGACCGGTTCCTGCGAGTCCTCCCTGCAGAGGAGCGTAAGGCCGTGGGGCTCTGTAACCCCACCTCCCCAAGAGAGTTTCTCGAGAGGTTGGAGTGTGCGGTGGTGACTATGGAGATCGGATGCGACTGCCTTCACACCGGCCCCAGGCCACGTGGCTCCTGGAACTGGGGCCCCTGGGGGAGAGGAAGAAACCAGAGGACCGGCCTCACAGAGGTGCAGTGGATGAGCCAATGCCCACTGAGCCAGGGCTCCCACCGCTGACCCGTGCGTCCAAACCCTGGCTCAATGGCTGTGTCTTGCATACGGCCGCCGCACCCGAAGCACCTCGGGTCACCATGGAGCTCAAAGGCCAGTCTGCCCTGCTAGATTCAGGGAGCATTGTCACCCTGATCTGACTCACTGCTCTTCCTAGGCCAACAAAACTGGCAGGGACAATACCGGTCTTGTGTGTTCATGGCGATGTCAGTTCCCTCCATACAGGTCTGCATTCGAGGCCCTGCCAGAGAATGGCCTGTCATCGCCAGGGTTGTCCCAAACCTCCTGATCCCTGTGTTGCTCGGATGGGACTGGCCAGGATTCTCGACCATTGTGAAGGCCTCCACCCTGGCGAGGTGGCCTTGGAGCCCCAGAACCTGAACAAAGCCGGCCTGCATGGCCCATGGGGCTTCGGACACCGAGCCCTCCTTCCCAGGTGAGTCATAGAGAGAAGCTAAACTCTTGTCTTCCTTGTCCCAGCAGGTCACCAGGGAGAGGAATTTTGGATGGGAGCAGAAAGAGAACACCTGGTTGAAGCACTGCTGGAGTCAGGTCCTGCAGGTAGAGGGGGTGAACACCCATCCAGAGGACCCACTTCCCGCCGCGTACTTTCTGGTCAAAGGGGGATTGCTGTATTACCACACTGAATGCTGTGGACAGCGCGCTGATCTGCTGGTCGTCCCTCGGCCCCGAACAGCCGTCCTTCTGCACTTGGCCCACGCCCACCCCCTAGGGGGCCACCTGGGCCCACGCAACACCTTATAAAAGTTAAAAGAGCACTTCAGATGGCCTGGAATGCAGGCGGAGGCCCAAGCCTTCTGCTGCGCCTGCCTCAGGTGCCAGCAGACAGCCCCCCAGAAGCCCGTGCCAGCCC